>PVJH01000945.1:0-227637 GCA_004026705.1 Nesogale talazaci
CCCAAAGATGTTGGCAAATCTAGAAAGTGAAACTACTTTTAGATGTCACTAGGGGGCACCCTAGTAAAACTAACCATTATTCTGTTTTTAAAGGGCAGGCATCCTTTTGTTTTCCCCTTACCTTAAACTCTTTAATGCTCAGTTAAGACTGAAAGGAATTTTCTAGAAGCCAAGTGCTCATTAACATACAAAAGGATGATCAATTTAAGAGTGGGAGCCAGAGCTGGAGTAGCTTATGTTGTTTCCTATTTGCACAATAAATATTTTCTGAATGGGAATTCTGAGTATGTGTTCTGATCAAGTAATGACTAAATAATTACTTACCATAACAACTCCCAAAGCCCATTGCTGCCAAGCCTATTTTAACACATACCAGCTCTCCATAGAGTTTTGAAGGACGTCATGCTTCCTGAGGGCAGATGGCTTCCATTTTCTCCTATGGAGTGACTGGAATGTTTGGACTGCCAGCCTTGTGGTCAACAGACTGAGGTCCATCCATCATCGTCCCCAGAGCTCTCTTTAAGTCTTTATCGAAGTTGAAATTCATGGCACTCAATCAAGTCAATTCCGACTCATCCTGTCTCAGCAGGACCGGCAGAGCTGCCCCTGTGGTTTTCAGAGACGGTCACTCTATCTTTCCCCCTTGGAGTGGCGAGTGGCTTCACGCTGCTGTCCTCGCTGCTGGCAGCCCCATGTATAACCACTCTACCACCAGCACGCCTTTTCAGCACTCAGAAGACTCCCCCTCCTACAAAACCCAAATGTATTGCCACAGAGGTGGTTTCCATTCATAGTGACCTTACGGGACACGGTAGAACTGCCCCTGTGAGTTTCTGAGTCTGTCACTTTTGGGGTTGGGGGATGGGTAGAGAGCCTCCGCTTTCTCCCATGAGCGGTCAGTGGTTTCAAGGTACTGACCTTGCAGTTAGCAGCCTACCACCTTACACCCAAAATACCACCCATTCCGCCCAACCTACTGCCATTAAGTTTTGATTCATAGCGGTAACATGGATTCATGTGGATGGGAATTGTCCGGGAAATCTCCCACACAGTTCCATAGACAGACCTGAGTGGAAGAGAACTGAGAATCTAGTAGAAAGGCTTTAGGGATAGACCTAGGACTGTCATCTCTATAGTTAGTGCTCATCCGCTTAACCAGCAGATGGGGAGTTTGGACACACCCCCAAGTATCTTCACAGAGGTCAGACAACCAGCTTTGAAATGGCCAGAGCCTTGAAAGCCCTATGGGGCGCAGTCATCCTCTGCACTGCACGGAGCTGCCAGGGATGGGCAATGGCTCCCCAGTGACTGGTTTGGTCTGGTTCTTGGTGTCGCTAACCCCTGCCTGCGGTCACCAGCACTGAGCAGACCCAGCCTGGAGTGGGGGGTTGACCCTCTGGCCTTTCCAAATTCTGTTTCTTTTCCACCCTTAGAGTACTCAGAGCTTTCTCCCCACATCATGGACTCCCCCCTTCCTGGAAAACGAGAGTCAGTATTCCAGATATGCTTTGGTGTAGAGGAGCCCTGTCCAGTGTTATTTCTTTTTCTTTTATTGGAGGCTCTTCCAGCTCTCACCCAAATCCATACACATATCTTCCAGCTCTCACCCAAATCCATACACATATCTATTTTCTCAAACACGTCTGTCCATATGTTGTCATCTTCTTTTTAGAAACGTTCTCTTTCTACTCGAGCCCCTGGTGTCAGCTCCTCATTTTTTACCCTTCCCTCTCACTCTACCTCCCCCACCGTCCCTCCCCCATATCCCCTTTATCATTTATAAATTCTTCTTTGTCGTTGTTGTTGTTCATGTCTTACATCGACTGCTATCTCATTTCACCAACTTTCCTGCTGTCCTCCCCCCGGGGGCCACATGCTGATCATTGTGATCCGTTCCCTCTTACACGCTCCCACGCCTTCCTTACCCTCCTAGTATCGCTGCTCTCCTGATTGGTCCTGAGGGGTTTATTGACTCTGGATTCCCTGTCTTTCAAGCTCTTATCTGGACTGGTGTACATGTTCTGGTCTAACCAGATTTGTAAGGTAGAATTAGGGTCAAGGCCATGGTGGGGTGAAGGGAGCATTAAAGAACCAAAGGGAGGTTGTTGTGCTTCATTGGTCCCGTACTGCACCCTGACTGACTCTTCTATTCCTTGTGGCCATTCTGACAGGGGGTGTTCAATTGACTACTGATGGGCTTTGGGTCCTCATTCTTCCCTCCTCCTCATTCCCATTTTTTTTAATCTAGTGAGTAAAACAAACAAAAAACCCCACTAGGGCTACTAAGCTGAAAAGTTATTTTCCGACAGTCATAGATAAAATGAAAGCCTGGTGACGACGTGATGAAGCACTCCACTTCTAACCTAAAGGTCAGTGGTTTGAACCCACCAGCCCCTTGGTGGGACAAAGAGGTGGCGGTCTGCTTCTGTAAAGACTGCAGCCTTGGGAGCCCCCGGGGGGACCGTTCTACTCTTTCTTGTTGCATTGCTCAGAGTGCCATGGACTCAACAGCAATCTCTTTTAATGAATGAAATATGGGGTCAAATTTGGGATGAAACTCCCCTCCCTAACAAACTATGCTTTGTGCATCTTGTGTATCATTGCACGTACTTTTGGTACCTGCAAATTTTGGAATGAAGGTTTTAAAGCACTGTCTTATATTAAGAGATAATCTCCTCAAACTTTGTGGTGTTCCTGAAGTACAGAAGAAAGTGCACTGCACTGGGAATCAAAATACTCTGGTCTTTTCCAGACTTTGAGTTTCCCTGGCAGTCCTCAGATCCCAGTTTAATCATTTTCAAAACTGAAAATTGCAGTGGGGTTCATGGGTAATCCCCTTTCTCTCTATATCTAGGGTGGTGTATTACAGTGCTTTATAAAGGCTAGGAAAATCGTTATGAATCATCAGCACACTTCCAGAGTGCCCTGCCATTGAACTGTTTACCTTGCAGTATACACACCCACATATACCAGGACTCAAATCTCAGAAAACACATCTTGAGTACATGTAATCAAGATCTTGATTTCCCTACTATCATTCTTAGTAAATTCTCATTAAAAAAACAAACTAAAAAACCCCATAGCAACAGACAAGCAAACAAATAGCTTCAATAACTTTGAAAGAGTTATAATATTGTAAATATAAATTTCTCTCCCCCTGTAAATATAAATTTCTAATGAAGAGTCTATAGTTGCACAAATGAAGACAGGAATAACAGGCACAAGATGAGAGTGTGAAACATTATTAATATCGGTGTCTGCTTTTGGGATTGTGTTTAGAAAGTGGCTCATATTTCTGAAAACTGAACACTGAGAATATTTGGCCTAGCTGTCTCTTTCTCCATATTGGTGCACTTCACCCAGTTGTCAGATGAGTCATTTGGCTACCAAATAGGGCTCGATATTACATTTAGAAGAGGCACATTGTCTGGTGGGCCCTGTTTTGTAAGTTGAGAAATGCCAGGTATGTGACTGGGATAGTTTGACCAGTCTTATTTTTTTCTCATTTTCTTCTTAAATTTTTCTGTAGGTTTCTCATTTTGAGCATTTTTCTGAGCAGAAAACAAAATTTCAGAGCAGCTCGCTATTCTCTTAAATCAGCCATTACAAAAAATGAGGTTCAAGAGTAACTGCTTTTATGAAAAAATTCATTGTGACCAGAGAGAACCATTCCAGCCAAGTTGCTCGATGCGTGCATAGCAGGAAACATGGGTACTGTGAAAGCTCCACTCTGCCCAGCATAATTCTGTTTTTTTGGGGGGGCGGGGTAGGGGGGTTTTCCTGCCTCTTATTCTTTGCCAACTGTAGGGGGCAAGTGTGGAAAATTCCATTTTCCTCATCAGAGGTCCCTTAAAACACACACTGGGCGCTCATAAGATGTGTCTTCACCATCTCTTTGGATTGACATCAAGTCCAAAGTGGGGAAGGGGAGTGAGGAGAGGCCATATCCCAGTGGAGATTTGTGGTGAATTGGGGGATCCCCATCACAATTTCTTTTCTCTACCATCTTACACTGTCTCATCCCCTACTTTCACCCTCACCCTCACCCTCAACACCAGACCTTGACATGCAGTTTTGTATGAAGGGAGGAAGGGCAAGGCCTACAAAATGGTTGTAGGGCCAACTTCTTATTATCATACTGAATGCATATCATTTCCTTCTAATTTACTGTGATGAGAGGTCATCTTTCTAGGCACCATCACTTGGCACACTAACTCAGAGCAATTGTTCAAAGCCTACCCATCAGAAAAAAGTATACTAGGAAAGCTCTCTCTCTCCCCCTCCCCACCATGGAGCTTCCTTTCCATTTTGGGGGTAGTGGTGGTAACCCCTTGTGTCTACAGAAATAAAATTATATCAGGAAAATGGAGTAGTTGTCGAAATAGGCAAGTCCATGTTCAGGCAACTCACATCTCTGTAGTTCCATGTTAGGTTGGAGACATCTCTTCACAGGAAGACCTCAAGCTTGCGACTACAGAGATGGCAAATCCAAGGTCAACAGGTCAGATGACAGGTGGCTGGCAACTCTCAGGATTTCCAGGCATTATGGCAAACGGTTGGCAAAAGAGAGTCAGGTGCAGGTCCACACTTAGAAAAAAGCAAAAGTGATTCCTACAACTTATATTGGAAACGGATCACACCCCTGAAGCAATTAACTGCATCAGGACTATGACTTGAGTAAAGACGTTGCATCTCACTCTAGTCTTAGTTCATTATGGAGATTTATAACTACTTGGCTAGGATTACTTTGTGTTACATTCATCCATGGTGGATTGCTAATTAACTGTCAAATCATTGAGAACCATACAATTTGAACCAAAACTAAACTATCACACATACTATCATTTTTTACTTGATATATTTGTTTTGCACTATAATATTTGCAAGCAATTTTCTACCTTCATGATTGAAATCTCAGGCTACAGACAAGAATGTTCAGCCCAAAGTTAAAATATATAAACATGTTTTTAGAGGACTATATAGTACATAAACTACAGATGATATTAATTTTTAGGTTCTTCTTCATTTATTTTTCCAACAGTAAGCATCAATGAAAATAAAGAATATAATGAGAAAACTGTAATGAGAGTTAGCATGACCTGTCAGTTTGCAGTAGCATGGTGGCTTGTGTGTTGCTAGGATGCTCTATCTATTCTACCAGTATTTCATATATCAGCAGGGTCACCCATGATTTTAGCAGACTTAATAAAGTCTTGATTATTTCTGACAATTAACCAATGAAATAAAGTCTTGATTATTTCTGACAATTAACCAATGAAAACCTTATGAATCATGACAAGTTATTGTTTGATTCACATGTGTTGTTTTAATTAATTTTCTCTAAATTGTATTGTCCTAATTAATGCTCTCTATTTTCCCTCCCTGGGCTCTAATATCCACTGTGTTAGTCTGGGTAGGCTAGAAGAACAAATTTCATAGACACGCATATAGATATAACGAAAAGGTTTATATACAAGAGGAACAGGACATTGAGCCCAGTCCAGTTCAAAGTCATAAGTCCGATATTAACCCACATGCCCGAAATCAGTCTGTAAAGTCTCCTTCTGACTCAAGAAGTCACAGGTTAGTGGGTGCAGAATCCCGGTGCTTGAAGGGGTCTCCACATGGCTCCTCCCTTCCAGGCCTCAGGGTCTATCAACAGCAGAAGCAACTCATCGCTGGCAGAGGTCTCCTTGTGGCCGCCCCAGCTTCAGAGGTCTGACTCCATCAGGGCACAGCCGTGTGCTCCCTCAGCCGGCTCCTCCAGCTTCTCGGACACTGCCATCTTGTCTTGTCCTTGATTCGTCATCTCTGAGACTAACACCCAACAACTGGAGGTAGCTTCTCATCTTCACGAGGGAAATATCACGAATTTTCCCAGAAGACTTAGGAGAAAGCCATGCCCACATGGAGGCCTCATTGGCTACTCAATGGCTATCTCCAGATTAACAAGCTAGACTCCACCCCTACATTTCAATCATAAAATTAACATAAGCACATGACTGACTCATCCACTACAATGGCTACGCAAAGTCAGATAATATTCATGGTTACAGGACTAATTAAGGAAGTTAACAACCCATGAGAGATGCTCAGGGTTGAGCTGCTTAACAGGACACGTTACAAAGTTTTTTACAGATTTGCAAATGAATATCCACAGGACTATACTGTTCTGCTGAAAGCATCAACCCAAAGGCTAAAGCTCCATGGGTCAGTAAACCCAGCTCCCTGAACAAGTTAGAGTCTGACTGGATAATTTCCAGACAGGTTGTTCAGTGATTTTAGTTACAGTTAGCAATGTGTCAGCATTCTTCTTAATTGGGCTCAGTTTGTTTCTTTCCAGTCCCCTTGTTTCATTGACTTTGTGCTGTCATTTTTGTTATAAGGAATGATTGACCTTGGTTGGTCCCATACCAATGGTTGTTCTTCCAGATAATATCCTTTATTTTGTGTGCCACTCTCCTCTTTCAGTAGAAGGTGATCTCAGGAGACAGGTTCAATTGTAAGTTAAAGAATATCTCAGAGCAGTAGTCTTTGGGGTCCTCTGTTTTCTGCTGTTTCAGTTTGTCCAACATTGAAAAATGTCATTGAGAATTTGAGTTCTCAAGGCAGGTTCTTCTTATATTTTCTTTTTTCCTTTGTGTAAAATGTGTTTAATTATTACTTCTTTAGGGGTTAATTTGAGCAGCAAATGAGGTGACAAATTTGAAAGGAATAGCTAAGTACATGGTATAGTGTAAGTGCGCAATACATTTTTATTCTTGAGCATATGAAGAAAAAGATTTCCAGATGTTCCCCATTTCTTGATTTTTCCTTCAGCTTGATTATGTTTTTGTCTCTTGCTGATTTGGGTCTTGTCTCTCTTTCACAGCTTACGTCTAAATATTTCTCTGCTGAATTGTTTTTCGGAGCCATAGTCAACAACGGTTGTTCAACTCTAGAATGTTATGACCTTTTGCCTATGGATATTTCTCATTTGTTATTTTCCAAAGACACTTTTTTTCTGTCAAAAGAGGACTGTGAGTTCTGTTTCTTTGCCATCCCAGGGTCAAGTGTAATAATTGCCATAGTAGCAGCAGATATTCAGTAACGGTTGATGCTTCAGCCAACCAAACTACTGAATAGAGCAAACACAGCCGGAGTGCCAGCGTGGAGGCAGAGAACACAGGTCGTGGATTCAAGCTTCTGGAAATTTATTGAAGTGATTTTCAATTATTGAGCTTTGTATACCTGTAAAGGTGCAGATGCTTGGATCCACACAGATCTTTTGGAAGTAAGTCAGATGTCTGAACTTTTTTTTTTTTTTTTTTTACAGTTTCTAAAAGATGCTAGTGTACTTTAGAATTTGAGAGTGATTAGGTTGGTACATCTTCCCATTGTATCATCAGTTACTCTTAGATGTAACTCACATCTTCTTGTATATGAAGTACCTAACGAGCATTTAGTTGTTCTCTCTTCTTCTTGGCTTCTTATATGACAGCCCCTTACGTGAGAAAGGAAGCTTGGACTCTGGCTTTCCTTATGTGTCTTACTATGGGGTCATTGTGAGACTGCTGATCTACTAGTCCACTGTTTGTTCTGTCCCGCCTCCAACATTGGCATTGAAGTGGACACAGAGGTAGTGTACTTTTCCCTCAGTTCAGATTTGTACTAAGAGAATAGAAATTTACTTTTGTGAAATGAATTGGAAATCAAGAATCAACTCTCTACGCTTCTGTTGGCCTCATATTCTTAAATTGTAAAATGTAAGATTCAACCAGAAGATTCTTTCTTCTGTCCACTTCTATGCTTCTTATCAAACCTCTGGCATGGAGACTTATAAGAAGAACTTACATTTAACCTTTGAGAATGGTGTGGGTTCTTCTGATTTTCCACACTGAAGATGCTTAATTATATAGCTTGTTCTCACAGAGAAGCCTTCATGGATCATCCGTTTTATGAAGTATTTTGTGAAGACCTTGGGATTTTTCACAGAAGATGTGTTTTATGTGTGTGGGTGTAGTATTCTGATAAACTTGATCATGAAGCTCCTATTCGTTTGGATTGTTCTTCAGGACCATACAGACCCAGAGAGCTGATATTTGGGCAGTCTTTTCTTCCCCCTACCCCTAAATCCATTTCAATAAAGATATAAAACTTTCACAATGCTTGTGTTAGTCTGGGACGACTAGAGAAAAAATTCATAGATGCCCATGTGTATAAGAAAGAAACTTTATATAAAAGAGCAATCGTATACGGAGAAAACATTACAGCCCAGTCCAGATCAAGCCCATAAGACTGATAATAGCCCATATGTTTGATACCAGTCTATAATTCCCTCTTTAGACTCATGCAGCACATGCAATTATGCTGAATGCAGGAAGATCACAGGTCAGTGGGCAGAAAGTCTTGTGGATTCAGTGACAATGGAAGCATCTCAGCACTGGCATGGGTCTCTATGTGACTCCTCCAGCTCCAGGGCTCTAGGCATCATCAGTGTTAGCTCCATGTAGCTGGTCAACAGGAGTGTTTCACAGGGAGGGAAGATGTCTATGGCACCTAGTGAGTTGTCTATCTCTGTTTGTGCTTCCCAAATAATGTCATCAAGCTTGGACCTGATTGACTCCACCTCTTTGCAAGTTGACAGGAGATTATGTAATTGCCACAGTGCTATTATTCATTGCTGTCATATAGGCTCTTATTCTTGAAGAATATCTTAGTTATCTAGTGCTATTATAACAAAATTAGCAGAAGTATATGGCTTTAAAAAACAGACATTTATTGTCTCATGGTTTCGAATACTAGAAGTCCAAATCCAGACACCACCCTTAAGAGAAGGTTTTCTCCCCCCACTGTTGGTGCAAGGGGAAGGTCTTTGTCTCCTTTCAATATTTAACGTGCCTGGCATTACTTGGAGCTTCTCATGTGTCTTGGCATCAATATTCTCCTGGGTCTAAGAGGTTCTCAGTTGAGAAGTCCTGGACCCAAAGGACACACTTCACTGCTGCCTCTACTCTCTTGGTGGTAGTCAGGCCTTTGATCCCTGTTCATTTAGTTAATCTCTTTCATATCTTTCATACAATCTAATCATTTTAAACAACACCCAATCTTCTTTAATATAACTTAATCCTGTACCACCCACCACAGACAGAGATTAGAATTTATAACATAGAAACTAATTACATCTAATTACAAAATGGAGAACAACCATAGCTTTGGGGAACCATGACCTAGTCAAATGGATACAAATTTCTGAGGGACACAAATCAATTCTTGGCAATGACCATATGTAAAATAGAATAACATATTACCTGGTCAACAGATTATTTTTCCTAGTCAGTCTTAGTCTGGAAACTTGGTTGAAACAAATCACCATGGGTAACCTAACTAATATTCCAAATATCATTGGAAAAATTTTCAACAAGTCAACCCAGAAGGACAGAATAACAGATGGGTGGTAGTATATATTGTTTCATAGAATACATTATGATTGTGATATAGCTACTGTCTTCCATGTACATATAAGATAAAAAGGTGGCACTAATCAACTTGTTGCAATTTTGCAAGCTGGGTGCAGATAATTAATATATATTATCTAATTCAATCCTCTTAGTTATCCTCAGAGATAGAGATATTTGCTATCTTCAGTTTTCATATGAGGAACCTGCATTAGTGAAGTAATGTAACTTCCCTAAGGTCACAGAGCTAAGTAAATTGTCTGGTGGATGCTCAGAGGCATACATTGAATATGTGCATTATAGAACAGTAGGTGGTAATGCCACCAGAAATATTAAAAGTTAAACAAACAGAAATACTTCCTATGGAAGTCCAGAAATGAAAACAAAAACTAGCAATTTTCTTTAGGTCTGGAAGGAAGTAGGAACATGATCGGCAGAGATAGATGGAAGATTTTTGATGCAGAGAACAAAGGAAGTCTTAGATGCTTTCCATGTGTCGGATGAAATGGGTGCTTCTACATATGCTATGACTATGGCGTCTTTAGTGTGTAGACTCCATAGTCTCTCCAATGAGAGTATCATGCCTTATTTTGAGAGATAAGAAAACTAAAGTCCAGGAACAGTATAAAATATTTCCAAATTACCAAACCAGAAAAATCAGGGTTTGAATTGAATCAGACTCCAAAGCTTATCTTTTTTTTTTTTCTTTCTACCACAACCTATGTCCTAGGAGTGCTAGTTGTATAGTGGTAAAGTTTTGGACTGCTAACCGAAAGTCAGCAGTACTAAAGAAACTACTGGATTCTCTGTTGGAGAAAGACGGGCTTTCTTCTCTCGTAAAGAATTCCAGTCTCAGGAACACACATGGACGGGTCTACTTGTCCTCTAAGGTTCGTATGAGTCAGTACTGACTCATGCTGGTGAGTTTGGCTTTGGTTACCAGGTTCTCTCCACGGCAAGGAGATCGACTAGATCATAAGATATGGAAGAAACACCTTTATGTGGATTTTAGAATCAGGCTTGGAGGAGGTGAATTGGACCCTGTGGGGTTATTTCTAGGCAATGGTTATTCAGTATGAGCTAAGCAGTTATGAAGGGCGAAGGAGGAACTGGTGGAACGGTGAGGAGACAAGAGGAAGGGATATCTTTTTTTTTTTTTTAGATTAAACAGCATTGCCTAGTGTTGACCGCATTGATGCTAGTGAGAAAACTTCTGAAAATATGCAAATCCCTACCCTTGGGTGACCTTCAGTAAAAGGAACAGGGAAGCTTAGTCTGGGAGTTCCAGTAGACCAATCCAAGGGAGGAAGTCACATGTGCCTTTCCTCTCAGCCTCTCAGCAGTTTGTCTTGGAAGATGTCAGCTTAGTCACGGCACCACTATCTCACCAGGGCACATCAGAAAGTTTGGAAGCCTTTTTTTTTTTTTCCTCCAGTTTTCAGGAACTTGTTTGAGATCATTTTCAAAGACCTGTTTAGAGTTTCTTATAAAGCAATCAAAAGTCACAAGGACTTGTGGATCACAGAGATTTAAGTAAGTTAAGGGATAAAGGAAGTTCCTTGCATTTCTCTTTCATTAAGGTTCATTCAAAGTTGTGATTTATTTGTTGCTAATGGCTTGGTTCTGACTATTGATAACCTCATGGATAGCAAACAAAATGTTGTCCAGTTATGTGCTATCTTCAAGACCATGAATGTGTTCAAATCCATTGTTGCATCTATTTTATAATGGATAGAGGCTCATCTTCCAGTACCACAACTGCCAGTATTGTGCTGTGGTCCATAAGATTGTCACTGGTTATTATTTGGAAGTAGTTCACCATACCTTTCTTTCTAGTATATCTTAGTCTAGAAGCTCTGCTGAAACTTGTCCATCATGAGTGACCCTGCTTGTCTTTGAATTACCAGTAGTATAACTTGCAGCATTACAGTAGTATACAAGTCACCACATTACGACTGACTGACACATAGTGGCCGAGAGGGGCATCTTATAAAATATATCATGGAAAGTTAATGCTGAAAGGCATGCTTGAGTTTTTCGAGTAATTTTTACAGGTAAGAAATTTGAAACCTACCTATGTTAATTAACTTGACTCTAATGCACAGTGAGCGAGCCCTGATGGCTCAGTGGTTAGGCACTGGGAGGTAATCCCTAAGGCTGGCAGTTAAAAACTAATGGCCACTCGGGAGAAAGAGGAGGCGTTGTCCTACTCTGAACAGTTGTCGTCTCAGTAGCTCACAAGGCTGGTTCTACCTTGTTGTATAGGCTCGCTAGGAGTTCACATTGCCTTGACGGCAGTGATTTTGGTTGGGGCGATCATACATGGTATGAGTCCTGGGGGCTCAGTGGTTATGCATTTGGTTGCAATCCCCAAGGTCGGCAGTTTAAAGCCACTACGTGCTCCATGGGAGAAAGAGGAATCTTGCTACTCTTATAAAGTGAGAGTCTCGGAACCCCCCAGGGGGAGTTCTACCCTGTCCTGTGGGGTCACTGTAACTTGGAATGGACTGAATGGCAGTGAGTCTCAGTTGGTTTCTTATGTGTAGTATCTGACTGCTTGGTGTATTAGAGTCTAGCTGACTGGATGCTGAGCCCTGTATTATTTATGCTACCACCTAGGCTGCTTTGGAATTCTACAAGGTAGCAGTGCTTGTTGACCCTTTTTCCACAAGGTGCTTTTATTTACTCAATGGATTATGGTAGGAGAGTCACATGCCTTCTAAGAGAACTTTTCCCCCGAACACTGCCTTAGGCACAACGAACAGTAATTCCACTGACATGAATGGTTTACTGATAGAAAAGAGAGATTCTTTTCTATCCCAGTCAGCATATCTTATCAACCGCCTACACTACTATACTTGCTGAGGTCTGATAGAGAACACGTAAGAACAGCCAAGAGACACAGGGGTTTCCTCATGTGCGTGGGCAGTTTTTGGTGGAAACCTCTTGGCTGTGGGCACTGACGAGTATGCCAGGAGAGTAGGAGGCAGGGATGCCACCCCTTAGGGTATCCCTTACCATACTTTGAACTGACACCTTGCCAAAAATAATCTGAGGGAAAGGACTTCGGTCTGGGCAGGAGAAACAGGTATTTTTTTATTTTTATTGTTGTCCCTCACCACCCTTTTACCTATTTCTCCTCTTCCTCCTTATCTTTTGGCATATACTGGAAATATATATATATCTCATAACTTTTATTTATTTATTTCGTGGACATCACTGCCTCTGGTGGTCATGGGCACTACCCAGTGCCATTCCTGAGAGCCGCCGCTGGATTTGAACCGCCAAGCCTGTGGGCCGCAGTCCCGCACTCAACCACTTATGCCACCAGGGCTCAGCTCTCATAACTTTTAAATACAAAAAAAAAAAAAAATACAGAGTATTTTTCACTCCTGACCACAAGGTTCTAATTCCTATTTCCAAAGGGAACTTTATGCTCTTTTAAATCCATTTATGATTCATATCAGCATTATTGTCATTTTAAAAAATAAAACACAATTTGGAATATATAGGAGTTTTCCTTTTTTTTTTCTCACTTAGTATGTTTTGGAGTTTGTTCCCTATTGAACTTCTGTGCTATTTTAATCAACATATAGCTACAGGAATTTTATCTACTAGGCTTCTCTTCAGAAAATACTTCCCTTGTTGATGTTGAATATTCATTTGGTGCACATTGGATTTTCTGTTATTGAAGAGAAGGGACAGATATCACAGTAAAAAAGGCTATATCCAACTGCAGCCTTTTGATAAACACTGTAGTAGCTTTTACTGCCAGTGTGTCCTGAAAATAGGACATGTTTCCTCGTATATTATAGTAAATGAACAAGCAACGAGAAAGTTCCTGGAATCCACTCCCACTGAGAGATGGCCTCCAGTAGCAGGTTATACGGAATACTTCGTGGTATTCATTATAAATTCAAATAAAGTGATAATGCTGTAAATTGAGAAAATAAAATATTTATGAGATTTATGAATACCACTACTAATATAGGGTTATGTATTGGGGCTGCTAAATGTAAGGCCAGATTTTTGATGCCACCGACCACGCTGTGGGAGAAAGTCGAGGCTTTCCATTACCATCAGGGATTACCCACGTCTCACCTCAGAACCCCACAGGGGGCTCTGCTCCAGCTAAGAGGGTCACCATGAGTCGGACTCAACTTGATGGCAGTCAGAGAGGGAACAGCACAATTGTCTAAAGTCTTTCCTTCTTTCTTTTCTTTTTATGTACAAGAAAGACCTTTATTGCAAGGAGCGACTTTACATCAAAAAGGTGAACCAGTCCAGTTCAGCTCAAGTCCATAGGTCCAATGAAGTCATTTTTTATTAATAAAACATTATTAGTTACAATACTATTAGTGACTGAGCAAAGTGTTTACATTTTTCCCTTCTACTTTTCCCTTAATTCTTTTTCAAAAAAGTTCTTGATATTAGTTCAAGAATATTCCAAAACAACAACAACAACAACAACAACAAAAACTCACTGCCATCAAGCCAAATGTTAACCCATTGCCACCCTATGGGACAGAAGAACTGTGCCCGTGCATTTGTGAGACTGTAACTCTTTAAAGGAGTTGAAAGTCCCATCTTTCTCTTGCTCACAAATACTGCTTGCCCCAAGACTATAGGTAAAACACTAGAACATTGGGCAGCACTAATGATTATAATAGCACAGGCAGCAACAAAAACGACTATGTGTACTTATATCATGAGGAGATGAACCCATGTCATTCAATGTGCTACTGTAATTGAATCACGTTGAAAGCCCTGGAGTGCCTTAGAAGTTTGCAAAGTACATCAATGTAGGGTTTTAACTTTGTAGGTATTCGTGTAACCTGATGTGGTAGCTACATAATCTGGTACTATTAAGAATGAAGGGGTGGAATTTAGCCGGTCAACTAGGCTGTTGCTTGGCGACCTCACTCAGAGGTGCTATGGAGGTAAATAACTTGCTGAAGGTGGGACACATTCACTCGATGCTTTGTATTCCTAATGACAAGGCACATGGAGCCACACTAGAGCCCTGGAACAGGAGGAACCACATGGAGATCCCTGCCAGTGCTGAGATTCTCACACCACCACTAGATTCCACCTACTAGCATGTGATTTTCCTGCATTCAGCATCATGGTGTGTGTTTCGTGAGTGTGAAGGGGAATTTATAGATTGGTATTGGACATATGGGCTCATTTTGGACTTAAGGGTTGTTCTGGACTGGGCTGGAATGTTGTCTCAATTTTCAACTGGCCTTGTATATAAATCTCTTTCTTGTACACACATGAGTGCCTCTGGATTTGTTTCTTTAGTCAACCCATTCTGACACACTTAAGTTTACAAAATTTTCCTTGTTGCTCTAATAAGTTTCTGGTGAGACATTGCACACTAATGTTACAGATGGTCATTATGGTTTCGCCTCCTCTGATAGTGTCCTCTCATGTGGTCTGTAACTCTCGCACTCCCTAGTGATGGCACTGAATTAGGTTTCAGTAAATAGAAACAACCGACCAAGTATATATTGTGCAGAATACCTGAGAACAGAGCTCAGATGTTTCAGGAAAGGAGCAGAATAGTCCTGACTCCTAAGCCAAGTTATAGACAGGAAGATGGACGACTGGGATTGTGAGTTCCAACTTCATCGAAAAAGTTGTCTTTTGTTAAGTTCTGGTTTCATGCAAAACCCTTTTGGAATTTCTCTTTATAGGCCACTGCATTTCTACTTAATTGGATATGACTTACCAAATTCATTTGTTCTGAAACATATTTCCTTTTTCTCCCTCAGGTGCCACTTAAATATCCTCCAGTTCAAAGTATCAGAGTGCAATTTACCAGTAAGTATGGTCTAAGTTTGGTTGGAAGGCTAGACTTTCTACACCTGTAAAGGTTAATACTTTGGGAAAATTACAGGGGCAGTTCTTGTCTTCTCTATAGGGCAGATTTAGCTGGGTTATGGGGGGTCGGGGGGTTGTTTTGGTTGGAAATTGTCTCAGCTCAATTAATTCAGACTTTAAAAAGAATCTTCTCTTAAACTCTTACTTACCTTCAGAGCAATGTATTTCAGAATAGTGGAAGTCCAGCTATGATTTTCATTAGAAAAAAGGTAAAAAGGATATCAATTAACCATTGAATGTTTGGCAACTATGTTAATTACTTTATATTTCTCACTTAATTATCCTAGGGATATTTTAAGCTAGAAATTATTCTCACTTTTCAGGTAAGAGAAGTAGTTTTACTCTTTATAAGTCTGTCTGACTATAGGACACATTGTTCTGTGCCATTTTGGTACAAAATACATGTTAATATGGGCTGTGGGGGCTCCAGATATGAAGGAAGGTTGACACCTTATGTACCCACTGTTTAGATCTATATTACTGTATATATAAGTGTATAAGCTGAGTTTTTCATCACATTTTTATGCTGATAAAGTCCCCCTTGGCTTATATGTGAGTGAGGGTACCCCCTTACCTGTTCTTTGGTGCAGCTAAGGTTTTTGTGCTTTTAAATTTATTGTTGATGTTATATTGTATTTGTTGACCCTCTTTTCCACTTACAGAGATCATCTACTGTTTGTCTTTGACATCAATATTCAAAACCTTTTAACCTACTGATACATCAATTAATGTAATTTTATTGGCACCTATTTTTATTTTGAAATTTACGAGTAGCTGCTGCATTTCCCACCGTAGGCTTATACTCTAGTCAATAAGTGTTCCCAGTTTTTTTGGTGGTAAAATTTGGTGCCTCAGCTTATATTTGGCTCAGTATATACTGGGGTGCATACAGTATATTATGACAAGCACTGATAGTTTTTATATGTACATTTTTATATTTAATTAAGTTTTTCTAAGTCTGCCCTTCATAAGTGGTCTGTATTTTTAATTCAAGGTATGTCTTCTTTAAGGCCTGGTATAAAGTGAGAATTCCTGAATTCTAGTCAGCAATGGCAAGCTACTTTTTTCCCATCACTAAGGGGAATGGAATAAAGCAGGAAGTCCAAGATGTACTTTCTTGGACATTCAGGATAAAGCAAAGGCTCATATAGAAATTTAGGCTTTGGGGGTTATATTTTGACTGAATTGATCTCACCTAAGCCCACCAATCCCTCAACTCCATTAGTTTGTCTCCTTTTAATTTTCTCCTGTTGTAGAGATTCTTCCCAAATTAGCTAACACACACTCATACACACACACGGTAAGAAGGTGTAAGTAAGAATAAGTTGGCTGACATCATTCAGCTGCCCACATCCATTTTATTTAGTTCATCTTGAGGTCAAAGACTGTCTGATATGCATAGCTGTGTTGAACAAGGCTAGGAAAATCATGTGAAAGTTTCAAAAATATTGTGAAAAAAATTCCATTATCTTTTAATTTCATTGTCCCATGAACCTCTTAAAGACTGTCTCATATTATTTATAAACCCAGGGTCTAAAATATGTGAAAGAGTTTCATTCTAGGGTCAAGTGGAGAGAGGATAGAATAAGAACAATGGCTTTGATTGAAGCTTCTAAGTAGAGGTGGTGTGCAGACCCAGGACCAAGAGACACTCTTACTTATTGCTACAGTCCACCCACTGAGTGAAGCACTGATATTGCCAACACCTGGTTCAAAAAAATGTAGGAATTCTCCTGGAATCACTTAGTTCTCAAATCATAGCCCTGCCTGAGATGCCCTTGGCCACAAGAAGTCTAAACTTTTCTTCTTTCATGTTATTCATAAAGCAGGATTCGAACCATGTACAGAAATATGATGCTCTCATGCTTTCTTTTTCCTTAATATCACTTTCATTTCACTGTTAGTCTTTTTAATTATCATTTTATTGGGAGCTCATACAGACATTACAATAATTCAAATGTATGAAGCACACTTATACGTAGGTTACCATCATCATTTCCAAAACATTTTCCTTCTACTTGAGTCCTCGGCATTATTTCCTCTTCTTGCACCTCCCTTCCCCATCCTCCCACCCTCATGAACTCTTGATAATTTATAAATTATTTTAATTTTCATACTTTATACCATGTGCTGTCCCCCTTCATCCAATTTCTATTATTATTCATGGGGAGTGAGCAGGAGAGGAGTTATATATTCTACCTTGTGATCAGTACCCCATTTCTCCCCCTCCCTCTTCCCCTTCCGCCCCCTCTCCTCATGGTATCACTACTCCCACTATTGTTCCAGAGGGATTTATCTGTCCTGGATTCCATGTGTCCAGAGCTCCTATCTGCACCAATGTATGTACTCCCTTCTACCTGTACTTGTAAGGTAGAATTGGGTCATGATAATGGTGAGGAAGAAGCATTCAAGAACTAGAGACGTGTGTTTCATTGGTGCTATACTGTACCCTGGCTGAATTATCCCTTCCTTATGATCCTTCTGTGAAGGCTTGTCGAATTGTCTACAGATGGACCTTGGGTCTCCACTCAGACTTCCCTTGTTCACTTAAATAATTGTTTGTTTTGAATCCTTTGAGGTCTGATCCCTGTCGCCACCTCATGATCTCACAGGCTGGTGTGCTTCTTCTATGTGGGCTTTGTTGTTTCCCTGCTAGATGGTTCCTTGTTTAACTTCAAGCCTTTAAAACCCCAGATGTTATATCTTGTGATATCTGGGCACCATCAGCTCTCTTCACCACATTTGCTTATGCACTCAATTTGTCTTCATTGATTGTGTCAGGAAAATAGGTATCACAGAATGCCAGGTTATTAGAAAAAAGTGTTCTTAGACCCAAAGTCCATTTGTTATGTTAATACTTAACATATAAATATATATACATTGACCTATATCCCTATCATTATCAATATATTTACATAAATATATACCTCTATAAATAGTTTTTTTCCTAGTTCTTTCCTCTATTTCCTTTCACTTTCCTCCTATTTAAGTATTGTGCTTGTCCTCCATTGGGCTCTCAGTAATCCCCTTGGATACATTACATTTGTTCAAACCCTACCAGTAATTCTAGACCCTTCTCAAAATCGATTCTATGTCTCTTATTGTGCCCTTGTCCTTGAGTTTGTTGACTTCCCACTTCTCTCCCATGTCCCTCTGGAACCTCCAGTCCCTTGTTTTCTCTTTGGGATTGTTTGTCCTGCCTATCTTATATAGATAGAAAAGAAAAAAGTTCCAGGTCTTTCTGTTAACCCTTATGAATGTTTTCCAATCAGATCTGATGAGGTGACAAGCCCTGTACCCAGAGTCAGAAGTCTGATTTCAGAATTCCTCAGGGATTTCTTTACTTTGCTCCCCATTCTGCCCTATGGCATTCTCTTTTTGTTTCACCCCAGTGTGTGTGGGGGGGGTGGGGGTGGGGGTGATCAGAGTAGGCACACTTTTTTCAAAGTGTCTCCAGTGTTGTACCCTACAGCTTTTTGGGTCAATGAGGGGATGTCATGTCTCTTGGTGGGGCTGGCCCAATGGTCCTCTCTGTGCAATGGCTGCTCTGAGCAGGGTTGTTGTCCTTGGAGCTTGGTGGACTGTGATAATGTTGTCTCTCTCCCTCTCCCTCTCCTTCTCTCTCTCCTTTCGCCGGTTTTTCTAAGTTTGTGTCTCTGTGGTCTGGACAGACCTACCACTCTCCTGTTCTCCCTAGGCTGTATCTTCAGTGCTGTCTTCTATGTTGCATTCTTCTCAGGAGTCACCTGAGTAGTTTTATTGGAAGACTGCTGCCTAATAATGCACTTACAAATATTTTTCCCTCTTTTTCTTCCTTTTACACCCCTCCCTCCTCAGAGTGCGAGAGGGGGAAAGGTTGCATCCTCATACCCTCAAACAACCAAGGAACCATGACGGTGCAAGACAACGGTATCGACATCAAGTGTGATGGGTTTTATCTCATCTCTCTGAAGGCCCACTTCCACCAGGAAGTTAGCCTCGGTCTTTCATACAGAAAGAGTCGGGATGTCCTGCTTCCCCAGAACAAAGTCAATTCTACTGATGCTGTTACAGTGGCCCATCTGGCTTTTAAGGACAAAGTCTACTTGAATGTGACAACTAAAAATCCCTCCGATGATGACATCAAGGTGAATGGTGGGGAACTGATTCTCATACATCAAAGTCCCGGTGACTTCTGTGGCTAATAAGGAGCTGAAGCCCACACCTAAGCCAAGGACCAGCATGGAGTCAAACTGGGTTGGTGGGGGAGACTGATCTTCCTTTCAAGTGCAGAAGATGGCCCAGCTCACCACTCCCCATGGCCATACGGAATGTGACCAGAAGCAGAGGACCCCCTCTTCTCAGGGATATTTAAAACTTCCTTCGTGTAATCCTTAACCTTATTTATCCTCATAATTGCTCAGTCAGCTAGCTAGTCTCTCCCTGACAGCCTGGATTCATTAGGCACTTTTACAGGAAGGAGAAAACAGATATCTTTTTCCTCAAGGCACCGTGTTTCATTCGCCAGGAACTTGCATAATAAACACTTTATTAGAAAAGATACCTGATTGCCCATTTGCTTGAAAGTCAACATCTGACCTGGTCACCACGAAGAACAAGACAGGGACTTATGAATCTGCCAAACGTGGCATGGACCAGCTCCTGGGAGCCTATGCTGCCTTCCAGGGGTAATTAGTCTCCGCTTGCAGCACGTCTAATTGCTTCCCCAAAAGGAAGAGTCCCCAGCCAACAAGTCAAAAACAAAAAAATGACTTGTGAACAGCTATCAGAACTATATGAAGATAACAGCCTAAGAATAGAGTGTGCTCTGGTTTTCTTTACAACTGGGCTGTCCCCCCCTCTAAGCCTTCTTACTAAAATTCTCCCTTCAAACAACCACCGGGGATGTGGTGCTAATTAGTGACACAGGGTAAAACAAAAGATTTTTTTCTAAGCGGAGACAAAGATAAGTAATTATGAGGTTATCCCAATACGCCAGGATACTAGACCTCTCAGGACATATGTAAGACAATAGGAACTTTAGCAAGTAGTCTGGGGAAGAAAAATGCATTCCTTATCAGAGAGAGAAAAGGTAACACAAACTCTTTATCCTGCTTGTGCTGAGATCACATATTCAGCATCACGTTTTGTGCACAGATACCACACTGCTGTGCAGAATGTTCTGGCTCATGGCCGCCCCCTGTGTGTGGAGTCAAGCTGTTTCATAGACTTTGCAAACTTAGGTTTTAAAAATGATGCGCGTCTCGTACCCAATGCCAAAGGGCACTAAGAAATCACTGGACCTTTGGGGAAATCATTCTCTCTGTCTCAATCTGACCTCAAATTGATAGCTGAGAATGGAGTATGCATAATGAGCCAGTAGGAGTATTTTGGTAGTGCAAATCGTTATGTGCTGGACAGCGACTAAGCAAACGTTTGAAGATTCAGCTCCATCCAGAGGTGGCTCCGACGCAAATGTTCTACCTCTCCCCGAGTGAATTGCTGAAAGCCCTATGGGGCACAGCTCTATCTTGACACACAAGGGGTTGTCATGAGTGGGAATGCACTTGTTGGCAACTCATGATTATCAACCCATATGAAGGTCTCAGGAATCCCTTTACACCTAAATGTCTTTTTCAATTGTATACGTTGTAATTATATATCTGAAGTCCCTGGGTCAAACAGCCAGGCAGGCACTCACACCACGAGCTGGAGAGTTGGTGGCGGAAACCCACCCAGCGGTGCCTTGGAGACAGACACGGTGACGGCTGGCCAAAGGGGCTGCCTTGGAAGCTCTGTGGAGGAGCTCTCTTCCCACGAGTAATCCCTCTGACCCTTGGGTGGCAACTACAGCAGTCACATGTTTATGGTGTTATGGAGGAAAGTGATTTTTTTTCATAACTCAGATTTCCAGATGATTTATAAGTTCAGTATGTGCCCAACTTTTACAAAGTTTAACTTATTGATTAAAAACAAACACTGTTTTACTTATAGCAAATGCTTCCCTATTATTATTATTATTATTATAAGTTCAACAAAGTTTTTATTTAAACAATACTTTTTTAGACCCTTTTTGCATAGTAGGAACAATAAAGTTTGATTTTACTTGTTACTTTTTGTATACTTCAGTGGTATTTCCTGATAACGTTTTGCCAAGAAGCTTTTATTCTTTCAAATCTGTCATGTGCATGACACATAGGTGAATCTTTCTGGAGGATTCTGTGCCATTCTAATTGTTGAGCTATGTTGAAATATAGTCACAATGCCAAGATATACAGAAAAGCAGGTGACTGTATATCCCAACACTGAATGATCCAATTACACTCAGAATATTTTCCAGTTTAAGGTGTTTTCCTCTTGGTTGAGTGCCCACCCCTGACTGCCTCCTCATCCTATTTTTAAATCGATTGTGGAAACACAATAAAAATGCTAAATAAAACATAATGTGTGATATAAAAATAGCCAAGTTCTACACAGTTACCATGTTGTTCAAATATTAATAATCAACAGCTCAACATTTGCAGAAGGCCTGTACCTTGGCTCTGAGCTAGACACTTTTTTGGGGGGAGGTCTTCACTGCCCTCTAGTGGTCGTGGGAGCTACCCAGCCTTGCTCCTGGAGAGCTGCTGCTGGATTTCAACCACCAAGCTAATGGGCTGCAGTCCCGCACCCAACCACTACGCCACTGGGGCTCAGCCGAGCTAGATATTTTTCATCCATTTTTCAGAGCAAGGGCTTTGTGATATCTATCTTGGCTACCCAGAAAGCTTATATACAAGCAAACCTTGTTTATTTTGTCTCCCTTCACAGATGATGCAGATTTTGCAAATTGAAGGTTGGTGGCAACCTTGTGTTCAGTAAGTCCACTGGCACCAAAAAACAAGTGCTTACTTTGTGCCTCTCTGTCACCTTTGGCTAATTCTCACACTATTTCAAACCTCTTGGTAATATTATTGCAAAGTAAGGAGAGTACAGTATAGTGTAAATATAACTTACATGCACTCAAAAACTACACTCACTGCCACTGAGTGGGTGCCTAATCAGAGAGACCCCATAGGACAAGGTAGAACTGCCCGTGGGAGTGTCGGAGACTGCAACTGAACTCGTTAAAGTTTCCTGAGGAATAGCTGCAGGTTTCAAACTGTTTACTTTGTAGATAGCAGCTCAACATGTAGCCATTGCCACCAGAGCTTCTGTGTATATCCACCGAAAACCAGAGAAATGATTCGTCCCACTGACTTTACGGTGCCATTCACCGTGTAGCAGTGGTCAGAAACGAACTACAATATCTGAGGTACGCTTATATATGCATGTGAACAAGTGTGCTGATAGTTGTTTACTTTGCTGTTGAAAACGCTCTATAAAACTGAAGTTGCTCAAGGAGTGAACTTTGACTAACTCAAGGTTTATGACTGTAGGCAATGTTCAAGAAAACATTTCCTTTTCAGACTAATTTGGAATTTCTCTTTCTCATGGAGAGACTCACGCTCCATCTCAGCTTCACTGTCCTGGTATTAAGTTGGTCTTCAGTGTGTCAGTTGTTTCATGTCACCCTCCCACTTTGGGTCCACTGGCCTCGCTGCCCTCCTGCAGCCCCTAGGGGCTGTTCCTGTCAGGCACCAGCTCAACCCATCCAAGGACGCCTGTTGGTGCCAACTTCCCTTTAGGTCCCATCATTTGAAGAGATAAGTAACGCTTCATTGGACACAGCAGGACTGTGTAAAAAAAACCCCAAAGACAAAAACTGCATAAGCAGTAAAGAGATGCAAGTTCTAATTTTGACTGCCACCAACTAGCCAAGGGACCCGTGGCACAGAATTTCCCACTGCTGGATCCCAATTTCCTCTCTTGTTAAATGCGTGAGATGGAACAGAAGATCTTTGGCCTCTGAAAATACGGATTTCTAAGCAGATAGTGAATGCACACATTACTAAATATCTATGTATTAGTTGCATTATATATGTATTTCTAAACATTTTAAATTTCCTGAAATTTCTTGGGAAAATATGCATTTCCCCCCTCTTTGTACTGTATGGATTTTTTTTTTTCTTGGACAAGTTAGCATCCTCTTCCTGCCTTCTTGATGATTTCTCCCGGAGAAGTTGCCAGTTACTACGCAGTGACTTTTCATTTAGAGCACAGCTGATGGGAATCTAATGTTGGTCCTGATCTTAAGCATATTGGATGGGCGTTCTAACTCTAAGCCATACTCCTGTACTTAGTGTACTCTGAGAAAATATTAATGACATTAATAATATAGCTAATAATAATATTGATATTTACATGGGAATAAATAAAACATTTTAAAAAATCACTGCTGGTTGGTGTTGAAATCTTTATTTTAGCTTCTCGATGTGATGATTGGCATGACTGACAAAGGAGTGAATAGGGCCAGTTTTCTGACTTACCTTCCACCTTCAGCTTTAGTCATCGGAACTATGTTCAGGGGATGGATGGCAGAATCCGTCCTTGTTTCTCATGAGGCAATCCGCAGAAGTCCTCAGTGTCATGGTTCAAAAGGATGAAATTCTACCATGCCCTGTCTGCCTGTTTTTATTTCCCTTCTTAAGGAGCACTGGTGGTGTAGTGGTTATGCAGTGGGCTGCTCACCTCAGGATCAGTATTTTGAAAGCACTCCCAAGGAGAAAGCTGGGGTTTTCTACCCCCTTAAAGGGTTAAAGCAGGGGTGCTCAATAGGTAGACCGAGATCTACTAGTCAATCGCAAAAGTGGTGTGGGGAGATCCCATGGCATTAAAAAATAGACATAAGCCTATCATCAATCCTGTCACTTAATCGATATACATCTCAGTCAATCAGATGCAATCTTAAGTGTCAAATGCATGTGCAAACAACTGCTGCTAAGCAAAATTGACAAGAAAAGTTATCGCCTATTTTTAGACCTCGGGTGTTTTTTCTCTTTAATGTAACAAAGGGTATTGAGATGAGTGGGGGCGCTGGACCAAATAAGAAGGCAAAAATGTATCACTTTCCTATGGAATGGGAAATTTTGACACCACAAGTTAACATTCAGCGCAGGTGAACAGTTCTGGAACTTACTTGCAGAGGAAAAGTACCCAAGTATGAGAAAATGAACTATCTCTTTGACTGCATTATTTGGCTACTTATTGATGTGAGTCAGGCTTTTCCCACATAGAGATCAGACCCTTTCACCATGACTGATGATCATTGGGATGTGTGCTTGAGGCTGGCTGTCAGCAGCTGCTGTCTGGACTATGTATCCATTCCATTCAGTGCAAGTCATCAGAGCCAACTCAAGTAATGACAAAAAATGTACACAGTTCATTGCATTGTGTTATGCAATATGGACTCATGCGATTATGCAAGGTACATAAACATACATTGCACATGTAAAGATTTCTCAATGTATTTATGAATAAATTTAATAAATAAAACTAAATATATGTTTTGCATGCTTGTAGTTGGTAGACCATTTTTACTAGATCATTTTATAAGGAGCTTGCATGCTGAAAAAGTGTGAGCACCCCTGGGTTAAAGTCTTGGAAGCCCATGGGAACCCTTCTACTCTGTCCCATGGGATCACGATTAGTAAGAATTGACTCGACGGCAGTGAGCTTATTAGCTTTCAAAGGACTTCTTGCCTAATTTCTTATCCTGGGATAATGGTTTGAACACCGAGTTTCTTCTCAGTAGCAATAGTTACATCTTCACACACAAGAAGATGTCACAACCCTTTATGTGTGTGGTACAGTTTGGCTACAAATAATTCCTGTGTCAACTTTGATACAGATGATGACTCTTTAAAATGTTCTTCATTTCTGACTTCTTTGAAAGGCCATAACCTTTTATGGTCTCTTCTCTCCATTTCTGCCCTCCACCTTTCCTGGTCTGCTCCTTCCCTCTTCTACTGCTGCCTAATATATTTAATACGTGTGTTGTTCAGGGTTCCACCTTCAGTCCTCTTCCTTCTCTATATCCGAGAACACAACCCAGTAGACCACAAGGTCCAACATAGCTCATGTTTTCAATGTGAAGTTGAATTTTGTTCTCAAAATCCAAAATGTTTAGAAGTTTAGGGATGTGTGTGTGAGTGTGTGTGTGTTTTGGGATGGGGTGAGGGGAACAGGAGATCTGATTTGCTGGGCTCACTTTGGGCATGGCCACAAACTATGTCGAGTTAGGTAGCAGTTTTACTCTTTGAGAAGACTGTTTATTGTCTATTTACCCAGAGCGCTTACTCCTAGGACAATGTGCGAATGTGCTGACATCAACACAGAACTCACTGGGTGTGTGATCTTTGTGCTGTATACTTCCAAGTCTCCTTTTTTCTTATGCCTTTAGCCACTCTTCATAGGGCCCAGGTATTTTCCACTTTGATACCATATGTGATGGTTACATAATTTCATGTCAACTTGAAGATATAAAAAAGTGTAGGCATTCAACTTTTCAGCCTGATGCTGCTTCCTTGTGAACATGACTTTCTCTCTCTACCATCACCCGAGGGCTACCAGAATCACCACCTTCAGATCCACACGCTTTGCTCCCACCGACCTGTGATCTTCCTGCATTCTGCATCATTGAGTGTGGCCGTATGATTCTAAAGAGGGACTTATGCACTTAGCATCAGACTTAGGGACCTGAGTTGGACTGGGCTGGGATGTTTCCTTGATATACAATTTCTTCTTGCTGTAAAGCTTTTTCTTATACGTATATGAGTGTCACTGGATTTGTTTCTCTAGTCAACCCAGCCAAACACACAATATTTATTGAAATCACCTTAATTAATTAAACACCACTCATTAAGTGTTAGACACAATAATAGGCATTTTTCATAGGGACTTCTTATTTTTCTCCTCCCAATAACTATATGAAGTAGACTTTACTACTAATATCTTGCATATATGAACCTAACACTCGAAGGGTGAAGTAACTTGACCAAAGCACCTAGCTAGTAGTGGAGGTAAGATTCCAGGCCAGGGAGAACTGACATCACTGCTACCCTCCTTGAGTGGTGTACATAGTTCATGTGCCTAGCTGATAGCCAAAAGCTTGGAGGTTCAAGTACATTCACAGGTCCTTTGGAAGAAAAGCCTGGAAGCCAACTTCTGAAAACCAGCCTATGAGCTCCATATGCCTTTGACACACATTGGGCTGATTAGCCAGAATTGATTTTATGATAACTGACTAAGTAGCTGATAATCTTGCTTTACACAGCTCTGTCTCATGGATAAAATGGGTTTCTCATCTCAGCACCAGAATGTTGGGTCTTCCCCACCAAGCATACCCCTTCTTCTTGAAGGCATCACAGTAATTCCAGAAGTCATAGTCTTACATGCCACTCTACTTTCCTGTTTCCAAGCTGTATGGCCATGACTTCTATTACCCTCTTCATTAACTCTACTTTAGACTATTGCACTAGCCAAACCTACTTGCCTCAGGGAGTTCTGGTATGCTTCTGAAGATGATACACCTTAGTTGAATTAAAGAGCAAAGTGAACAAACAAAATGAGTTAGGGTGCCATAATGGAAAGATGAAAGTACTTGGAGCCTATTTTTAAACCCTGGTTCTGCCATTCACTATCTAAGTGACATTGGATAAGTTACTTTTTAAATACTCTGAATTTTGTTCTCCTCACTTGTTAGATATGGACTTTAATTCTGTATAGATACATGCTTTCTGGATTATTGTGAATGTAAAAGAAGATTCATGTAGATATCTAGCATATTTTCTGGAATATAGTGAATTTCAATACATAGTTCTTGGTTGTTCTTGAATTTACTACAACTCCATGTGACTTCCTATACAGCAGAATGTAATATTGCCCAGACTTGTACCCAATGGTCCATGCTAGTGGTCACAGTGTGTCTTGAGTAAATTGCAATATAGGAAGCTCATCTTCCAGGTTTTTTTTTCTTACTGCTGTTTTTTTGTGATCCATAGGTTTTTCATTGACTAAATATTGCAAATAGGCCACCAGGTCTTTCCCCCTTATCTGCCTTAGTGTAGAAGTTCTGTGAAAACCTATCTACTGTATGTGAGACGACTGTATTTGAAATATCAGTAGCATAAGTCTGATCAACACAGTCAATGTGGTACAACCAAAAGACAAATGATTGCATTATGCAGTAATTATTAATTTTTAAAAGTAATTTACTTCACAAGGTAAAAATAAACATCAAATAGAGTTTCTGATATAGGGTTTTTTGTCTTTCAAAATTAAAAAAAATAAGTCACTTTATTGAGGGCTCATACCACTCCCATCATGATCAATACAGATGTCAATTATATGCATACCACATTTGCACACTTGTTGCCATCATCACCCCCAAAGCATTCTTCTTCCACTTAGGCCCCCAGTACTAACTCCCCATATTTGACCTCCCTCCCCACACCCTCCCTTATGAACTCTTAATAATTTACACATTGTTATTACTTTTTCACATCTTACTCTGTCTGATGCGTCCCTTTACCAACTTCCCCCTGTCCGTACTCCAGAGAGGTCATATGTAGATCCCTGCAATCAGTTTCCCCCTTCCATGCCACCCTCCCGCCACCCTCACAGCATCACTATATCCACTCTGGTCCTGAAGGGATCATCTATCCTAATTTTCCCATGTTTCCGGCTCCAGTGTGCATTCCCTGGTCTAGCTGGATTTGTAAAGTAGAATTGGGATCACGATAGTGGGTGGGAGGAAACATTTGAGAACTAGAGGAAAGCTGCATACCTCATTATTGCCACACTGTACCCTGACTGTCTCATGTCCTCCCTGCAACCCTTCTGTGAGGGGGTGCTGCTTCACCTATTCATGGACTTTGGGTTCCCACTCAGTACTCCCCCTCACTTATAATGATACAATTTTTAGTTATTTGATGCCTGACACCAGATCCCTTCGATACCTCGTGGTCACATATACTGGTGTGCTTCATCCATGTGGGCTTTGTTGCTTCTGAGCTAGATGACCGCGTATTTACTTTCAAGCTTTTTTTTTTTTTTTTTTTTTTTACTTTCAGGCTTTTAAGACCTCAGATGCTTTGTCTTTTGATAACTTGGCATCATCAGTTTTCTTTACCACATTTGTTATGCACCCACTTGTCATCAGCGATCATATCAGGGAGGTGAACTCACAATGTTATGATTTTTAGTTCTTAAATTGTGCTAACTGATCCCTTTGGCACCTGGTGGTCACACAGGCTGGTGTGCTTCTTCCATGTGGGCTTTGTTTCTTCTCAGTTAGATGGCTGCGTGTTTACTTTCAAGACTCCAGACACTATATCTTTTGATAGCTGGGCACCGTCCGCTTCCTTGATCACCTTTGCTTATACACACATTTGTTTTCAGTGATCATGTCAGGAAGGTGAGCATCATGGAATGCCAATTTAATAGAACAAAATGTTCTTGCAATCAGTCATGATAGCCACTGTTCTCTCCCATGGAAACAAGGCAGGAGAGAATATTAAAATATTAAGTGTAAATGTTATCTATGAGAACTAGTGCTTAAAGTTTATTATCATATATATATTAAAAGATGATCAGATACTCCATGGAGCTATTGAGAGCATAGGGTCCTTTGTTTTGACTGGGGTAGTCTTTATTCCAGAAGCAGGCAGGAAATGGCTTGTAGAAGGGGAGGCTGAGTCACTGTCATGGGGCACCCATTGAACCTGGCCAAGGGCCAGTATTTTGGCAAATAGAACTGGTTGACTTTGCTCATCTCTCTGTGAAAGGAAGCAGAGGGATGATAAGAGCCGAAACCCAGACTCTTGACATCTAGGTTACTCAGAGTCTTGTCAAAGGGTAAGATAAAGCTCTTTCTTTCCCATGTTTTCTTTTTATTGCTGATACATATAAAAGGCCTTTCATTTTCATCCTTATATGTGTGGTTTTGCCCTTCTTTGTTTTTTGAACCTTGAATTTATAAAAATAAGAACATAAAAACACAGAAGAGACCAGAACATAAAAACACAGATTTACTGGTGTGATCAAGACTAGTGAAACTTCAGATACCCGTGGTCTTCAAATCTGGAACTGAGCCCACCACAGCAGTCCATTTTTTGCCAAACCATAGACAAGCCTAGAGAGTAAACAATAGTGCCAGAGAGGAAAATACTTCTCCGTGCAATAAACCATATGAAACTGAAAAGTCGTTTGCTCTCCCCCCACCCCCAAAAAAAAAAGAACAACCCTCAGAAAATAGAAAGAGGAGGAAAGAAAGACACAGCAAAATAGGAACCTTGGAAGAAAGGGGGAAGAGTGTTGTGTTATCAAGGGCTGAAAACCAAAGTTCTGAAACAAAATGTGTACAAATTATTGACTGGAAAGTTAATTTGCTCTGTAAACTTTCAACCAATCATCGGTTTCAAAAAGGGGAT
Source organism: Nesogale talazaci (assembly GCA_004026705.1). NCBI lineage: Eukaryota > Metazoa > Chordata > Mammalia > Afrosoricida > Tenrecidae > Nesogale > Nesogale talazaci. The sequence continues at coordinate 29,654 of PVJH01000945.1, forward strand.
GAGGTAAGAGTAAAAAGAACAAGACAGACAAAAACAATCAACTCATCAGCAGGAAGACTTGAAATTGTAGAAGCTTAAGCAGGAAGTGACCAAGTAAGTTGATCTCAGTCCAGTCTTCCTTTATTTAGGATGAATCCTTTACAAAGACTGATGGCGTCTTTGGGATCTGTACTATATTATGACCTGCATTGTCCCCTTATAACCAGTTTCAGGGGGTAACGTTCTATGATTCCATGACCGTCCTGTAAGGCAATTGGAGCCTCTGAACAGTTCCAGTTGATGTTATGAATCAATGACCATGTAGGCAGTCTCGGTAGCTCCTCTGTGTGAGTCATTACCTTGCAGCAAGTGAAAACAAGCTCTTGATCTTATTCTTGTATTTCCAGGCCTTGAATACTTGTGACTGCTCTGCGGACTGCTCAGCCCACCCTTCACATGCATACATTTCCTTAATGCTATCCACCACTAAGCAGCATTGATTATTTACCAAATTATTTGAACATTTTTTTATTGACACTCTTTCTATTTTTCTAGTTGTGCTCTTTCTATGTTTAGCACTTGAAATGGATCTGAACTTACTCTTTCAGTTTAAAAAAAAACATTACCCATTTAGTTCACAGTTTAATCACATCTTAGTTGAGGTCATAAATGTACCATTAAAAAACAGCAACAGCTCTTTAATGTGATTTGGGTGAAAGTTTCCAGAGAAGCATGGTTTCCCATCCATCAGTTAATGTACATTTTGTTTCATGACATCGATTGCAATTCCACAGTGTGCTAGCATTATCTCCACTTCTCATGTTTTCTATTTTTATTTGTCCTTCATTACAATCCTTCTTGAACTTTTGTTTGTTTGTTTGGTTTTGGGGGGGGGGCATCACTACCCTCTCGCGGTCATGGGAGCTACCCAGCCTTGCTCCTGGGGAACCGCCACTGGATTTGAACCACCAAGCCCATGGGCCACAGTCCCACATGCAACCACTACTCCACTGGAGCTCAGCCCCCTTCTTGAACTTTTTATCTGGGAGAATTGTAGCATTTTTTTGATTAAGCATAAGACAGTAATAGATAATTTTCTATATCTCTAAATCCTGACCATATTGAATTCTTAAGTGTAGAGTCATGGTAGTTTTCTAAGATATTCCTTACTTAATTAATGTAGTTTCTTTCTGTAATTAATGGTAGTTTATCATTAACCAGTGTAACATGGTATAAGTGGGTGATCATTCTCATTCATTCATCTTTAAGTACTTACTGAATTCTTACTATGTGCTTCTGTGTGTCTAATGTGCTAAACAAGTAGATAAACATGATAATAATAGAAATAGGTAGATAGATAAATATGAAGTAATATCTTCCTATTAAGCACCGAAGACAGAGTGTAGAGTAACTGGAGTGGTGAGAAGCAAAAGGCCCAAATACCAGATACAAAGCCGAATGTTGATGCTGGGGAAGAAATGGGGAGATCTCAAGTCATATCGGGGATGGAAAACTCACAGAACTTTGTGACTAGTAGGATGTAGATGGCAAAGAAAGTGAGGTATTCATATATCCATTCATTCCAGAAGGTTTACTATTGTTTTAAGAGGGCAAGAAGAAATAAATCAGTCGACAAGAAACAACTTATTTGAGAGAGAGCATGACACAACTGTGAGAAAAACTAAGTAAGCATAAGGAGTGGTATACTTTAAATTAAGAGGAGACAAGCCTCTTGGAGGAGGTGGTGTTTAAGCTAAGATCTAAAAAGTGGAAGAAGTCTGCTCTGTGAAGTGTTGTCGGGGGCAGTGAGAGTCGGGGGAAATTCAAGAAGGAAGTTAAAATGCCAACTCTGACTAATGATAAAAATGAAGCACAAAAAGATTTGAGTATCTCTTCCTTATTTTCTCTTTTCTTTTTTGGGCATCACTGCCCTGGTGGCAGTCGGAAGCCCAGCCTTGCTCCTGAAGAGCTGCTGCTGGATTTGAACTGCCAAGCCTGTGGGCCACAGTCCCGCACACAACCACTATGCCACCGGGGATCAGCCTCTTCCTTTTTTTTTTTTTTTGGTTTTTGGTTTTTTGGGCATCACTGCCCTCTGGTGGTGGGAGTAGGAGGCTCAGCCTTTGCTCCTGTGGAGCTGGAATTGAACCTTCATCCCTGTGGGCTGCAGTCCCGTGCACAACCACTACGCCACCGGGACTCAGCCCTTCTTCCTTCTTTTTATAGCTATGTTTACACCTTATTAAAGGCATTGTTCTTTTTTGCTAACCCTCTACTTTATAAAGCTTGAGAAGGCCCTCTTCAGGGACTGGTCTCGCCTCATCATATGTGCCAAGTACGTATCCAAGTCTTGCCACTGTTTACTTTAAGACGTTTTCTAGCTGTACTTTTAAGACAGGTTTGTTTATTCTTTTGGCAGTCCACAGTACTTTCAACATTCTTCACTGGCACCCTAATTCAGCTGCATAAAAACTGTGGTCTTCCTTATTCCATGTCCAAATTTTGCATGCATATGAGGCAACTGAAAATACCATGGCTTGGGACAGGCCCCACTTGGTCCTCAAAGTAACATATTTGCTTTTCGATACTTTAAAGAGATCACGTGTAACAGATTTACCCAACGTCTCCTTTGATCTCTTGATTACTGCGTCCTAGCATTGATGATGAATCCAAGCAGGATGAAGTCTTTGACAACTTCGATCTTCTCTCTTTTTCTCGTGAAGTTACCTCTTGGTTCAGCTGTGAGGATTTTGGTTTTCTTTACATTGAGTTGTAATCCAGATTGAAGGCTGGAATCCTTGCTGATCTTCATTAGCAAGGGCTTCATGTCCTCCCATTCAGCAAGCAAGGTTGCATGTGTCACGTGAATATTAACTGCTTCTGCTTTCTTCATGAATGATGTTCTTGATGTCATCCCATACTCTTTAGAGCTGTCATTAGTGCTCATTACATCAAGTCTGTTATGGAGATGTTTTCAAAATTCAGGTGGGATAGACTCAAGGTAGTATTTTGGTTCTCATGGACTTATTTTCATTGTCATCAACCTAAGCCTGAACTTACATATGAGCAATAAATGGCCTGTTCCACAGTAGGCTCTTGTCCTGATTTTAGCTGCTGATATTGAGCTCCTCAATCATCTCTTCCCACAGATACAGTTAATTTGATTTTGGGGTATTCAATCAAGGGAAGTTCACATGTATAGTTGTCTTTTGTGTTGTTGAAAAAAGGTATTTGCTATAAATCAGTCATTGGTCTTGCAACATTCTATCATGAGTTTCCCAGCCTTGTTTCTATCACCAAGACTATATTTTCCAACTATGTTTCCTTCTTTATTTCCAATGTTTGCATTCCAATTACTAGCAATAAATCATGATTGCATATTTTATCAACTTCAGACTCAGTACATTAGCAAAAATTCTTCAATTTCTTCCTCACTAGCTTTTGTTGGTATATGAAGTTGAAAAATTAATATTACTTTGTATTCAAATAGATATTGTCCTATCACAGACAGTATACTATTTCTCGAAATGTATTTTTTGACAATAACTACAACACCATTCCTCTCGAATCTGTCATTTCCAGCTTAGTAAACCATATGATTCATATTCAAAATGGCCAAAGCAGTCCATTTCAACTACTAACACCTGGAATATCCTATCTTTATGTGTCCTATTTGATTTTTGACCACTTCCAATTTTCCTAGATTCATACATTGTACATTCTAAGTTCTAGTTATTAATGGATGTTTTCTGCTACTTCTCATTTTAAGCCATGTTTCACCAGCAAATGAAAGTCTTTACTCCTGCAGACTTTACTCCATAATGGTCAACTCTACTTTAGTCATATTTTGAATGCCTTCCAGTCTGGGAGTCTCATCTAGTATTATCTGATAGTGTTCTGTCTTTATTCATTAAACTTTCAGTAGCTGACAAAGTTTTGATTCTGTATGTAAGGTTTTCAGTGGTTAATCTCTTTGAAGTGAAAAACCTATTTTTCCTTTATAGTTTACTTTTAGTCTGGAAACTCCACCGAAATGTAAATGTTGGGTGAACCTATTGGCATTTGAAATAACAGTGGCATAGCTTACAGTATCATCACAGCTATACAGAATCCATCACAGCAGGACAAACTGACAGACAAATGTTGTTATGATAGTAGGCCCCTTTATTTTGTTCCTGATTCTAAAGAGAATATTTTAGGATTTATAACTAAGTATGACATTTGCTATGGGTTCTTGGTTGGTATTACATGCCATGCAAATGCATTTTCTTTTCAGTATAATTAGGTAAGTTTTTCTTTTAATTCAAAATCTTTATAACAAATGGATCTTTTGATGTTATTAGGTGCCATCAAATCAGGTCTGACTCAAAGCAGTAACTCATTCATAGAACAAAAGGGAAAACGGCCTGATTGTGTGCCATTCTCACACTGGTTCTTTTGTTTGAGCTCGTCATTGCAGTCATGTGTCGATTCATCATGTCGAAGATCTTCGTTTTCTCTGCTCTGCTACTTTACCAAACACAATGTCCTTCTCCAGGGATGATCTCTCCAAGAACATGTTCAAAGTACAAGAGGCGAAGTCCCACCATCCTTTCTTCAAGGGAGCATTCTGCCTGTACTTCTTCCAAGACAGTATTGTTTGTTCTTTTGACAGACCCCGGGACTTGCGGTACTTTTGGCCAGCATCATAATTCAAATACACTGACAAATGAGTCTAGGAGAAGACAATAGTGTGTTGTTGGTCTTGGTGTCATCCAGTCATTTCTTATTCACATAAGCCTGCGGTATTCAATGGTTCGAGGATAAGAAAATTGGGTGTTATTGCTGTCAGGTATTGCTGTTGCAACATTTGTGACTCTCAGTATGCCTATGTATAACAGAATGAAATACTGCTCAATCCTGCACCAACCTCATACGTGTCCCTATGTTTGAACCAATTATTGCACATTTGTGTTAATCTGTTCCATTGAGAGTATTGCTCTTTTTCATAGACATTCTACCAAGCATGATGCTTTTCCTCAAGGGCCCTCATGATGATATGACCAAAGTGTGTAAGATGAAGTCTCACTTGCCTCACTTCTTTTTTTTTTTCCCACATCACTGCCTTGGTGGGAGTAGGAAGCCCAGCCTTCCTCCTGGAGAACTGCTGTTGGATTTGAACCATCAAACCTGTGGGCTGCAGCCCTGCACACAACAACTGCGCCACCAGGGCTCAGCTCTGCTTCATTTCTAAGAAGCATTTTGGCCTTACTTTTCATAAGAGTTATATATTTGTTCTTCTGACAGTCTGTGGTATATTTGATATTGTTTGTCAACACTATAATCCAAATGCTTTAGTTCTTCCCTCTGTTCTTCCTCTTTCCTTGTCTAGCATTTAAATGGATTTGAAATTATCTATATCACTGCCTGGGGCAGGTGCACTATCTTAGGTGATGTCCACCAGAAAGGAAAACCATTCATGCCTATATGTGTATGTATAAAGAAATTTATATCAAGAAAATAGCGTATGCAGTTGTAGAAGTGCGCAAGATCAAGTTCAGGCAGGTTGTAAGTCTGTGGATCAGATAGCTAGCTTGAGGCTTCTCCTGATTCTTGTAGCTGTTGGGGTTAATGAATCAACATGAATACCACAGGCTTGTGGTTACAGAGGCAGATTTGTTCAACACCAGCAGGTCAGGCTTGTGGCTGCAGAAGTTAATGACTGCAAGATTGGCAAGTTGTATGGCATTCCACTGATGAATCCAGGGTCAGCGGGCGATTTGGCAGATGGTTGGCTCAAGTTCTAAGAACGAGAGGTTAATGAGTCAGATACAAGCTCCAGAATCACCAAAAAACTAGCAAGAATTTCCACAGTGTTTGTTTATATAGGAATTAAGCCACAAATTGGAGAAATTTTCCTTTCTGTTGCATCAGGCCTGGGAGTGTCACATTCCACCCTAATTCTAGAGCCTAAGTGACCTAAATGTTCATTTATTGACGAATGGATAAGTAAAATGTAGTATATCTATACAATGGAATGTTACTCAAACATAGAAAGAATGTATTACTGACATATTGTACAGCATGGATGGATCTTGACAACTAATAGTGATAATTAGTGATATAGTGATAATTAGTGATTATATAGTGATCTTGACAATTATAGTCCAAAAGAAACCACCAATAAAAGATACAGTCATAATTCCATGTACATAAAATGTCCAGAACACACAGATGGATAGAGGCAGGAAGCAGATTATTCGTTGCCTGGGGATGGTATAGAAGAGAGTGAGGGAGTTAAGATTTGGGGCTTATGGCTTCAGATTATAGAGTTCTTTTGTGCTGAGAAAATGTTCTAAAATTTTAGTATAGATGGCCACAAAACTCTGTTAGCATAATGAAAACCCAAAGTCTATTTTAAATGGATCAATTGCATAGTAGGTAAAATAGATACACATATATGAATTATTACAAAATGTTAAGGCATTTTATGTTTTATTTTATTTTTTAAATTAAAAATCATTTTATTGGGGGTTCATACATTGTTTTTCATAATACATAAATAAACATACTGTGCCAAGCACTTTCACATGTCCATTGCTGTTATCATTCTCCAAACATCCTCCCTTCCCCTTAGCCCTTGATATTGGCTTTGCTATCCTTTACCCTCGTCTCCTGCTCTCCCCTCCACACCAACCCTCAATACTCCATAAATTATTATTGTTCTGTCATGTCTTACACTGCCTGACCTCTCCCCCAACCCACTTCTTTGATGCCCATCCTTCAAATAGGAGCTTATGTGTATATCCTTGCAGTTGGTTCCATCTCTCCATCCCACCTTCTCTCCACCCATCCAGGAGCTTCAATCTCACCACTGGCCTGAAGAGGCTCATCTGTCTTGGTTTCCCCATATCTCCAGCTCCCCTCTCTACTAGGGTACCTTCTCCAGTCCATCTGGATTTGTAAGGTAGAGTTGGAACCATGATAGTTGGGGGGAGGAAGACTTCAGGAACTAGAGGAAACTGGTATGCATCATCACTGTCTGGCTACACCTTGATTGGTCTGTCTTCTCCCCATGACTCCCTTGTAAAGGAGAGTCCAATTACCCACCAGTGGGCCATAGGTCCCCACCCTGCTCTCCCCCTCATTTGTAATGATGTGATTCTTGTTCTTTGATGCTCAATACCTGCTCCCTTCAGCCCCTCTTGATCACACATACTGGTGTGTTTCTTCCATGTGGGCTTGCTGTTTCTGCACTGAACGGCGACTCGTTTATCTTCAAGTCTTTGAGACTCCAGGCATTTAATCACTTGGTAGCTGGGCACCATCGTTTCTTCTACTCTGTTTGCCTCTGTATCCATTTGTCTTCAGCGATCATATCGGGAGTCAATTGGTCCATTGATTTTGATTTTTGTTCTTTGATGCCTGATACCCGATTGTTTCGGCGCCTCATGTTCACACAGGCAAGTGAGTTTCATTTATGGTGGGTTTTGTTGCTCCTGAACTAGATGGTGGCTTATTTATACTCAAACCTTTAAGACCCCCAGATGCTGTACCTTTTGCTAGCTGGCCATCATCAGCTTTCTTCACCATTCTTGCTCATGCTCCCACATTTCCTCAGCGCCTTGGGGATGTGGGCACACAGTGATATGGTTTATTTTCCTCCATTTGATGTCTGTTGCCTAGATGTTAAGCATTTTTAGGATCGTTAAATTTCGTGTTTGAAATACTGCACTTATTCAGTTGTTCTAATGAAAGACAGGTGTTTTAAAGTTATTTAAAACATTTTTTATGATTCTTAATTTATTTTATCAGTTTCTTTTGATAGTGTTTTGCTGAATTCTTCTGAAAGATTTTAATTGATTTTGTATGTAACATTCTTGGTCTTTCCCTCAAGCTATTGAAAGTACCAAACTATAATTTTTTAAAACTTTCTTACCAGATAGTCAAGTCCCCTTTCTTCTTAAGAAACATCTTCTAGCTGTTACTTGTTTGGGCCACTCTATCTTATTTCTACCTGTGAATTCAAATGGTCTCTTTTTTTTGAGACAGAGCAGCAGGGTTGCATTGCATTTAATTTATGATCATATGTTGGTGGAACCTCAGCACTCCCCACCTATTTCCTGGTGAGTTCGATAAAGAATGTTAATGTTTCCATAGTTCTCTGCAGGTTTTTTGTAGTGCAATTGAGGATGGTGTGGCTGTCATGTGCTTATGTCAATTTCATGATTGGGATGTAGGGGTGGAGTCTAGCCTGTTTATCTGGAGATAGCCATTGAGTAGCCAATGAGGCCTCTGGGTGGGCATGGCTTTCTCCTGAGACTTCTGGGAAATCTCGCGATAGTTCCCTTGTGGAGATGAGAGGCCATCTCCCCAGTTGCTGGGAGTCAGTCTTGGAGATGATGAACTACAGACAAGACAAGATCGTAGGAGTAGCCACAGGAGAAGCCACACGGCCTTATCCTGATGCAACCAGACCTCTGAAGCTGGAGAAGCCATGTGAAGACCTCTGCCAGCGATGAGTTGCTTCTGCTATTGCTGGACCCTGAACCCTGGAAGTGAGGAGCCATGGGGAGACCCCTGCCAGCACTGGAATTCTGTACCCACTGACCTGTGACTTCGTGAATTGGAAGGAGACTTTCTAGACTGGGATCGGGTATATGGGCTAATATCGGACTTAAAACTTTGAACGAGACTGGGCTGGGATGCTTTATCAATGTTGCATTCCCCTTGTATATAAACCTTTCCCTTATATCCATATGTGTGTCTATGAATTTGTTTCTCTAGTCTACTTAGACTAACACAAATGGCATTCGTTGCTGTCTAGCATGGATAAAGTGGTACAAGAATTGGGCTTACCCAGCAGGAGACAGGTGAATAGTCTGCTGGCCTGATATAATGCAGTTATTTTGGAATTTTGCAAGCAGCACTCAATGGAGGCAGTGGTGAATTAGCACACTGGTGACAAAAAAGGTACTATCCTCTCTTGTTCATTATACCCCCTTAGTCACAGAAGAGTGGCCAGCTCCCCTCCCTACCCAACTGGAGATGAATTATACTCCTCTCTGGCACAGCCCTCTTTCCAACTGAGGTTGAAATTGCATCCTTCTGGATTGTGCTCCTAGTACACCAACCCCACGTCTGGAGGCATGTGAGTTCTGCTGTATCAGAGCAGCAGAAAGTTGAGTGCCAAAGAAGTAGGCAGGTCATCAAAGATCAAGCTTTCTATCCCTTCAAATCTCCCCCCAACTCCCCATGAGTTCTTTGACTGACAGAAGGTGCTTACCCATATGGACTTCCCTGATCTACAGTTTTCTCCTCTCTGGGTCTTGCACCTGCTTTCCTTCTTCATTCCTTTCTTCTAATTTTAGTCTTTTCCTTTCCTTCCTTTCTTCCTTCTTTCCCCTTTTCTCTTTGTGTCTTCTTTTAACTAATTCTTTCTTCCCCCATCCCTAATTTTGTTTATTGTATTCTTCTCATTTCCCTTTCTCTTCCCTTGTTTTTAATTGTCTCCTTTATTATATCTTTTCCTTGCTATTTGTTGATTTCCCTCAAAATATTTGCATTATTTTCTTTTTGCTATTGAGCCCCCATTTTTTTTTAACCCATCCATTGGGAGAAAGCAACAATGCATGAATTTATGGCCCAGATTCCAGATCTTCTATAACCCCCAAGACTGAGCGAAGGTCACTACATTCTCCTGTACCATATGAACTTTTATTTTTTTATTTTATTTTATTTTTTGCATCACTTCTCTCCTGTGGTGGGAGTAGGAGGCCCAGCCCCACTGCTGGAATTGAACCTCCGTCCCAGTGGGCTGCACAACCACTACGCCACCGGGGCTCAGCCCCCATATGAACTTTTAAAGAAGCAATCTGTGCCAGACAAATCTGTCCTCCACTGTGCTACACAAACAGAGAATGCATGCATGCTCACATTCTCTCTCATACCCACCAGGAGACAGAGAGTGAGTGCCGAAGGTCACATCAAGATATAACCACCATAAATTAAATACAAATACCTCAAAGTTCATAATATCTCAGAGACAACACATCATTTGAGTTCATGTGAAGAAGGAAGAAAAATTGGTTCATACAAATAGTCAAAAATATAGGGCTAATAGATATTTGCAAGGAAGAAATAGAATTGGAACTACCATAAGAATAGTGTCTAGGTTTCTTCAATAGATTGAGAGAAAGAACAAGAAAGCTGCAGATGAAAGCAAGGAACACCTATAAGATACTAAAATAAACCAGGAAAACACTACAAGAAAAAAATTGGAAAAATACATAAAAATTAAGAAACTATTCAAAAACAACAAATAGAAACCATGAATCTCAATACTAAGATCGCAGAAATAGATAATGCATTGAAAGTGTAAAGGAGAATAGTTAAATCAATGGAAAATCAAATTATTGAGCTCCAAGAGAAATCTCTCAATACAAATCTGTTATAGGGGCAATCATGAAAAAACATTCTGAGAATTATGTGGAGCCCCATCAAGACAGGTAGCACATATGATTGGAATTTCACAATAGAAAGTGATAAGAAAAAGCACAGAGAAAATCATCAAAGAGTTGTTGAAAAAAGCACTGGCACCACCATGAAAAGTGGGAAGGTGTGTATTTACAAAGCTGACCAAACCAGGAACTCATTAAGATATATCACAAACTTTTCAAACCAAATACAAAGAAAGAATCCTGACAGCAGCAAGGGGGGAAGTAAGTTACTTCCCAAGAGGAACCAATTAGAACAAATTCTGGTTTCTCAGCAGAAACTAAACATCAAGGAAGGCAGTGGGAAGGCACACATAGAGCCTCTGAAGGATTAAAAATGCCAATAAAGAAACCGATATGCAGCAAAATATGGCAATTAAATTAGGCTAATTCCAAAATCCCCAGAAACTTGTAAAAACCAGACCACGCATATAAGAAAAACTAAGTTCTCTGACAGAGAATCAACAAGAGTAGACAACGACCCAAGATTAGTAGCCAGCCCAGTAGTCAGACCAGATATAGCCATGTCCAAAGTCAAACTAACCTACAAGGCCACAAATAGAGAACCGGAGATTCATAGCAAAGACAATTAAGAAGTAAACAGCAACAATAATTGCAGAATTATCAGATAGAGATGAAGTTAAGTAAGTTCGAAGATGAAACAGACTGTTTACATTTGAAAATAAATGAATAAATTACAAGTTAACATCATAGAACATGAACACTTATCAAAGCATGAGGAAAATAAAATAGATTTAGCAAGCATGAAAATACTAGCAATGAAGAAAACCCACCCTCAGCCCAGAAAATTATTTGAAATAAAGAAAACAATAACATCACACACACAACCACACAATAAAATTAAAGAATAGCAAGTCTTCAGAACACCTCATAATATGAACCTAGAAGATAATATGCTAAGTGAAATTAGTCAATCACAATATGAGACCACTTTTGCAAAAAGGTCAAGAAAAATCTTCACACTAAAATTGATATTCGTTGATGGCTATCAGAGATATGAAGAGAAGGGAGAGGAAGTCACAAGCTACAGGGTAGACAATTGATTACTTAGGACTGCGAAGGGGAAGACAATATACAATAAAAGGAAAGTTGGAAAAAACCACTGGAGGAAAAAGAAGACACTGGTAATTTTATGAGCGTTAAAGGTAGCAGAAGCAAATACATGATTCTGCAATTGTGTTATAGACACAATTCTTCAACATTCGTGATTTGCAAGTAGGTCACGGATAGACATGAGACTGAACATGTCAAAGGTAAAGTATACGTTCAATTATATATTAGTTTAATACAAAATATTTGTATGTGAATAATTATTTTTGCTGCAATTTTATCTATGAATGGGAGGAACATAAACCTAAACTCACTGCCATAGTCAATTCTTATTCATAAGGACCTTATACAACAGGGAGATCTGCCCTGGTATGTTTCTGAGACAACAAATCTTTACAGCAGCCTCATCATTCTCTGGAAGAGAGGCTGATGGTTTCAAACTGCTGACTTTGTGGTTATCAGCTCAATGTGTACCTCACTGTGCTACCAAGGATCCTAGGGGGGGAATATAGGAGGAAAATTTATGGAAAATTTTTAAATCTAACCAAACTCCCTGAAAGAATGAGTTCTTGAGTCTGGGAGCTCAGGATCATTGTCTCCAGGGGCACCATATTCAATTGGCATGACATAGTTCACAACTATAAAGTTCATGAATCAGATATGTTTCAACGGGTCTGTTTCCTGTTTTCGGATCTCTTACTCCAACAGAAAGGTAATCTCTTGTCACTACCCACTGACCGATATGATTATATTTTATATCACATATGGAAAACTTGTTTCAGAAAAGAATGACCTGGTATCCTTGTGTTCCTAAACATTTTAAAGAAAGTTCATCACACAAGCTTGAAAACATATGTCACCACATTTTATAGTTCTTTGCTGCTTCTACACACATACATGTTACAGGTGTGGGCAACCTGCTGGGAATCATTTTCTGTCAGCAATATAATCTATCAGCAATTTTTCTACAACAAAATGCTGTGCTTTCCAAACACCATGCATTAATACTCAAGTAGCCTACAGAAATATGGGTTCCATGATCCACTTACTGAAGTGTAATTTATATAATATATTCATTTATAAAAACTCTTGAGATCTACCTCCTGCCAGTCACGGACTTGAATATGAGGACTATTAGTGCTGAAATTCTCAACAGGTCTTAAAGTCATCCGTTTTCATCTTTCAAGCTGTAATCTGCTGCTCTTCTCTCTTGGTCACTCACTTTGCATAATTTACAGTTCACTATTTGTAGATAGTAGAAAATGAGCAGTGATCTTTTACAGCAACCACTTTGTTAACTTCCCCCAAAGTATTTAGACTTTTCATGCCGTCATACTCGACTTTGTGACTTTGTGACTTGGAAAGGTGCTGTGAACTTCCCCCCTAAAGTTAAGGTAGCCGATGTCTTCTTGCTCACCATGAAAATAACTCTTCCATTGCAAAAAAAAAAAAAAAAAAAAAATCTATCGAGCAGTTAAACCCAGCGGTTGAAAGGACGTCAGTCCGAGGCATGTGCTTGTGAATGGCTCCCTTGCTTGTGGAGATGCACCCATGGAAGTGCTTGATTTGCAGTCTCACAACTGGGAGAGTTTACAAATAAACTTTTGAATTTCTGTCACTATGTTTAGGAACAATATTAATGTGCAATTTTCCTTCTTGTACTCTCTTTGTCTAGCTTAGGTGTCAAGCTCAGGCTTACTTCATAAACTAAGCTGCAGAATATTCTTTAATTTTTTAATTAAAATTTTTAATTTAATATGCTTTAATTTAGAACTACTTATTATTTGGCCTTTTTCTTGATTATTTGGAGGAACTCAATATAAAATTATTCATTACTAGTGTATTTGTGTGAGAGTATTTTAAACTGCTTATTCTAATAGGTGTAAGACTATAATCTCTGTAGCACAGTGGCTAAGCATTCAACTGTTAACTGCTAAGTTGGTGAGGCAAACACACCAGTTACTCTACAGGAGAAGACACGGCAGTCTATGTCCATACGATCTTCCTGGAAGCCTATGAAGCAGAACTACTCTGTCTTATAGTGTCTCTGTGAGTTTGACCCAAAGGGAAGGAATTGTAACGATTTTTGACTACTCATGATTTACCCTATTTTCATGAACCAGGTACTGTACCTTTTGCACATTATATGCATTTCTTCTAAGCTTTACATTTGCTGGTATATATTTTTATAAGTTAATTTCTTTCAAATTCCTGCAACAACTTTTTAAAAAAAGCAATAACCTAACTCTGGCACCTTTTGAAACTCTTCTCTTAGAATTTCCACCTTAAAAAGTTTTCATTTGTCCCCTCCGTTCTACCTGGTCAGCCAAACAGAAGTTCAAAGTCACCAAGGTATAGCGAATTACCTCAGAAGGAAAATCAGACCTAGTGCTCTCGATTCTTGCTTTGGTTTAGGTTTGTGTCCGAGGAATTTTTATTTGTAATCATCTTACAGTTGAAATGGATGAAACTGTATTCCAACCAACATTTTCACTTGCTTTTAATGGACAATTATTCAGGTTATGTGGTTGGACATACTCATGGAAATAAAAGTTATCTGCCTCATCTTCCCTTCATACCTTTAGGAAATGACTTTTTTATTGCCCACACCTTTCCCATTACCCTGAATCAATGCACTTGTGCTTGCTGTTTCTTTCTGTCCGACTCTCCTTCCTCTACCTAAATAAACTGCCTTCCTCCTCATTATTCAAAGTTCAACTCAAACAAAAACCTTCCATGAGATTTTTAATTCCACTAGTTGGGAGCCCTTAGTTTCAACTCACGGTGTACAGCAAACCAAAACACTGCTGGATCCTGCCACATGCTCACAATTGTTCTTCTGTTGGAAATCATTGCAGTCACTGTGTCGCCCCATCTTATCAAGGGCTCTCCGCTTATTCTCCGATCCTCTTCTTTATCAAGCTTGATGTTTCTCTTGATCACGTACCCAAATTGCATGAGATGAATTCTTGTCATCCGTACTTCTGAGGAGCATTCTGGTTGTATTTCTTTCTTTTTATATATTTTCTATTTTTATTTTTTGTTTGTACTTTTTTCAGGACAGATTTCTTTACTCTTCAGGCAGCTTATGGTGCTTCCAGTATTCTTCACTAAGATCATAATTCAAACATATCAATTCTTCTACAGACTTTCCTACCCATTGTTCAGATTTCAAGTGATTACGAGGCAGTTGAAAATACAATGGCTTGGATCAAGGGCACAGTAGCCTTCAAGGTGACATCCTCACTTGTCAACACTTTAAGGAGGTCTTTTGCAGTGGATTTACCCAATGCTGTGTGCTACTTATTTGTTGAGTTGTGAGGGTATCTGTTTTCTTTACAGTGAGTTGCAATCCCTCCTGAAGGCTGAAGTCTTTGATCTTTATAAGCAATGCCTCCAGTTCTGCTCTCTTTCAGAAAGCAAGATTGGGAGCCCTCCTTGAATCCTGACACCAAGTTGTTCTTCATAGACTCCAGTTTCTTGGATTGTTTAATAAGAAAAAGAATATTCAAAAATCTCTTTGAATTCCCAGTACACATTCTGTTCTTTATTTATGATACTTATTAACTTCTGATTTTTCAGAACTAGACTGCCAAGTCTTTCTTTATGATGTGTCTCTGGCTGGATTCAAACTGCTATTTTTTTTAGAAAGCAGCCACGTGCTAAGCCTTTTGAACCAAAGACTTGGTGTGTGGAAATAGCTCCCAGTGGGCTTATCATTTTACTGCTTCTTAAAGACATCTCATTTTATTCATATGTAAGACAAACCTAATAAACCATAATTACCTACCCACCAGAAAGCTATTCATGACAAAATCAATAATGACCTACTCACAATGTCCTTTAGAGTGACCAGATTTTAAGCGGGACATCATTGACCAGGGTGAGGGTGGGGGCTCTTGATAAAAAAATTTGGTCTGTATGGAGCAACAAAAATGTTCATAGAACACAAAAATTGTATTGTAATATATTTATTTTAATTTAAAAATGCCACATGATGTGGTTAAATTGTTCAAAAGCAGGACGTCTGGTCAGCTTACCTTAGACACAGCAAGGTACCTATAACAAAGAAGAAACAATGATTTGTGCATCTGTAAACCAACAACGTGCTTGCAACATAAGACATGTGTGAGGGCCAACTTGTCTTACACCAGAAATAAAGTTCAACTTTTTGCTCACTTGGCAGACTGTTCTTGTCCAAATAAAAAACTGAAACTTGCTGGAAAAAATCAAATCAAGCTAAGGAACCCCCCCAAAATAAGTCTAGACAAGCAGATGGTTGGTTCTAGATTTACATTCCAAATTGTCCGACACTGTACTAATAGCTTTTCCCACAAAGTGAAATAGCCAAAAAGGCAAACGGATAACACAAAAACTCACCACGGTGCAGGAGGTTCTGTAGTGCAAGCCAAATCTGGCTCACTGCCGCGAGTCTATTCCAACTCCCAGCGATGCTTCCAAGTCTTAGAACAGAGAAGGACTCATCTCTGGAGTATGTGAAGCTTTGAACCTTTTTGGAAGCAGCCAATCTCACATTTCTTCCTTTGAGGGGATGGTGGACTTGACTAGCAACCCAGCCCTATTCCCAGCACTGTACTGCCAGGGCTCCTTTGCCAGCCTACAGGAAGACAGGATGCTCTTTGAAATGACAGTAGATCTCTTTTACAGCACCTTTGCCAGGCATTCTCCATGGGCTAAGTGATAGCATAAAGTGCTCAATAACTTTAAAATATAAACCATTTCTTAGGGTGGAAATGAGTGGCTGAAAGCATCCAGGAAAAGGGAACCAGGGAATGCATATGAGAGAAAAGCAAAAGAATGAAACCAATATGGAAAACAGAATTCATATAAGGGACACTAAGTGCCTTGAAAATTATATATTTATACTGAAGATTTAGTGAACATGAATATATCATTCAATGTATTCAAACAAACATTTGTTCTATGTCTTTCACCACATGCCCAAGCCTGTGCACAGTGTTGCAGAGTTTGGAGCGAAGTAGCAGGGTAGCAGAGTAATGGGATTTGCATAAAGCACTCCAGTTTGTCCTTTGGTTCATTACTTGATTGTAATCCCCTACCCTCTAATGCTTTGCATCTCAGTCTCATCCTAGTTGCTGCTCAGTTGACTCCAATTTATGACTTATGTTTCGCAGAGCCAAACATCACCTGGTCTTTCACCATCTACATAATTGTCAGTGTGTTTGAGCTTGTTATTAGAGATGCTGTGTCAATCAATTTCAGGGATTCTTTGCTTCATTCTCACCGACCTTCTCCTTTACCAAACATGATGTGCTTTACTGGAAACTGGCTTTTCCATTTATATGAATCCTTATAAGAGAGGACATGAAAGTTACCTTACTGGATTGTTGTTAAGTTTAAATGAAGCACCAAAAGATGCTTAATAACAGGGTCTCTTCTTTCGTATCTTATTATTTCACTGAAGCCAAGAGATGAGAGTCAAGAAAAGTAGGGAAAGATACAACTTATATCTTTGTGAGCAGTAAATGGATTGTTTTTGCTTTACTAACAAACAGGTCTCATGATATGTACAGGGTACAAAAACTATCAGTCCCACATCATTTTCATTATTGAAAATGCTACAGACTAAAGTTCAAAAAGAAAAGAAAAGGTAGACAACACTTTACAGATGTAAAAACTGAGGTTTACAATGGTACAGACTATGAGCACATAACCATTTCTGTTTTTTTTTTTTCAAGCACACCCACACATCTTTACATTTAGGTGGGGGCATGTGGCTGAGTTCTCACTAATGAATGTCTGTGCTCTTCTACTTGCTCATAGAGTATTGACCCCAATGACAACGTGGGCGCCTTCTTCAGTCTGAGTCTTTCAACCGCTGTGTGGATTAGATCCTCTTCCTCCCCTTTTGTTCTCCACCAGGAGTATCTCTTTGGTTTCTAGTGAGATGAAATGATGAGTACTCTAAGTTGCTGTAATCTAGAGGCCCTTCTTTATAGTGGCCAGCATTGTTTTTAATAATATACCTGGGAAAACTAAGAAATTCATAATATCCAGAGCACTCACTGTGGCAGTCACCTAATCTGGTGTCAATTTGAGGATTAAGAGTTTAAGAGTGGAGTCTAATCTCTCAATCTGGAGATAACCAATATGACCTCTGTGTGGGCACGGTGTTCTCCTGAGAATTCTGGGAAATCCAATACTTCCCTCTTGGAGGCAGGAGACACTACCTCTTGATTCACTCCCTTGGAGACAATCAACAGACAAGACCGGCTCCCTGTGAGACATCCTGGAGGAGAAGCCACATGAACCTACCCTGATGTGGCCAGAAACCTGAATCTAGAGAAGCCATCTAGAGACTTCTGTCAATGCTGAGATGCTTACACCACTGGATCCAAAGACTTTCTACCCATTGGCGTGTGGTCTACCCATTTGGCATCATTGCATGTGTTTTGTGAGTCTGAAGAGGACTTTATAGGTTGGTATCAGACATATGAACTAATACTAGATTTATGACCTTGGACAGGAGTGGGTTGGGCTGTTTTCTCAATATGCCATTACCCTTTGTATAACACTCTCTCTTATATACATATGCATGTTTATATATTTCTCTAGTCTACCTGGACTAACACACTCACCAAGTTTATAAACTCAGAGCACCGAGGTATCATTTAACAAATCTACCCATCTCTTTTTCATAGCTTCTGCATCTTTGTTGTGATTATTGTTTGTTGCTATCAAATCGGTTCCTATTCATGATGACTTAATGCACAACAGAATGAACTACTGCCCATTCGTGTGTCATTGCCACAATCATTGTTATACTTGAACTGCTTGCCACCATCAGTGGGTCAACCCTTCTCTTTGATGGCCTAACCTTCTAGTCTACCAAGATTGATACCCTTTTCCCTGCACTGATCTCTCCTAATAAGATAGTCAGAGTCAGTCAGACGAAGTCTGGCCAACCTCACTTCTTCTTTTCTGTTTTACATCCTCCGTAAAAATTGTGTTTAAAAAATGCTGCAATCTTTGTTATATTTTTGGTACCTATCTATCCATGTATTTTACTATCTATGTATCTTTTAAAAAACTAATTTTTGACCAGCTCTTTTCTTTCTCCTCCAACATTTTTCCTTTCCTCTTATCCCAATTTCTCTACAACCATCAAAGTCTACTTCTTTTTGAGTGAAAACCATCCTTTTTCTATTATAAGTGGTTGGATGCAGTAACTTTTCTCTGCATAATGCCTTTCATATTTGTCCATGTCATGTGGTGCTTGATAGTTTCATTATTATTCTTTAGAGATGCAGCATATTCCATTGTATGCATGTACCAGAGTTTATTTAGCAATTCCTTTACTGAAAGCATTTTGGTTGTTTCCATCTTCTTGCTAATGTTACTGTGGCAGTTAAGTACTTATGTTAATTTTATGATTGAAATGTAGAGGTGGAGTCTGGCCTGTTAATCTGGAGATAGCCATTGAGTAGCCGATGAGGCCTCTGTGTGGGCATGACTTTCACCTGAGACCCCTGGGAAATCTCGCGATATTTCCCTCATGAAGATGAGAAGCTATCTTCCCCAGTTGTTGGGAGTTAATTTCAGAGATGATTAATCACAGGCAACACAGAATGGCGGCGTCTGGGAGGCTGGAGTAGCCTGTGGAGAGACCACAAGGCTTTACCCTGATGGAGCTGGACCTCTGAGACTGGAGCAGCTACATGGAGGCCTCTTCCAGCGATGAGTTGCTTCTGCCACCACGGGATGCTATAGATGGACCCTGAACCCTGGAAGCAAGGAGACATAGGGAGACCCCTGTTGGTGCTGGTACTCTGTAGCCACTGACCTGTGACTTCATGAGTCAGAAGGAGACTTTATGGACCGATTTCAGGCATATGGGTTAATATCTGACTTGTGACTTTGAGCTGGACTGGGCTGGGATGTTTTCTCAATGTTCTCCTCCCCTTGAATATAAACCCATTCCTTATATCCATATGCGTGGCTTTGAAATTTGTTCCTCTAGTCTATCTGTACTGACACAGTTACTAATGCTATTATTAACATTGGTGTGCATATACCTGCTTGTATTTTGCTCCTTATTTTTTTAAAGTATATGCCAAGGAATTGATGCAATACTAATTGAAATATAGAAATATTTCAATAAACTGGTCAATCACCAGAAGGATTCACTCATCTCTGGTAGGAAATTTGGAAGACAGCTACTTGGCCAATTGAGTGGACAAAATCTATATTTGTACTCATTCCAAAGGAAGCTGACTGAACAGAGTGTTCAAGTTATAGAACAATATCACTAATATCACATGCACATAAAATCTTTCTGAAAACCATCCAATAATGGTTACATCAGTACATTGACAGGAAGCTTCCATAGGCTCAGGCTAGATTCAGAAGAGAATATGGAACAAGAAATATCATTGCTGATATGAGATGGATCTTGGCTCAAAGCAGAGAATATCAGAAAGATGTTTACTTGTGTTCTAATGATATGTCAAGGAGCCAGGCTGTGCAGAATATCAGAATCTATGGATAGCCTTGACAATAATGGGGATTCCAGAACACTTTATTTTGCTTGTATATGGTTCAAGAGGAAGTGTGCAAACAGAGCAAGGTGTAAAATTGGGGAAAGTGTACATCAGGGTTGTATTCTCTAATGATATTTATTTTATCTGTATGCTGATCAAATTGTCAGAGAAACTGGCATTTGTGAATACGAACATGGCATCAGAATTAGAGGAGACTTATTGACAACTTATGTACAGTTAGCAACTCTCTGAGGTATGCAGAGGACACAAGCTTGCCTGCTGAAAGTGAAGAGCACTTGAAGAACTTTCTGACAAAGATAAAGGATTTCAGACTTCAATATGGCTTATGACTCAATGTAAAGAAGAGCAAAATCCTCACAAATGGACCAAGGGGAACATCATTATAGAGGAAAGGTGGATACTGCCACAGATTTTATTTTGCTTGGGTCAATGTTCAGAGAAGTAGTGGCTAAGAGATAAAAGTCATTTTGCACTGGGTAAATCTGCTGCAAAGCAGGCATGTTATATTGAGGACTATAAGGTACACCTGATCCAAGTTAGGGTGTTTTCCATTGTCGCCTATGCATGTGAAATTCTGACACTGAATAAAGAAGACAGAAGAAAAATCAATGCACCTGAATTTTGGTGCTGGAAGGGAATGTTGAAAGTACCGTGGATTCCCATGTGGCACATATTCAAAGATAGATCAAATGCTGGGACACAAAGTCAAACTTGAATAAAGTGAAGCACATAGAGATTATACAGACATCTCTCTCTAATCACTGTGCCACAAGGGTGGAAATCAATAGAAGGATGGTGAGGAAAAGAAAGGCAAACAATTAGAGGATGAATAATTTTCTACTGCAAAGGAGTGGGTATTGACACAGAATGGAGATGAAATCAGGAATTTTCTAGAAACCAATGAGAATGAAATTACAATGTACCAGAATATTAGGGACACAAAAAAGGCATTTGTCAGAGGAAGATTGACAGCAATAAATGCACACATGAAAAAAGAAGAGAGACTTGTGGATGATATACTGGCATAAAACTTACACCAATTAGAAGAGTCAACTGAACAATCCTACTAATAGCAAAAGGATAGAAATAATAAAACTCAGAGCTGAGATACAGGAGAGGGAAAATAAGAATACTATGGAAAAATTAATGCAGTTAAATGTTGGTTCTTTGAAAGGATTAACAGAATTGATAGACTGCTGGCATACCTAACCAAAGAGAGGAAGGAACAAATGTCAATTGCAAGGATGAGGAATGAAACAGGGAACATTGCAATGGATCCTAATGAACTCAAAAGGATAAATGCGCAGTACTATGAAGGCCTGTACTCTAACAAATTCAACAACTTGGAAGACATGGACAAATACTTGGAAACACAATTGTTCCCTAAGCTAACCCAGATAGAAGTCAGACCCTCAACAAATCCACAGCAATGGAAGAAATAGACAAGGTTACTATGGTATTACCAACAAAAAAATCCCAAGGGCCACCTGGCTTCACAGGAGAATTCTATGAAACATTCAGAGAAAAGCTGACACCAATCCTACACAAACTTTTCCAGAACATAGAAAAATAAGGAAAACTCCAAAACTCTTTCAATGAAGTCAGTATAACTCTGATACCTAAATCAGGCAAGGATCCCATAAGAATTGAGAACTGCAGACCAATATCCCTAATGAACATCAGTGTAAAAATTCTTAGCAAAATACTGGCCAATAGAATACAAAAGCATATTAAAAAATTCACCATGATCAACTAGGATTCATACCAGGAATGCAGAGATGGTTCAACATACAAAAGACCATTAGTATTATTCACCACATTGACAAGAAAAATGCTAAGAACTACACAATAATATTGATAGATGTGGAAAAAGCATTTGAAATTATTCAACATCCATGGCTATTTAAGACGCTCAGGAAGATAGGAATAGAAGGAATTTTCTCAATATTTTATAAGCTATATATGAAAAACCAATAGCCAAAATGGTAGTCAATGGAGAAAAGACTAAAACAATTCCACTGAAAAAGGGGACTGACTATACAAGGTTGTCCCTTGTCCCCACTCCTTTTAATGTCACACTTGAGGTCCTAGTTAACAACATAAGACAACGAAAAGACATCAAAGATATCCATCTTAAAAAGGAAGAAGCGGAATTATCATTATTCGCAGATGATATGATTCCATGCATCGAAAGTCCCCTAAGTTTCACTTGTGGAGTGTTGAAAGCGATAGAGGAATAAGGCAGAGTGGCAGGATATAAGATCAACAAGCCAAAGTCTATTGATCTGCTATACACATCACATAAGATCACAGAAGGGGTAGTACCCTTTATAGTAGCTAAACACAAATTGAAGTGCCTAGTGATATGCCTGACTAAAAAGACAAAAGATTTGCATGAGGAAAATTATACAATAGTATTACAAGAAATCAAGAGAGACCTCAAGAAATGAAAGAATATCCCATGTTCATCAACTGGAAGACTCAATATAGTAAAGAGGTCAGCAATACCCAAGGTATTATACAAGTTCAATGCTATCCCGATATAAATACCACCATCCTTCTTCAAAGAATTAGAAAAACTGATTACCAACCTAATATCGAGAGGGAAGAAGCCCAGAATTAGCAGAGAACTCCTCAAGAAGAAGGGTAAAGTGGGAGGACTTGCTCTACCTGACTTCAGATGTGTTACATGGCCACAGTAGTCAAAAGAGTGTGGTACTGGTAAAACGACAGATGTTCAAACCAATGGAAAAGAGCTGAAGACCCAGAAATAAAAACATCAGCATACAGGCAACTGACTTTTGATAAGGGACCCCCAAAAATCAAATGGGAAGCAGAGGCCCTCTTCAATAAATGGTGCTGGAAAAAAAGGCATATCTACCTGAAGAAAAACAAAGCAAGACCTTTACCTCACTCTATGCACAAGAATAAACTCATGGTGGATCACAGACCTAGAGGTAAAACCCTCCAAAATTAGGGCCACTAGTGAGGGGATTGCGACAAACCTGAGAACTTTGGTACAGGAAATACATAGGCTATCAGAAATAGAGAAGGATGCAAATACAGCGGAATCACAAATTGACATATGGAATATACTGAAGATAAATCATCTATGTACATTGAAAGAATTCACCAACTGAGTAACTATAAGAAAACTATGGAAAAACATCTTTAGCAATGACATTTCAGACAAAGATCTTATAACTAAAATTCACAATACTTTTCAAGCTTACAATAAGGGACAAAACTAACAGCCTACTGAGGAGGTGGGCAAAAGACCTGAACAGAAGTTTCACAGGGGAAGAAATCCAAATGGCCAGGAAACATATGAGATGTTCCAGATCATTAGCCAAAAGGGAAATGCAAATTAAAACAACTATGAGATACCACCTAACACCCTCAAAGATAGCCCAGTTCAAAAAATCAGGAAGCAACAAGTGTTGGAGGGGCTGTGGGGAGACAGGAACTCTCATCCACTCCTGGTGTACCTATAGGCATGTACAGCCTCTATGGAAATAGATTTGGCAATTTCTAAAACAGATGGAAATTGATTTACCACATGACCCAGCAATCCCCCTACTGGACATATTCCCAGAAGAGGCAAGAAACGACCACTGCCAGACATTTGTGCTCCAACATAGTTCACAATTGCAAAGCATTGGAAACAATCCAAATTTCCATCAACAGATGAATAGATTAAAAAACTGTAGTACATACACACAATGGAATACTACATGTCACTGAAAAGCAGTAGTGAACTCATGAAGCATATTGCCACATGGGAAGAACTGGAGGAAATCATGTTCAGTGAAGTAATCCAAGGACAAAAGAACAAGTACAACATGAGTCCACTGAGGTAAGTTTTAAAAAGTGCACAAGGGACATAGGGAAAAGGCGACTGTATATAAAAGTTACTGGAGTGAGTTCCAGATAATATGGCAAGGGCCAGACCAAATCCAGAGCAACCTATGATAGCTAACTAAAAAGGAGTGGTGGTGGTGGTAGGGATAACAATGTGTAGTGGGGAAACGGAACTAACTCACCCAAGGGGAGGGTACTGCTAATGTCTCCACAGGGAAAGAGGGACCAGACTTAAACCCAGTGTTCTAGGATGTGAATGCAGCGTGACGGGATGGAGTGGGGAGCCATTGGAGGGATCTGAGAGCCCGGCCCCAATCCTAACCACATGGACAGTTGCTCCTCTCCCAAGAAGAATTTACTTTAGAGGACAACACCACTGAAGCTTGGCGGGGGGGTGAGGTGGAGGAGGATGTCTGACCAGAGCACACAGGAGCAAATGAATGGGGGAGGAAGAGAGAATAGAGCATATTCTGGCCCACCAAACCTTGAGGACCATCTCCCCACTCAGAATAGCCAATGCACAGAGAGGAGCAGATGGTCAGCTCCACTATGAAACTTCACATCCCTTGTTGACTCAAGGCTCTAAGGGGGACAACACTGGAGAGATAGTGTCGGGATTGCAGACCGTTTGACCCTGCCACACAGAGGAACACACTAAGGGCGTGCAGCAGAGCGGCAGGAGTAGCAGAGCATGGAGGTCTTCAGGGAGTGCCAAGGATAGACTTTTGAGCCAGGGTGTGGAACCCCATCAGACTTGACCGGAGTTCACAACTAGAGGTCAATAAACAGACCTTGAACTATTTACAGTTTTCTTTTTTATTATTTTTATTTATTTATATATGTATTCTGGATACTGTTTTTTTCTTGATGTAGTAGTTGTTTTGTTGCTTCATCTTGCTGTCTTGTTTTTTTGTGTGTGCATATGATTATCTCTACAGGTCTATCTAGATAAGATAGACTGGATAAACAGTCTGGAAGAAAAAGCAAAAGGATCAATGGTTCTGGGGTGGGGGGATATAGGAAAAGGGGAGGTAGGGGAAGGGAGGTAGTGTTGATCAACCCAGGGACAAGGGAACAACAAGTGATACAAAATCAGTGGCATGGAGGGTGTCAGATGCCTGGTAGAGATTGCTCAAGGATAGGGTAACCAAGAGAAATTACTGAAACCCAAATGAAGGCTGAACATGATAGTGGAACAAGAGGAAAATAAAAGGAAATAGAGGAAAGAAGTAGAAGGAAAATGGCATGTATAGAGGTCTAAATACAGGTATGTACATAGATAAATATGTTTATATATGATGATGGGGAAGTAGATCTACATGCATATATTTATAGGTTCAATATTAAAGCAGCAGATGGACATTGGGTCTCCACTCAAGTACTTCCTCAATGCAAGACTTTGTTCTATTAAATTGGCATTCCATGATGCTCACCTTCCTCACACGTTAGCGGAAGATCAATGTGTGCATAAACAAAACTGAAGAAAACTGATGGTGCCCGGCTATCAAAAGATATAGCATTTGGGATCTTAAAGGATGAAAGATAAACAAGCAGTCATCAAGCTCAGAAGCAACAAAGTCCACATGGAAGAAGCACACCAGTCTCTGTGACCACGAGGTGTTGAAGGGGTCAGGTATCAGGAATCAAAGAACTAAAAATTTTATTATTGTAAATAAGGGGGAGTACATATTGGGACTTAAATCCATCTGTAGGTAATGGACTTCCCCTTACAGCAGAGTTGCAGGGAGGAGATGAACCAGTTAGGGTACAGTGCAACAATGATGAAGTATACAACTTTCCTCTAGTTCTTCAATGCTTCCTCCTCTCCACTATCATGATCTCAAGTCTACCTTATAAATTTGGCTAGACCAGAGGATATATACTGGTACAGATAGGAGTTAGATAAATAGAGAATTCAGGAGAGATGATCCTTCAGGACTAGTGGTGAGAGTGGCGATACTGGGAGAGTAGAGGGAAAGTAGGGTAGAAAGGGGAACCAATGATAAGGGTCTGCATACAACCTCTTCCCTGGGGTAGAGACAATGAGTAAGTGGGTGAAGGGAGACATTGGCCAGTGTTAGATATGACAAAATAATAATAATTTATAAATTATCAAGGGTTCATGGGGATGAGGCAGTGGGGAGGGAGAGGATAATATGAAGAGTCTATGTCAAGGGCTTAAATAGAAATAAAATGTTATGAGAATGATGAGGGCAATGGATGTACAAATGTGCTTGACATTCTATGGACTTATGTATGGATGTTGATAAGGGTTGTATGAGATCCCAATAAAATGATTTCAAAAAAGGAATGATGCTAACAACAGCAACAAAGTACCATGGATTGCTAAACGCATAAACTGATCTGTTTTGGAAGAAGTATGGTCAGAGTATTCCTCGTCATTCTTGTCATAGTAAACCATGTGATTTTCTGATTCCAAATGGTCAAGACCAGTCCATTTGGTTCACTATTCCCTAGGATATGGATCTGTATCTGTTCCATTTCATTTTTGTTGACTTTTGCTTGTCATACATTGTACATTTCTTATTTCAATTATTAAAAGATATCCATAGTCACTTGAGTCATATTTATCAGCAAATATGGGTTCATCCACATTATTAGGGTTGACTGCACTTCCAGTAGTATTTTGAGTGTCTTTTGACTTGAAGGGCTTATCCTCTATCACTATATTTGACAATATTCCCCTGCTGTTTTCAAAATTTTTAGTGGCTAGTCTCTTAGAAGTAGACAACCTATCCCCTTTTCAAAGTCTGTTCTTCATCTGGAAGCTCTGATGAAATATCTTCACCTTGGGTGAACTTCTGGTATTTAAAATAGTGGTAACACAGTTTCCTGCATTACAGTAACATCCAATCCATCATAGTATGATGAACTGACTGAAAAATGTTGTCTGCAACTCCAGACATAGCTTAGTACTCATGAAACAACATAAGTCTGCTTCTTGTCCCTGCTGAGGCAGATTGCATGTCAATGGGGAATTGTTATGTTTATATTTGTATTTCCTATGTCATTGTAGAGGTTAAACAAACAATCTAATAGTACAATAAACATTGCTTTCTGTGAGTGTCAATACTTGGCAAAATTATTAAAATAAAGCCTCATATTTAGACAGCAGTGAACTTCTCAACCAATCATTTCCCTTGGGTTTTCCCTGCTTGAAAGAATCATGGAATAATAGTGATTATGATAGCTACTGACTTTCAGGCACTGTGCCAGGTTCCTGGAATATAGTTTTATTCACCACCACATCAGAAGTACTTAAGACCTCATATCTTGACTGAATAAAAAGAAAGATCATATCTTACCAGGATTTTGAAATATGTAAGGCTGTTTAAATCTCTGTCCATCAAAAAGCAAGAAGAAAAATAAAAACCTTGCCACTGACTTATTTGGTATAAGTATTGCATGTATTTTATTTGTATGTCAGTTGTGAAGGTGTTCTTTCAGATCCAGTCAGTCTACTGTACTACAATGAGCAATGTACTCACATAAAAAGAAAATCGCCAGCTGCAAAATATCATTTGTCGCATGACTCATAACACTAGGCCTCAGATTTGTCATTTCTCAGCTGAATTCTTGTCAAGTAGATCTAACTCTATGGAATATGGAAATCTGTCAATAGTGTTGGTAAAATTTCTTCTGTATCTAATATTCTTATAAAGAAGCAGCTGTACTTAAGGGGAAAAGGTACCACCACTACCACTACTTCTACCACATTTACCACTGCACTACCATGATTATCATCTGAAGGACAATTTAATAGGCAATGTGAGCATAACAGTTAGGAATACAAACTCTGGAGCCAAATGGCATGTGCTTGAATCTTGGTCTCATGTGCCTTTGTCATGTCTGGGTGAGATATTGAACCACTTTTTTGGTCATTGGTAAAATAGGGAAATAAAGATAAGGAAAGGGATATTCACTTCACAGATTCACTAGATAAAATTATTCAGATGTAGAAAGCATGTAGGAGAATGCTTGGGATATAGTAAACTCCAATTATGTATTAACTAGTGTGGTTTTTTTTTTCAGTTAAGTAATACCTCTGGGGAAAGTATGAGGCCATTGGGGTCTCATATGGCTGTCTCTTTTTATTATCTATGGCTATACAAGAAGTGTGATCCTAGGTAACTAAAAAGCATGTTTTTTTCCTTTCTGATGATTTCTAAATATAGAAATTGATTTTGATATTTGGATCTTCAAATTGAATAATAAGATTGAATGCTTGCTTTATTTTTTTTAAGTGTCAATGTATAGTCCCTATTCTGTTAGTTTCTCATCCTGTGATTGCTCAAGTCTTGCTGTGATGCTGGAAGCTATGTCACTGGTTTTTCAAATACTCTGTTGGACAGGTTTCAGTCAAGCTCCAGAGTAGGACAGACTAGGAGGAAGAAGAAAGCAGATCACTTTTGAATAATTAGCCACTGAAAAGCACAGAATTAGCTTTTCAGCAGTGAAATATTATTAGATTTTTGTCCTGGAAGGTAACCCCTCAGTTTGAAGGTCCTTAACATTTATCTAAAGAAGAGTTACCTCCTCAAAGTAGAGTCCATCTTAATGATGTGGATAGAGTAAAGTTTTTGGAATTTTCATTAGCTGAGCAGAGCACAACTCACAACAAATAATAGAGACAGAATCCTTTTTAGAAAAAGGATGGCAAGACTGTCTCACAAGCTTTGGACATGTTATGAAGCAGGACATCATGATGAGTAAAATAGAGGGTTATTTGGTGAAAAAGAGGAAATGTCTCAGTAAGATGAATTGCCAAAGGCTGCAAGAATGGGCTCAAACACGGAATATTTTGAGGATGGTGCAAGACCAGGAAGTGTTTCATTCCGTTGCATGTAAGACCACTATAAATTGAAGCTGACTGGACCATACCTAGCAGCAGCATAATGTACATAAATGTAACATGCATTATTTGTAATGTATGAAAGATTTCACTGAACATAATATTTGTGAAAGGACCATACAGATCAAGACTTACAGATCAAGAGTCCTTGGGAGTGGGGAGTGGGGATTGGGGAGGGAGGATAAAAATGAAGAGCTGAAACCAAGGACTTACCTAGAAAGCAAATGTTTTGAGAATGATGAGGGCAGCAAATGTACAAATGTGTTTGACATACAATGAATGGATGTATGGAGTATGATAAGAGTTGTATGACCTCCCAATAAAATGATTTAAAATTGCCAGATGTGTGTAAATACATAATCAAATGGATTTTTTAACATTAAAGAAGCATTTTCTGAGAATGAGCACCCCACTTGCTCCAATGACTAAATGACATCTAAATTGCTGGGTTCCTGACAATGCTGGCTTGTTTTGTACAGAAGAATATAACTGAAATGGGGGTGAGTTTTGCTCAGTCTGGTGGCAAAATGGGAGTCTTAATTTCCTTGGGCTGTCATAACCAAATACTACAATGTATTGCCTCACATTTCTGGAGACTGGAAGTTCAAACTGGGGCATCAGTCATGTTAGCCTTCCCTCATTTTCTTTGCTGGCCCGAAAAGGAGAAACTTTCTTATCTCTTTCAGTTTCTGTTACCCCAGTCTTCTGGACATACGGGCAGATCCTCACAGAGTGTTTTCTCCCGTGTCCCTGTTTTCATGTCTATTCTCTCCTTTGATAACACACTACTCAGAGTGAACTAGGTTCTATCTTACTCTAATTTGACTTGATTTGGCTTTATGCTAAATTAGCCATTGTCAAGTTGGCCCTGATACCCAATGGAAGCAAACCCTACCTAGTTCTGTATCATCTCCATTATTGGTTGGGGATGAGAACATTATAATCCATAGGGCTTTCTTTGACTGATTAATTTTCCTTCACAAGTAGATAAGCAGACCCAGTTGTCCTGGACTGTTGTAGTCTGCAGTGCTACTATAATCTATTCAGCCATGGAGCAACAAGGCTCCATTGACAGGAGGATGGTGACTAGGCATGAAGTACATTGGCCTGGAATAGAGTTCTCCTCTCTTGCTGGAAGGAGAGAATGCTACCACTGAACCACTACTTTTGCTCCCTCCTTGTTTAACTTAACAGATAACAAAAGGAAAAACCCAGTTGCTAATCAAGGTTACATTCATGGCTACAGGAATAATGGGCTCTTTGGTGGACTCAAATCAATCGACCACAGTGGGTGGGTGAGGTTTGTTTGAGTGCCAACAGGGTTATTTCCTTTACTCCTTCAAGCTCCTGGTCTCCTCTGTGTGTCTCTTCCTATGTTTATGGTCCCCCAGCATCTAATGCCTGACTCATTCAACTTTCTCCAAACATACTTTTCTGCCACTAATCATACCCCTTCCGGTCTAGTCTCTTGCAATTAAGAAGGATTTCCCAGAAAGATAAATTTGACAATACTATTTTGTGATTGAAATTTATTGGGTGATTTTTTTTTTCATGACCCTCAGGACAAAGTTAACATGGTGCAGCATCCAATAGGCTGTTGATTGTCTTTAGTATT
Organism: Nesogale talazaci; assembly: GCA_004026705.1. NCBI lineage: Eukaryota > Metazoa > Chordata > Mammalia > Afrosoricida > Tenrecidae > Nesogale > Nesogale talazaci. The sequence goes on from PVJH01000945.1 coordinate 60,071, forward strand.
CTCTTACTACCAGAACTCTGAATGTGTTAGGGAAATCAGCTGTGCTCAACTAAGATACAATGTTTCCTAACATTTCTTGCATAGAAGAATGACTGTATAATCAAGTCCTGGACAACTCTCTCAGGTAGAGTTTTTAGTGTGGTATCCAGTAAAAATTCTTTAAAAGGACCTTGATTCAGGGTAGCTGCAAATTGCACACTTCTTTTCTCCATCTCTTTCTTTGGCTGGAAAAAAGAGATCAGCTAGTGCTGAAGTGGTCACTTTCAGATCAGAAAGCGGTCTTTTGGAGAGAATTCCTGCAATAAGGATGTGAGAGCTGAAAACTAAAGTCGTTTGGGAGTTTGGAAATTCCCTTAATCACAGAGGAGCCATTAGGGAATAGTGGGTTAAATGTTCGGCTGTTAAGCAAAAGTTTGGCAGTTTGAATCCATCAGCAACTCTATAAAGATTTTGTCTTAGGAAACCATATGAGACAGCTCTCCTCTCTTCTATACTATTGCTATGAACTCCTTTGAGAAGATGGGGAAATCCTTCAGAATTGACTAGACAGCAACAGGCTTTCATCATGGGACGAGGCTAGATTGCCTATTCCTGGATGTCTTTTAACAAGGGGAGAATAAATCTCCACCCAATCCCATTCTTTGATTTGCTGATTCCTGTTTCTCACAGCCATACACTATTTCTAAATAGTAGCCATGGCTTCATGCCAGATTCCTGTCTAACTCTTCAATTCAACTCAAAGAAAATAAACTACTTTCAATCTGACAAATTTGTGGCAGTGCTATCTTTGCCTGAGAAATTGTCTTTACCTTTGGCTAATTAATGCCTACTTTTCTTTGGAGTCATTACCACTTACTCTAGGAAAATTATCTTTTTACTCTAAGTTTAGTTAGATATTCACTATTTTTGATCCCATAAACACCCTAGACTTTATATATTGTATCAACAAATTACTTGCTGCACAAGTGATTGCTCAATTACAGTAGCCTTTACTCCTTCTTAGGTTCAGGGAGAACAAGAACTGTGGTGTCTCCACTGCTTTATCCCTCACCAGCAGCAGGAATCCTGGCACCACAGTTCTTCAGTAAATGCATAGTGCCAATACATAAATACATAAATGAGTGAATACATACATAAATGAACAAATGAACTGGTGGATAAATTAACACCGACGTTAAAAGGATGGAGCCATTCTAATGAGCTGTTTCTTTTTTGATTTTCTTCTGTATGCATACATATATTATCATAGATATAATGGTCAGTGTAGATTGGCTTCCGTCCTATCATAAGAATAAACAAATGAATCAACGAGCTAGTAAATAATCTTTTTTCCTAACGACTACATTCATAGGCAACCCCACCTCACCAGTCTCCTGACTGACCTGTTACTCCCCTAGTTGCCCTTTGGGGCAAGTGCTCACTTCACACTTCCTGTTCACATTCAGTCTGGAATGCCAAGCAGGCCTGGGCACACGACACTGCAGAAGGAGGTGAAAAGACCTGGTCTGTCCCTGACTGATCTGTGTTGTCAGACGCAATTTCTTCATGGCACTCTTCTTGCTCAGCCCCTTGTGTGTCCTTTGGTGCCCAAGGAGGGGTAAGCTCTGGTTGAAAGCCAGTGCACACTTCTTGCACACAGGGGGAGCTGGGGGAGGGAGGAAGAGCACACACTGCCAGCGTGAGTCCTCTGATGTCTGATGAGGTGAGAGCTCCGGTGAAAGTCTTTTCCACGGTGCCCACACGAGGACGGCGTGTCACCAGTGTGAGTCTTTGGGTGCTGGAAGATGGCTGAGCGGTTGAAGGCTTGTCCAAATTCTGGGCACTTGATGGGCTTCTCTCCAGTGTGGATCCTCTGATGCTGTGCCAGCGAGAAGCTCTGGATAAACGATTCCCACAGTGAACTAAAAAGGACTCCAGGTCCCAGGCCATTGTGCTGTCTTCCCCATCTCATCATGGAGACTGTCCTGGGGGATGCTCATAAATGCACATTCTGATCACGGGATGACCCATAACTGCCGTGCCCCCTGGCTTTTCCTTGCTCCTAGCTCTTCTGAGGCACTTTAACACATACACTTTGCTGCTTTGTGTTTTTAACCTGGGACCCATTTTTACATAAAGGGTGTTTTTTTTTTTTCTAATGGGAGCTTTTGGCTTGTGCAGAGCCTGGTGTTCAGATTGGACTGGGGCCGTTCCAAGTTCCAGAGTTTGGGCCTCTTCCTGAGCAGGCTTGTTTCGGTACCGTGTCCTGAACTCCTGGGACCTCATCTTGCACGCTGTCTCCTGAAGAGGAGGGCATGAGGTCACTTCTTGAAGATTCTTCCTCATTCTGGCCGAGGGTTGGTTCCTTCTCAGAAACAAGCGCCACTGGTGAGAACTTTTTACTCTCGAGGGTCCCTTCCCACAGAGACCAGGTTTCCAACGGTCTCTGGCATCACGTCACAGTCCTCTGTCCTCTGTGACGGGTCCAGCAGCCTCCACCCTTCCTGGCTGAAGTCCGCTGACACATCCTGGAAAGTCACCGCCTCCTCGGGTGGTTCCTTGGCAGAAGAATCGGCCACTTCTTCCTCCTCTTTCTGCTGCTTGTCAGTGTTCTCTGGAGATGAGGCAGGTTCCAGGGCGGAAGAACTTCCTCTGATGATATCCAGACCATGGTCTCCACCATGGCCTGGACCTCCTGGCAGTCCACTGGGTGCTGTGACTCCATCCAGGCCTGGCCTAGGACCTGTTGCCATTTGGTAGCAGGACTGCCAGAAGCTCTGGCGAGCAGCCTGGGGTCTGCTGAATGCTCCCTGGGCCGAGCAACTGGCTCCCCAGGGAGTTTTGAGATTAGACCTGACTCTTGGCATAGATGGCTTGAACCTGGATGTGGCAGGCATGGGTCACCTCCTGGTTTGATGTGGAGAGCTCCAGGCCCCATGGATCTGATGAATTTATGCCCAGCTATCCTCCTGGCTTTTGGGGGAGCTCTGGGCTTAGGCTCCCCTCCTTGGTAGAGAGGCTTGGATATGGGTGGTGCAGGCATGGGTGAGCTCCTGGCTCAGTGTGGGGACTTCAGGCGCCAATGGATCTGGGGAAGATATGCCCAGCCATCCAACAGGCTCCCCAGGCAGTGCTGAGCTTAGGCCGTCATCCTCAGTGTCCAGGGCCAGGATCTGAGTGTTGTGGGAGCAGGCCACCTCCTGGTTCAACCAGAGCACTTCCATGACCCTGATCTTCATCTGGGATTCACACCCCTGTCTACCACAGGGGGAGGGTGCATCCTGTTGAGGTTCCAGCTTAGCCACAGGACAATGGGAAAATGTCTTGAGGAATTTCTCTCTCATTTATCCATCGTTCTTTCGTCTCCTCTAACTGAGACATCACATCTGATTGGAAAGCTGATGTTCCCAGACCAAGTCTTTGGGAGACCAGAGGGCTTTTCTTCAATATCTCTCTTGTGGGGATGGGAAAAGTCCTGAAAAGGCCACCATGCCTGTGTCACACAATGCTAATGAGCTGCTTCTAAGTGGGTTTTATTTGCCTATAAAAAGGGATCAGAACTTAGCTCCTCTAAGAAATAGGTGGATTTTTTAGTTCTCCGACTTTTGCATGATATCTCTATTTCTCAGAAATAGTTGGAGATAGCAGGTCTCTCCTTTTATCTAGGATAAAATGACTTTATCCATACCTACTCCCCATTCTTCCTTCTGGTACTCCTCTTCATTTTCTCCCGTATGGAAAATTCAAGCAAAGATGTGTGTTTCTTCAGAGAAATCATCATCTGGGATTTACATTGATCAAAACTCAAGGACTCTGACTTTTGAGGTTGTGTCATGGCGGTTACTCACCAAGATCGTGAATATTTGTGGAAGTCTGACATCTTTCCAGCCGTAGTTACTCATGCTTTATGCTCTCTATTTCCTTTCTGAAGAATAATAAATTGTCAAAAGGTATCTTGTATGCATCAAAAGAAAAACTGAAATACTTGTTTGCCCAGAGTGACTTACACTTTCAATTTTCTTGCATGATTTTGTGAGTCTACAGGGGTGGAGATCCTTTTTTCTGCATAGGGTCAATCGGATATTAATAACATAATTCTAGGGCCACACGAACCAAGCACCTAATTGTCATCTTTAATGTGGGGGCTAAATAGGAGCCTTGGTCGTGTCATGGGTCATGCATCGAGCTGCTATTCTCAAAGTTAAAGTTTGAAGCCATCAGCTCCTCTGCAGAAGAAACTTGAGGCTTTCTACTTCTGTTGAGAAGCTATCATTTCTGAAACACTCAAAGAAAGTTCTACCCTGTTCTTTAGGGTAGCTCTGAGTTGAAATCTGCTAGAGGGCAGGGAGTTTGAATGTGATGGCTGAGACTGGAGGCATGTGATGTTATCTGGTTTTGATGATTTCAAGTCCTTTTATGACTTTACGGGTGGATGTTCCCCAACTCTTAGGGAAGACAGCATATAAAATGTTACTTAAAGTAGAGGATGTGGAATGACAAGGATTCTTATGATTTGACCAATGGGTGAAATGTGCACACCCATTGACGAATCAAATAGAAGAGTCAATTTTCAAAAGCTTAAAAAGGTTTCCACTTCCCTGACTTTATGTTCTGTCATGGAATAAAGAAATGCATCCTAAATGTATCCTTTTAGGGTACTCAGATTAAATGTCAAAATTGGAAAATGTAAGTTTGGAACTGAGAACCAGAGAAACTGAATGTTGAAGATTGATAGAGCCAATCTGACTCATATTCTTTTAGAATAATAGAAGATGCACATATTGAAACACTTTCTGCTGCAGTTACTCACGCCTACTCTCACGCCTACTCTCCTGGCTGATGTCAGAAAAGATTGAAACACAAAGTTTATGCTGAACTTCTGAAACTGTAACAAAGTTAATCAGTCAGCCAAATATATATTATATTATATTATATTATATTATATTATATTATATTATATTATATTATATTATTATCATACTTTTACTGGGAGCTTGCTCAACTCCTATCACCATCGAAACATACATCCATTGTGTTAAGCACATTCATACATTTGTTGCCATCACCATTCTCAAAACATTTTCTTTCTTATGAGCTCTGGGTATCAGCCCTTCATTATTTTCTGTTTCTTTTCTCCCCCTCTGCCCCTCCCTCCCCCTTGATAGTCTATAAATTATTATTATTTTGTCATGTCTTACACTGTCCGAAGTTTGCCTTCACCCACTTTTCTGCTGTCTGTCCATCAGGAAGGGGACTCTATGTAGATTATTGGGATCTGTTCCCAATTTCTACCCCACCTTTCTCTCCTAGTATAGCTACATTCATTATTAGTCTTGAGGGGTTTATCTGTCCTCAATTCCCTGTGATTCCAGTTTTTATCTGTACCGGTGGTCCAGTCAGATTTGTAAGGTGGAATTGAGATCATAATAGAGAGGTGGAGATAGTTTTAAGGATCTAGAGGAAAGTAGTATGTTTCATCAGTGCTCTCCTGCCCCCTGACTGGCTCATCTCCTCCCTGCGACCCTTCTGTAAGGGGATGTCCAGTTGCCTACAGATGGGCTTTGAGACTCCACTCTGCACTCCCTGTATTCACAATGTTAGGATTTTTTGTTCTTTGATGACTGATCCTATCAACACCTTATGATCACACAGGCTGGTGTGCTTCTTCCAAGTGGGCTTTGTTGCTTCTCAGCTACATGGCCATTTGTTTATCTTCAACCTTTAACCCCCAGAGGTTATATATTTTGATAGCTGGGCACCATTACCTTTCTTCAACATTTTAGTCTATGCACCCGCTTTGTCTTCAGTGATCATGTCGGGAAGGTGAGCATCATGGAATGCCATCTTAATAGAGCAAAGTGTTCTTGCATTGAAGGAGTACTTCAGTAAAGGTCCAATATTCGCACATAGATCTAGTTCCCTATCATTATATATAAATATATTTACATATGTACATGCTTGTATTTAGATCTCTATAAATGCCCTTTGCCTCCTAGATTTTTCCTCTATTTCCTTTTACTTTCCTTTTATCCCACTATCATTTTCTACCTTCATTTGGGTTTCAGTCATTCTTCTCAGTTACATTACCTTTGATCAAGTCCTATCAGGCCTTGTACACCCTCCTCACCACTGATTTTGGATCACCTGTTGTTCCCTTGTCCCTGGGTTTGGTAACACCCATTTCCTTTTCCCCACTTCCCCCTCTCCTATGACCCCTCCAGAATAGTCGGTCCCTTGTTTTCTCCTCCAGATTGTTGATCAGCCAAATATTTTAGAAACTGCTGTGGAACAAGTAGGCATACATTCTTAAAATGCCAATTTGAAAAGTAGATTTTACTTCTTTTCATCAGAATTATCCAATATACTCAATGTCCACATCCACTGACGGAAACTTGACCTGATGGTGAGGAGAGATGGAGGCAGGGTTGGTGGGAAAGAATAGATTTTAGGCATCTCAAACTGTCACCATTCACCTGATTATAGACATTGCTAATGAGACATTGCTGCTTTGCCAAATTTAGTTTTATAATTATGTTCATCTAGTATTCCAGACAGATACTAACAATAGGTTGGCCTTAGTAGTACAAAGAACTCCTTGAACCTAAAGTACTAAAGGAGAAAATCACCGTGGGTAGTGAAAGTTTTGTGAAAATTTAATAATGAAGACATTATCCACTGAGATTTCTCTTCAATAGGGGGTTGATTTAATTGGAATGCAAATATTCCAGGAAGAATAGTTATTCTAGTGTAAAGAGAAGAACAAGGTGGGTCTTTTGACTCTATGTGCAGGGACGTTAAACATCTGTTACCCAGTCATATTCTATAAAGTGCCCAGACACCATCTCCTTCATTTATGGCTGGGTAACTGCCTAAGTCCTTAAACTCTCTGAATTGTATTGTCTTCATTTGTCAAGTTTTGTGACTGTGAAAACTCAATGAGATAGTCAAAATAGTATAAATTATAAAGTATGTGAAAACCAAAGATTAAGTGATTAGTTATAAATAATATACACTAGTCTGGAAGGGAAAGTTACTATTTTTGGTGGACATGACATTTTAAGAAATACTGTAAGGGTCAATTGCATACTAGAGCCAATCTACAAAGAAAACCATTCTCACATGCCACATCATAAGCAGGAGAAAATACTACAGAGAGGAGTGGTTGAGTGGACCTCTAAGTGTAGATGCCACATATCCAAGAGGTGGGAGGCATTGCTGGTGTGTCCAGCAGGGTAAGGAATTAATTTGCAGGAATAATTAGACTCTTGTTGAGTAGTGGGGAGTAGTGACATTTGCTCACAGGTAAAGAGATTTGTATGTGAGTGTGTGTTCTTAAGACAGAGAAGCAAGACGATGCCTAGCTTCATGTCATACTCTTCTACTACCATCACAAGAGGTATGAAAAGACAGATCAACAACCAAGTGGTTACACAAAGGTAGGTAATCAGAATAAGCAGACCATCAGCCCAGTGCCCAAATACGAAGAGAAGCAAACTTTTAAGGGAAATTCATATCACGAAAAAATGGCACCACACTTCAAAAGAGTATCTATTTCCTCTTGTTAGGAAGGAGTCTCTGTATGGTGCAAATAGGTAAGACATTTGGCTGCTAGCCAAAAGGTTGGAGGCTCATATCTACCCAGAAGTACCTTAGAAGAAAGACTTATTGATCTACTTGATCTAAAAAATAAGGCATGGAAACCCCATAGAGTCCTATTTTACTCTGACATACGTGGAGTTGCCATGAGTCATAATAAACTCAATGGAAATTTATTTTTACACTAGTCCAGTTAGGAAAGCTCCATTGACATTCTCATGTGAAAGAAGAGACTGATTTATAGAGCAAGAGGTCATGGATGCTAGTCCAGACCTGGTTGTGATGGTTTACTTTGTTTCCTTGAAACCACCATCCTATGATCTGCAGCAGCTAGTTATGACACATCATCATTACTTATACTTTGGCGTTACAGACTCTTTCTTCATAGAATTGTAATCATGGACTTGGAACCAGTAGTGCTTCTGGGCTTGGCATTTGAGTGGGTAGATTTGGGAGTGGCAAACAAGCACTGAGCTGGGTACATTCTTTGAGACTTGTTTGGAGGTTCTAGCAGGGGAGCACAGCTACTCGTATACCCTTGACTGAAGGACAGTCCTCCTTCTATCGGGAAAGGTCATCCTCTTCAACCTAGCGTACAGCTTTGGGAGGGACGCCCATGGAGCAGTGAGGGAGGAAAGGGACACCTGTCTAGCCAGTCAGATCAGCCAAACCAACCTTGGCATTCAATGGGGTGACAGATGTTGCAGCCAGATCACCCTCACATCCGCTGGGTACATTCTTTAGGCAGATTCCTAGTAATGGACTAGGTAGGCATGGGTTTCTGCTGAGCAATGGTAAGGCTTGGATCACATGACTGTTCTCCCACCCCCATGCCAGAAATTTACTGTCTATTGATATCCCAATTTTGAATGTTTTGCTGAAACAGCATATATGAAGCATGGGAAGGATATCTATTAATACCCATGACAAAGAACTCTACTGAATTTCTTTCACTCAACTCCAATAATATGATGGCTAAATAACAATACAGTGAAAGACAACAAGAGCAGAAAAATGGAGCGAGTCTTCTTTGTTCTATTAACAGAAAAAGAAATAATTGTGAGTTGGAGATCCTAAAAGGTTTCATGGAGGTAGTGACCCACGCTAAACCTTGGGGCTTTTGATTGGGTAGGACCCACTGCTATCATATCAAATCTATAGAGAGTTTACAACATTGTACATTTTAATGGGAGTGATAACCTCAGCTTTATCTTGAGGAGCAGATAGTAGGTTTGAATAGCAGACATTGAGGTTAGTGATCCTTTTGATAAGGTAGGAGATAAAATGACATTTCAGGCATCCAGGCTGCAATTTGCAGTCTTTGTGGATTCTTAACAGGTATGTAGCTCTTATTGCTAAGAAGGAAAATAATGTCAAGGCATTCTTCATCAGGATTTGAGAACAAGGTACAAAACATCAAACAGAGCCAAGAGCAGCATGAGAAACCAGTATGAAGGTTCTAATAAGTATTTATAGGCTATGAATGGATGTCATCTATCATTTGTGATTTTCCAACTTCTTTTGAATATATTCTTTATTTTTATAATTCCTCTATTATGATTCTCACTTCTTATTTATTTTTAAATCATTTTATTGGGGACTCATACAGCTCTTTTCACAATGCATACATCCATCTATTGGGCCAAGCACATTTATTCATATGTTGCAATCATCATTTTATTTTTTAAAATCATTTTATTTAGGGACTCATACATCACTTTTCACAATACATAAATACATATACTGTGCCAAGCACCATCACACGCCTGCTGCTGTCACCATTCTCCAAATATCCGTGCTTCCACTTGAGCCCTTGATATCAGCTTTTCATCCTTTCCCCTCCATCCTTGCTTCCCCCGCCCCCACCAACCCTCAATACTTTATAAATTATTTGTCATATCTTACACTGCCCAACATCTCCCCTCTGCCACTTCTCCAAAGTCTGTCCTCCAAATAGGAGGTTATGTGCAGATCCTTGTACTTGGCGCCCTCTCTCTACCCCACTTTCCCTCCACCCATCTGGTAACTCCACTCTCACCACTGGCCCCAAGGGGCTCATCTGTCCTGGGTTCCCCATATTTCCAGTTCCCATCTCTACCAGTGTACCTCCTCCAGTCCAGCTGGATTTGTAAGGTAGAATTGAGGCCATGATAGTTGGGGGGGTGGGGTGGGGAAGCCTTCAGGAAGTAGAGGAAAGTTGTATGCTTCATCACTATCTCACTGCACCTTGACTGGCCTGTCTTCTCCCTGTGACTAGCTGTAAGGGGGTATTCAATTGCCTACAAATGGGCCTTGGGTCCCCACCCAGCTATCCCCCTCATTTGTAGTGAGCCATCATCATTTTCAAAGCATTTTCTTTCTACTTGCGCTCTTGGTGTCAGCTCATTTTCCCCTTTCCCCACCTTCCTTCTCTCATTAACCCTTGATAGTTTATATATATATATATACATATACATATATATTCATGTCTTATACTGTCCGATGTTTCCCTTTACCCATTTTTCTGTCCTCTCTCCTCCTCGGAGGGGGTTATATGTAGATCATTGTGATCAGTTCCCCCTTTCTCACCCCACCTTCCCCTTCCCCTCCTGTAATCACTATTTTCATTATTAGTCCTGAGGGGTTTATCTGTCCTGGATTTCTTTTGTTTCCAGCTCTTATCTTTACCAGTGTATATGATTTGGTCTAGCCAGCTTTTTAAGGTAGAATTGGGGTCATGATATTGGGGGGGCAGTGAGGGTGGTGGCTTTAAAGTATTAGAGGAAAGTTGTATGTTTCATTGGTGCTATACTGCACCATGAATGTTTCATCTCTTCCTTGTGACCTCTCTGTAAGAGGATGTCCAATTGTCTACAGTTAGGCTTTGGGCCTCCACTCTGTTCTCTCCCTCATTTATATTGATATGTTTCTTTTTTTTTTGTTCTGGGTATTTGATGCCTGATACCTGATCCTATCTCTGCGTGTCTATCTAGATTAGATAGACAGGATAAATAATCTGGAGGAGGAAAAAAGTGGGACTAATTGTTCCTAGGGCGACATGCATAGGAGAGGGGAGACTGGGGAAAGGAAGAGGTGATTCAACCAACCCAGGGAAAAGGAACAAAAAGTGATCAAAAAATCAATGGTGAGGAGGGTATAGGATCCTTGGGGGGATTGATCAAGGGCAATGTACTCGAGAAGAATTACTGAAATCCGAATGAAGGCCAAACATGATAGTGGAACAAGAGAAAAGTAAAAAGAAATAGAGAAAAGAACTAGGAGGCAAAGGGCATTTATAATGTCTAAATACAGGAATGTACATATGTAAATACATTTATATATGATGATAGGGAACTAGGTTTATGTACAGATATTTATATGCTAAATATTAAGGTATCAGACAGTCATTGGTCCTCTACTCCAGTACTCTCTCAAGGCAAGAACACTTTATTTTGATAACATGTTATTCTGTGATGCTCACCTTCCCAACACGATCACTGAAGATAAAGCAGGTGCATAAATAAATGTCATGAAGAAAGCTGATTGGGCCTTTACTCAAGTACTCCCTCAATGAAAGAACACTTTTTCGAATTAAGCTAGAATTCCATGATGCTCACCTTCCTGACATGATTGGTCACAACAAAATGGGTGCATAAGCAAATTTGTTGAAGAAAGCTGATGATGCCTGGCTATCAAAAGATATGGCATGTGGGGTCTTAAAGTCTTGAAGGTGAACAAGTGGCTATCTAGCTGAGAAGCAACAAAGCCCACATGGAAGATTCTCACTTGCTTTTTGGGGGGTCTGGCATGTAGCAATTATTCTACCAATAATCATGCAACTTTGCAGTGAGGCACAGGCAGTGACGATGACGGTGGCAGTGACTTGGTTCTGGTGTCAGTGAGGCATTTTCTGTGAGATTTAGCTATATATTGAATCAATGGAAGCTGCTTTAGGAAACTTAACCCTGAATTTATTTTTTACAGCCCTTTGACCTGCCTTAAATACCATAATATATTCCTTTTCTGCTTAAACTAAGGAAAGCTGGTTCTTTAAAAAAAAAAAAACTTAATGACCAAGCTGACATTCTCTTAGCTTTAGATAATTTTGTAGGTCTTGGCTTTGTCCCTGTCCTTCATCTCTCACTGGTGATTGAGTAGGTCACATGATGTGTAAACAGTTGAGTGAACATGTATGCTTCAAGACAGTCACGATCTCTCTTTGTGCCTTTAGTTTTTATTCAGAGGCAACAATCTTTTCCTATTCCATATAAAAACTCTAGTGGATTCTCAAATTTTTCTATTCAAGATGGACGGTCAATTAAAGCAACATACAGTCTTAAGTCTGTGGTTAGAATGTTCAGGAAAAGAGAGCAAATATCTCAAAATGTGCCTTAATGGCAAATATGTTTATTCCCCCTAGTTCAACCTTTTCCCACTCTGATGAGTGAGCAATATTTCTCTATCTTTCTATCTGCACTTTCTTCCCACAGAGTTTGCTGTCCAAGGAATGTAAAGGGATAAAAAAAATCCTGATTGAACTTACAAAATAAAGGCAGTTTAAACATGGTAGAATCTTTCATGAAGCACTTTGCGGCTCTTTGTCCTGAGCGAATACTTTTCTAACCTGGTTAATCACTTGTGCCTCTTTCTGTAGTTCCTGATAATCTAGAACTCCTCTCCATCTTTTTGCTGCTGGGCTTGGATATGGCTATCCTTTTAGGTGGCCATATAGGATAGACACCCTACACTCTAGAGAGGAACACATTCTGGCTCCCTCTCCCTCTGGATTTCCATTGTCATCCCTTGTTCTGAAAAACTCTAGTAGTGTTGAGTAGATTTTCATCTGAAGGGGATTCCCGCGCATGTATGTCAGAGTAGAACTGTAGGATTTCTTTTATTTGCTGCTTTTTCAGAAATACATCGCCAGGCCTTTCTTCCAAGACACTTTTGGGGAGACTCCCAACTTACAACATTTCATCTTGCAGTTGAGCATATTAACCACATGAACTTAAGACTGCCTTCTCCAGATGTCGTGAGTTACTGGGGAGTTGACTTTAAATTTCCATGATTGTTATGTGCTATTCGGTTTTTGACTCACAGTGATCCTATGTTCAACAAATATAGACTTTGCCACTCACAATAGTTACTCTGTTTGAGCTTACTGTTACGGCTACTGCTAATCCATCTTATTGAGGTTCTTTCTTTTTTAGATGGCCCACTACTGAGCATAATGTAGTTCTTCTGGGAATAGTTTCTCATGATAACATGTTCAAAGTATATGAGATAAAGTCTTGCCATCCGGGCTCCTAAGGAGCTTTCTGGCTGTACACCTGATTCTTGCTTATCAACTATCTTGTTATCTGACATTTCACATTTACAATATAAAAATTCTACTATCCAACTGTGTTAGTGTGGGTAGACTAGAGAAACAAATTCATAAACATGCATATGTGAGTAAAAAAGAAGCTTATATACAAGAGGAACATTGAGAAAAACATCCTAGTCTGATCCAGATCAAATCCATTTAAGTCCCATATTCGCCCATCTGTCCAATACCAATCTATAAAGTCCTCTTCAGACTCATGAAAGACATGTAATGATGCTGAATGTAGAAGATCGCAGGCCAGTGAGTAGGAAGTCTTTGAAATCAGTGGCATTGTAAACATCTCAGCACTTGCAGGGGTCTCTGCAGGGCTTTTTCACACCCAGGGCTGCATCAGGGTGGGTCCATGTGGTCTCTTCTCAGGAATGTCTCTCAGGGAGCCAGCCATGTCAGTCGAGTCTCTCAGACAGCAAGTGTTGCCAGTAGAAAGTCTCTAAGGAAGGGAACTGAGAAAGATGGTGTCTCCCACCTCCAAGAAGGAAGTACCATTTTCCCCAGAATTCTCAGGAAAAGGCCACGCCCACACAGAGGTCTCATTGGCTATCTCCAGATTGACAGGCTAGCCTCCACCCTGACTGGTGGAGATTGCCACACCAACCATTTTGCACATTCATGATGCACATCTGGCTGTAATAACAGCTAAGATATGATGCAAGAGTATTGCTAGCTGTGATGGTGAAAGTTTTATATTCACTTTGCTGGGCCACACTTCTTAATAGTTTGGCAGTTTTACGATGAAGTGATTTTAGAGTTATATAGTCATATAGGCATCTTCCATTTTGTGATCTGATATGGTCAACCTCCATTTTCACTTCATGTTGATTTTCATATATTGACCTGGTCTTTTGAACCACACCACATTCATAAGTGGGTTTCTAAGGAGCATTCAGGCTGTATTTCTTCCAAGAGGATTTGCTTATTTTTCTGGCAATCCATGCTATTGTGTTCAACATTCATCATCAGCACCATAGTTCGAACACATCAGTTCTTCTTCAGTCCTCTTTATTGCTCATTAATAAATAGGAGTCAATTAAAATACCATGGCTTGAGTGAGACCATCATCTTCAAAGTGGCATCTTCCCTTTTTAGTTCTTTAAAGAGGTCTATATCAGATAATCTTCTACGACTATTTGTACGATTTTCACTGAAAAACATTTTTACACATAGATGACAAGGTTCTTCCTAGTGTACTTTTGTCTAAAAGTTCTGCTAAAACTTGTTCCCCGTGACATAGCTTCTAGGATTTTGGCAACATTTAAGTTATCACAGTATGTCAAACTGCTAGACAAGTGGTTAAAATTAGCTTATGGTAACCTTATTTATACAGAAGGAAATGTCCAGTTTTAATATTGTCTTCGTGATTATTGGTATGCTTGTGTTCCCTCTTGGGACCATTGTGTCATTCCATCTCATTGAAGGTCTCAAGTCACTACCAGAGAGTTGATTCAGACTCATGGTGACCCTGCAGGACAAGGCAGAACTGCCCCTGTGGGTTTCTAAGGTTGTCCACCTTTACAGGAGTGGAAAATCTCACCTTTCTCCCACAGAGCAGTGGGTGGTTTTGAACTGCTAAACTTGAGGGTAGTATCCCAATCCATAACTCACGATGCCGCCTCACTCACAAACTTAGTGTCATCAAGTTGATGTCGCCTCATACTGACTCTATGGAACAGGGTAGAACTTCCTCTGATAGGCCAGCGTCGATTTTTTTTCCTGTGAGTTTCCAAGACTGTAACACTTTACAAGAATAGAAAACTCCATCTTTCTCTTTCTGAGGAGCAACTAGTGATTTCCAACTGCTGATGTCGTGGCCTACCGTGCAACCATAACTCCACCAGGGCTCCTTTTACTATAGTTAGTGGTCACGTATCAGTAGCAGTTAGGTCTTTTTGTAGCCATGTGGAAGTCCACTGTGTGAAATGAAGTGGCAGGTACCTTCACTTCTAGGCTTAGGGGAGGACTGCACAGAATCGTTTGTTCCAAAGTGATCATTATTCTTACAATGTCTCTTTCTTATCCTCCATGGTCAGACTGCTTTCATATCCTTTTCTGGTTGATGGATCCAAAGTTGTGAGTCAGGTTCTTTTACATTCTCATTGTAAACTTTGCATACGGAGATTAGCTTAACATTAATCTGTATCTAGTTAATGTTAGAGTGTCTAATAATTGATAGATTAGTGTATAATTACTAGTAGTAACTAATTGCTGAAACATGTGGTATTTCTTCCTGACGTATTCTCTTAGAAATACTGCACAGGAAGTTTGGCGAACAATAAAGTGCTTTAAATATAACAAACAGGTAGACAATTAGTATGACTTAGATACGGCACATCCAGGAATGAATAAAGAGTGCTGTTTGCCCTCTGAGTAGCAGATTTGAAATTAAAGTGGACTGTGTGCTTATAAGAATGGATTTTATGGATCACTACTGGAGTGATTTGGTCAGAGAAGCAAATATTTCAAGAATGACTAGTAATATTTGTAAGACAAAGTGAGCTACATTTGCTCAATGGAAAATATCTTGAGATAAGAGATTGACAGGAGATATGGGAAATTTTGAAAGCTGACAGAGAAAACTATGCTAGGAATTTGGCTCTCTGAGGAGGACATTTCCTTCAATTTGCTAAAAAGCAGGCTAGATTATGACGTCTTTGAAGTTACACCTCAAGTGGCACCTGGGAGGTTCATGGCCTCAGGCATGTGTATACGTTGGCTGAGGATATCTGTGAGTCCTAACAAGACTTTGCCCTCTTTATAGTTCTCTCTGGGAAGAAGAAGAAGAAGAAGAAGCTCTACGGACTGATTGTTTTACAGGGACATAATTAAAGAAATTACAATCAATCTCCGCCTTCTAGTGTATTAGAGTTACCATGATTCACATTTATAACCATCCTTTTTGTGGTTGTTGTCCATCTTATAGAATATATACTACAAATAATATTGCATCATGAATTTTATAGATGTTATTATGACTTGTAAGTTTATATGTAATGTTTCCAACCCCTGAAGACAAAGATCAGTTTTCTAAACACTCTAATAATAAGACAATAAAATGAAGAGAGAGAGAGAGAGAGAGAGAGAGAGAGAGAGAGAGAGAGAGAGAGAGACAGAGAGAGAGAGACTCAGTTTGTGTCAGAAATAACTTATGGTGGAGTTGCCAGAATGGAACCCCTATCTGTATAGGTTACTTTCCTTGCATCACCATTTTAAGATGCTAGGATCAGGAAGAACTGTTAAAAGTGACACTAACTCCAAGTAGGGTAGGAGCTTCACTGTGAATCACAGTGAGAAGGTGTGAATGAAGAGGCCCAAGGTGATAAAGATGGAAAGACTTGTGAAGAAATAATAGCATGCTGAATTTACCTTGATTTTTAAAATAAACAAAGGGTCTATTTTATTTAATTATTTTCCATAAAAATGCCTATAAGATTGATGGGCACTAGATTTGTGTTAAAAAACAAAAAGCGTTTCTTAATGAATCAACAGGCCTCAAGACCATGATACCTGCAAGAGGTTTCATAACTAAATGACACTATGTGCACAGATTATTAAGAATGGCACATAATCATTCCCTCTATTCCTTGTTATGCTCTCTACCTACAATTCTATAATTTCAGTATGTTTTGAAGCAAAACTCATCAAGAGGAATCAAGGGAGCAATTTTACTTTGCAAAAGGCAACATAAGTATCAGAGATAAAAATACTGAATGCCTGCCATAGATGAACAGATCGACAAAATGTTATTGCTAGGTCCTGTTAACGCCAGTTAACGCTCTCAGGGACTCTTAGTATAACGGAACAAAGCAGTGCCTGGTCCTGTGAGTAGCCACAGTGTGAATCTATCTCCCCGAGGCTCTTTCCTCTTGTTGGCCAAATCTCTACTTCATCAATTCTTTGTAGTGTCGCTCAGTGGTTATCATTTCTCCTAACGCACGAAAGGCCACCTCTTTGAAACGGAACAAAAATGAGGGACTTTCAGAAGGTAGGATTTTATCAATAACTCTGCTATAAAAGAAAAAGCAATAAGTAATGAGGTAAGAGAAAAATGATTGGAAATTGGACAGGGAAATGCTGCAGAAATACAGGAGAGGGATGAAAATGCAGAGGGAGAAAGTTCCAATGGTTAACTTTAGACTTAGGAGTGAACATTAAACCACTGTACTATCAGAGCTTCTTCCATAAAAATACCAACTTTTTATGGGTTTATGGGTCATTTTTGCCCTGTCCTATAGAGTCACGAAAAATTGCAATCTACTTATGGCAGTAGGTTTGCTTTTTTTCATTTGGAATCTTTACAGAAGCAGATAACTAGATAGTAGATGTGGCTTCCCTTAGGGTTTTCTCAGGTGTCCTAAGGTTGATCTACTCCTGCTGGCATGTAATTAACTATCAGGTTCAGCAAAGATAGCTTTTGGCAGTCTTTAGTTAAAGCAAAATGTCTTAGACAAATTGATCTATAGCATGTGTCAAAGTTTACTGCTTGCTAAAGAAGAAACTAGCAAGCAAATCATGAAATGTCCACCCTCAATGACATGGGAGAGAATAGGACATATACACATTAGTGCTTGAGGTAGATGAGTCAGAGCCTTCTTTTTAGAGTTGCCAGAAACAAACAAAATAACAAATAATTTGTCCAACATAGGTAATAAGCAAACTGAACTGCAGGAACTAGACCACCTATACGGTCTTGTTGTACTAGAAGTCAGATTAGTTAAGAGATGCAAAACAGTCTCACAGACAGGTCGCTTATGCAGAAATGTTTCTACAGCAGTTCTTAAATTTGGAATAAAAATAAAATCCCTGACAGAGTTTCCCACAACTAGCAAGGGGTGGAGACGATGTGGCAAGAAATCCTTCTTGTGAGAGAATTCACACATAATCCCTTCTTTTACTCTAGACCAGAGAGAAGTGGGTTCTGCTAGGCTCTTCCTATTGAAGTACAAGATGAAAGCTAGGGCTCAGACCATTGTTTCTCTGTACTTGATTCTTACTTTTGGAAGGCTATGTGAAAGAGAACCTTTATAGTTCACAGGTGTGGAAGCTCCTCCATGTCATCACTTCCACATTCGACTGCATTTATTAAAGCATGCTCTGATCTTGTCACTATGGCTCTTAGAAACCTTTGATGCTCCCTTGTTATCTTCAAAAACAACCCCCAACACTGTAGAGTATTCTATAAGAACATTGATAATCTCAGTGACTGACGAGTTCTTCATTGTAGCCCTTCAGAAGATTGTGGCTGTCCAGGAACCCATCACCTGGCTCCAAATCTCTGGTCAAAGACCATTCCCTAGGCTTCCCTAGCCAAATGCATTGATATATTCTTTGCCAAAGGACTTTCAAATTGGGAATAGGCAGTGAGTGAGAAGCAGAAATGCAGAGAAAGAGACAGGCAGAAAGAGAAAAATTAGCCCATCCTTCTATAGTTGTAGAAGCTATAAGAGGTCACCAACTCAAGAATGGTTGGTGACCATGTGTTACTCTCATGTGGAGCCAGTCATTAGCAATAAGTGGATGAGGTCCACTTGTACAGGGAAAAGAAGAGCCCTGGCTACTTGGAGTACCACTTCTAATTGGGTTTTACTATATTGCTGACCTTGGTAACTCTTCTTGACCTCTTAAAGGTGTGCTGTAGATGGGACAGTTTTCTGAGCTGCTCTGAGACTACTATCAAGAACATTCCCTACATTGATTTGCTTGGCACAACAGATGACTGTGAAGGACCGTGAAGTCTACGGGTAGTACAGACGTTGTATGTTTGGTGGTTCAAACCTACCCACAGATACTTCAGAAAGAAGACCTGATAATGGGTCTCCACAAGGTTGCAGTCATGGAACGTTGATGGTACCCAGTTCTGCTCTGGAACATAAGTGCACTAGTCTATGCCAGGGATGGGTTCGAAGGCTTTGGAGTCAGAGTTTTGGGTGAAGGAGTGCAGGCACCCATTGATGTTCCACTTTGCCACTGACTCATCAAGGGCAGAAGAAATTTTTTAAGCTTTCTTAGCAATCAAGACAAAGATCTTGGAATAAGTTGAATATGCAAAAGATAATATATATTTGGAATATTCCGTGGAAAACCCACAGTTCTTAAACACTCATTTTCTCATTCATAAATTGCTCATCAGGTATAAATCTAGGTTAGAAATGCATGGAATGAAAGAAAGAATCCAAGGAATGAAACATTCTGATTACCTGCAAAATATCCCCTGCAGCCTTCAGGGCTGAGTGAGCTTATGCTCTTTGATATTGGGCTGTGGAAATTTAAACCTAAGAAATTTCCCTTTCGTTGTCAGCACTTACCCAGAAAGTCACCAGGGAAAGGTGCAGCAGGGTGCGGCTTAGGCTTGCGTCCTTTTTTTTTTTTTTCCCACAAGTACCCAGCTGGCTTCCATCACCACTTGTCAGTGACTCAGGAGTCTGGGCAGAGCTAGCAAACAGTGCTAGAAAACCTAAGCTCAACAAAAATTAGTTGGCCAAACTACAATCAAGGAGTTTGAAAAAAAAATCAGGCACACACTAGATATGCCAGACCAAGGTCACCAAGATGCAGGTGCTTGTCAACCTGGACATGCACACCAGGCGCCAGCCACGTTACATCCCACGTGTGCCTAAATCCAGTTAGGAAGATCTGCCAATACCCTCAAGTGGCTCTCCCACCCTCACCCCTGGCCCAGAGGGGGTAGGAGGGGATAAATAGCAGAGACTGAGGGCAGACCACTCTCGGGTCTAGGGAGGGGATCTCCTTTGTGCGAAGCATGCATGCATACTCTCAGAGCTCACACACTCTCTCCTTGTGTGTGTGTGTGTGTGTGTTGTCCCAAACTCTCTTTTGTTTTTTCCTGTGGACTCAACTTTCCCACCATTTTGCTTTTCATGCTCATCCGAAGTGGCTCTTTCAGTTTCGAACACTCCCAGGGCCCTCGCCATGTGGCCTTGCATGCTTTCCAGAGATAGCATGTCAGCACTGAGACTACACTACCTGAAATATGAGTTTCCCTCATAAAAGTTACTTTGATTTACAAAAGTATACATTCTTTTAGTGATGAGAAGCAAGAACTGGGGGAAATCATCTTGGAAACCCAACACTGGCACAACAATAGCTATGAAGGCTGATAGATTAGAAATGAGAACCCAGAGATATAACCAAGAACCTAAACACATCTAATCTTTGATACAGGACTAAAGTACATTAAATATGGAATGACAGCCCCTTTTTAAAAAAAGTGATGCTGGAAAACTTGGATTTTCACCTGCAAAAGAATGAAATAGAATCCATAACTCACACCATATTAAAAAAAGAAGTCAAAGGCCTAAATATAAGCACACAATTAAAAAGATCATCAATGAAAAAATTGGGAAAAGCTGAAGGATCCCAACACAAGGTACCAACACTTTGTCAAGCATAATGAAGACTATCTACACTACATAAAATAGAATTAAGAACTGGGACCTACTAAAATGTGACACATGCATATCAAAAGAATCAACAGAGAACACATTAATTATGAAAAATAACCAGTAGGAATACATCAGATAAAGGACTAATCTCCAAAATCCATACAAAACTAGACCTTTATTTTTAAACTTTTAAATCATTTTAGGGGGAGCTCTTACAGATATCATAACATTCCATAGTTTAATCACCTCAAGCAATATTGAACAATTGCTACCAGAATCAGTTTCAAAACATTTTCTTTCCTCTTGAACTTCATATCAGCTCCCCTTTGTGCCCACCCTCCTCTACCATACCACCCCCAACAGCACTTATTATTACCATTTTCCCTATAATAGATGTTTTGTCATATCTTACATGATCCAATATACCCATTTACATACAATTCTGTTGTTCAATCCCATCTAGTGAGGTTATACAGTCATCAATGCTATCAGCTTCCTATCCCCCCCCCCCCTCATGTCCATTCTCACTTCAAACCCTCAGGGAACCACTATAGAATTGTTTCTGAAGGGTTATCTATCTTAGTTTTCAAATGATCTTAATTCTACAAATGAATATACACAAATCTAACATGACTAATGAGGGAAGACAAATAAAACCCACGTGGCAGAGGGAGGAAATATTAAAGAATTAAAGGATCACTATAAGGTTCCTCGGTGCTCTATCACATCCTGGATTTTCCATCTCTTTCACATAGCCCTTCTGAGAGGGACTGTCCTATTATATTACATGTGGGTTATAGGTCTCCACTGTATCCACACCCCTTCACATCAGTTTGATTGTTTAAAAGTACAACATCTTAACAAGAAAAATACAAATAACCCAATAAAAAATGGACAAAAATATGAATCAAAAATTTACCCACGACGACATCCAGGGTTGCCAACAACCATGTGAAGAAATGTTCAAATTCATTAGCAATAATAGAAATAAAAAATCAAAGCAACAATGAGCTATGATCTCACACTGACACCATCAGAAAAATTCAATGAAACAAAAAAATCACAAATGCTATAGAGGATGTGGAGAGAGATAAGAATACTTTAACATTACTGGTGGGACTGTGTAATTGTCCAAACACTATGTAAATCAGTATGGCACTTCCTTAAACAAATGCAAATAAAGCAATCTCGCTACTGGGTACATAGCCTAAAGAAATAATAAGTGCAATATGAATAGACATATGTGTACCTATGTTTACTGCAGCAATTTATATTATAGCAAAAGCACAAGGAAAAGCATATTACTGAGGAATAGCTAAACAAACTCTGGTACATCTATACAATGGAGCATCAAAATAAAGCAATGACAAGTATCTTAAACACCATAAGAATTGGGCAAAACTAGAAAACATTATGCTTAGCAAACTTAGTTAATCTTACAAAGATAAATATTTAATGACATCATTATTAAAGAAAAGGAAAATTGGTTTATACACCAAAAAGCCAGACTCTGATGACTATGAGGCCATCAGGGAAAGACTCAGGAACAGAGAGATGGGGGATAAGACATTGAAGAAGGAGAGTAGAAGGATTGCTGGGGAGGGTAGAGGTGGGGTGGGGCATATAGTGCTAGAAAGAGAACCACATATATGGAAGGTTTAACAGGATATGGTTTCTGGTTTCAATTCTTGGGATGGACTGTATATATACTATGTGTTCCTTTAAAAAACAACCTCCCAACAAGAGAAAAGTAAAAAGAAATAAAGGAAAGAACTAGGCGGCAAAGAGTATTTCTAGAGTTATAAATATAGGCATGTATATATGTAAATATATATATTTTATACAATACAATATATTTATATATAAAGACAGGGAAATACATCTTTGTACATATATTGTTATGTTAGGCATTAAGGTAGTAGACAGACATTGACTTCTACCCAAGTATTCCCTCAATGCAAGAACATTTTGTTCTAATAACCTGACATTCTGTGATGCTCATCTTCCTGACAAGATTGCTGAAGACAAAATGTGTGCATAAGCAAATGTGTTGAAGAAAGCTGATGGTGCCCGGCTATCAAAAGATATAACATTTGGGGTCTTAATGGCTTAAGAAGTAACAAAGTCCACATGAGAGAAGCACACCAGTTAGTGTGATTATGAGGTGTTGATGGGGTCAGGTATCAGGCATCAAAGACCTAGAACAAAAAATCATATCGATGTGAATGAGGGGGAGTCCAGAATGGAGAATCAAAACTCAACTGTAGGCAATTTGATATTCCCTAACAGAAGGGTCACAAGGAAGGGAACAGCCACTCAGGGTGCAGTATAGCACTGATGAAACTTACAACTTTCCTCTAGTTCTTTAATGCTTCCTCTCCTTCTACTATCATGACCCCAATTCTACCTTAAAATTCTGGCTAGACCAGAGCATGTACACTGGTACATGATAAGAGCTTGCCACACAGAGAATCCAAGACAGATAACCCCTCCGCACCAATAATAAGAGTAGAGATACCAAAAAAGTAAGGGGAAGCTGAGGGGAGAAAGGGGGAGCCAATCACAATGATCTACATATAAGCCTCTCTCAGGGGGATGGACAAGAAAAGTGGTTGAAGGAAAAGTAATACTTGGGGGTCATGTAACTAGTTGGCATGCCAGAGTCTCATTCATTATTGGAATTAACCAGACAAATTGTTCCACCAACTAGTACGGCCACGCACCACCACCCATGGAATCGAGAAAGATCTATCAATTTGTCAATCATGTCCATGTCCGGGCCATGTGAGGTTTCTTGTGTTGAGTCAAATTAAGCCACAGGCTCCAATCCTGATGGTGCCCTTCCATCAATTCCTTTTTAAGTTTCAGGTTTGCAACCATATTCCCCCCAGAACTCAGAGACTTTGGTTTCCTGGAAGCTGCCTGGTGGGTCATGGGAATAAAACCGTTGCATCACTTGAAGATAAACAAACGGCCATCTAGCTGATAAGCATCCAAGCCCACACGGAAGAAGTGGTCATTAGGTGTCAAAAGGACCAGGCCTCGGGCATCAAGCAGGGAAAAAATTATATCACTGTAATTGATCTTTCATGAGACAATCACTGAGGACATGTGGGGATTGATCAAGAATGGTAACGATAGCTGATGGTACCCAGCTATCAAAACATATAAGATCTGAGGACTTAAAAGTCTGAGCATGAACAAATGGTTATATGGCCCAGGAACAACTAAGCCCACCATAGAAGATGCACACCAGCCTGTGTGACCATGCAATGTGGAACGAACCAGATATTAGACATCAAAGAACAAAAATCATATTACTGTGTGCCACCCTCCAGACATGATCTCTGAAGACAGAAGGGAGCACAAGCAGACAGAGAGGAGAAATCCAATGGCACCCAGCTACCAAACAGTAAAGTACCTGGGATCAAAGGCTTGAGGGTGAACAAGTGGCCATCTAGCCCAGAAGCAGCAAAGCTCACATGGAAGAAGCACACTAACATGTGTCATCACGGGGGGCCGAAAGGAGCATATATCAAGCATCAAAGAACAAGAATCACATCACTATGGATGTGGGGGTGGCGGGGGTAGCATAGTGGGGACCCAAGACCCACCTGTGAGTAGTTGGACACCCTCTCACAGGGAAGTCATGGGGAAGAGATAGGCCAATAAGGTGCAGTGAGGTAGCGTTGAAGCATACAACTTTGCTCTACTTCCTGAAGTCTTCCTTCCTCCAACTGTCATGGTCCAAATTCTACCTTACAAATCCAGCTGGACTAGAGGACATACACTGGTGGAGATGGGATATGGAAATGCGGGGAACCCAGGAATGATCAACCCCTTGGGGCCAGTAGTAAGAGTGGGATTACTGGATGATTGGAGGAAAGGTGGGGTAGAGAGGAGGAGCCAACTATGGGGATCTATATATAAACTCCTACTGGGAGGACAGCCATTGGTGGAGAGGGTGAGTGGAGACATTGGGCAGTGTGAGTTATGACAAAACAATAATAATATATAAAGTATTAAGGGTTGGTGGGGGAGTGAGGATCAAGGATGGAAGGGAAAAGATGAGAAGCTGATGTCAAGGGCTCAGGTGGAAAAGTGGAGGTTCAGAGAATGATGACAGCAGCAGGCATGCAAGAAAGCATGGCACAATATATGCATTTATGCATATAATGCATATGCATATAATGCAATATAATGCAATATATGCATTATAGTGAGGAACTATGTATGAACCCCTAATAAAATGATTAAAAATATAAAGGTCAACAATAATTTTTGCTCAAAAAAAAAAAAGAAGACTAATACTTTATAAATTATCAAGGGTTCATGAGGGAGTGAGAGTGGGGGAAGGAGGGAAAAATGAGGAGCTGATACCAAGGGCTCAAGTAGAAACAAATTGTTTTGAAAATGATGATGACAACATATATACAAATGTTCTTGACACAATGGGTGTATGGATGTATTGTGATAAGAGTTTTATAAGTCCCCAGTAAAATGATAAAAAAGATAAAATCCCACCCCAAAAAGCCACCTCCACATTCCTTAATCTTCAAATCTAAATAGTGGGAAGTGGCATTAAAACTTAAAACTGAAAGGGACTTGGAGTTTTTAGTGACAAATAAGTTCACCTCAAACAAAAATGGAAAAACAAAAGACTCAAAAAATGGGGAAGAATGGAGATTAGGATTTGAAATATGGATACCTGCAAAATCTTTCTTAAATAGGTACTAGTCAGTGTCTTAAATTGTAATCAAGTCAGTGGCAATGAGTTTGGTCTCAAAGAATGTCTCATGGACAGTGCCTGGTGGCTGAGGTGTTGATGGGGTCAGGTAACAGGCATCAAAAACCTAGAACAAAGAATCAGAGTGTAGGACTGCTAACTATAAAGTTAGTTGTGAGTTAAATACCCTATGTGCTCCACAGGAAAATGTTGAAGCTATCTGTTCCTGTAAAGATTTGTTGCTGTTGTTAGGTGATATTGAATTGGCTCTGGCCCATATAGATCTTTGGCACAATAGAACAAAACACTTCACAGTTCTGTGCCATCCTCCCAATTGTTTCTAAGTCTGACACCATTGATGCAGCCATGGTGTCAATCCATCTTGTCAAAGATCTTTCTCTTTTTTGCCACCCTGCCACTTGACCAAACATGATGTCCTTCTCCAGGGACTGGTCTCTCCTGAAAATATGTCCAAAATATGTAAGAGGAAGTCTTGCCATCCTTGCACCTTGGCCTTACTTCTTCCAATACACATGGGTTTGTCCTTTTAGTAGTTGATAGTAATTTCAATATTCTGCAGCATCACAATTCAAACTGATTTATTCTTCTAAGGTCTTCCTTATTCAATGTCCACTCTTTCACATGCATATGAGATTATCATGGCTTGGTTCAGGCAAGTCTTAGTTCTCAATGCAACTCTTTGCTCTTTAATGTTCTAAAGAAGTCTTGTGTAGCAGATTAATCTGATGCAACACATCTCATCTCTTGTCTACTGCTTCCATGGGCATTGATTGCAGATCCAAGAAAGACAAAATCCTTAGCAAATTCAAACTTTGCTCCATTTATCATGATGTTACCTATTGGTCCAGTTGTGAAGATTTTGATTTTCCTTTCATTGAGTTGTAATCCATACTGAAAGCCTCAATCCTTGATCTTCATCAGCAAGTGTGTCAAGTCCTCCTCACTCTCAGCAAGCAAGCCTATGTCATCTTCCATGGCACCAGATGTTAGTAAACCATCTCTAATCCTGATGCTGCACGTTCTTCATGTAACACAGCTACTATGATGATTTTCTCAGGACATAGATTGAACATGTATTGTTAGTGGATGCAGTCCTGCTGTACATCTTTCCTGATTTTAAATCCAGCATTATTCCCTTGTTTTGTTTGCACAACTGCCTCTTGATCCATGTACAAGCTCCAAATGAGCACAATGAAGTGTTCTGGAACACTTCTGTTCCCATTCTTCTCAAGGTTACCCAGTTTATTATGGTTCACCCAGTTGAATGCCTTTGTATAGTCAACACAAATGAACACCTTTTGGGTATTCACTGCTTTGAACCAAGAGTCACCTGACATCACCAATAATTTCTCTTGT
Source organism: Nesogale talazaci (assembly GCA_004026705.1). Taxonomy (NCBI): domain Eukaryota; kingdom Metazoa; phylum Chordata; class Mammalia; order Afrosoricida; family Tenrecidae; genus Nesogale; species Nesogale talazaci. The sequence goes on from PVJH01000945.1 coordinate 86,511, forward strand.
TCCATGTCCTCTTCTGAATCCAGCTTGGCCTTCTGGCAGCTCCCTGTCAATGTATTGCTGCAATCATTGTTGGTTGATCTTCAGCAAAATTTTACTTTTGTGTGATGTCAATGAAATTGTTCTGTAGTTTGAACATTCTGTTGGATCACCTTTCTTTGGAATGGGCACATATATGAACCTCTTTCAGTCAGTTGGCCAGGTAACTGTCTTCCAAATTTCCTGCCTTACATGAGTGTTTCCAGTGATTCTTCTGAAGCATTGCCAAGTGTATTCCATCAATTCATGGAGCCTTGTTTTATGGCCAGTGCATTCAGTGTAGTTTTAACTTCTTCCTTCAGCACCATTGCTTCTTGCTTATATGCTACCTCCTAAAATGATGGACTGTCAAGTAGTTCTTTTTAGTTCAGTGACTATGTATTTGTTCCATCTTCTCTTGATGGTTCCAGCATCCTTCAACATTTGGCCCATAGAAGCTTGCAAACTTGCAATTCAAGGTTTGAATTTTTTCTTGAGTTCTTTCAGTGTCAGACATGCTGACTGAGTTCTTTCCTTTGTGTTTTCTAATTCTAGCTCCTTGCACACTTCATTATAATATTTGGCTATGTCTGTGGTATTACAAATGCCAGCAGAGTCACCCAAAGTGAACAGGTTTTAGAGGCGCTTCAGGCCATGAACAGTCAACAAAGAAGCACTTGCACCCACCCCCAACTTCACAGGAAAAGTCTGGTGACAAAAACCTTATACATAGCTTGGAAGCATTTTAAAAATACCTGTAAAGACTTATAACCTTGGAAATCCTACATAGGGTACCCATGAGTTGGAATCAACTCCATGCCAGTGATTTCATTTGAAGCCAGTGACTCACTTGCTTCATTTGATAGGACTTCCAGAAGAAGTACACAGGATATTGGATTCTTTGCTACTATTTAAATTCACATGATTTTTTTCATATTCACTTATAAATGTATGAAACAATATAGGACACCCTTATTTTACACAGTCATGCTAAACCATAAAAATGGCCATTCGAACTGAAACCATGCAAGCAATCTTGATCATCAATGGGAAAAATTATCATTGCTCCAAGAGATTTAAACGTTTTGTTAAAACATTCAAAAATCTCTCCCTGTCAATTATAAATACATAGGAGAGTGGAAAAAAAAGACTAAAATTCATATTGATCTAGTACATCGTGAGTAATTAAACATGAATGACATTGAGAATTAAGATGGAAAAATCTGCATCAAAAGCAGTTTCAGTATTACTTTCCTTATGAATTGTCATACACTTTTCTAAATTGGGGTGGGTTGCCAACATTTTATCTTTGTGTCTTTAATGATATGAAGTATCTTGGAAAGTTGCTTTAATATGAAGCTTTCTGGGTGGGTCACTCTCTGGAATGCTTCTTACTTACCCTGTCTATCACAACCACATTTCTCTGTAAAGGTTAGCTTTCCCTAAGGTCCTCTGGCAGAATATCTGTTAGGCAGTTGGTTTAGGGACAGAGGAGTGGGTTGTCCACCCCATACCTGCAAAGCACCATGTAATGGGGTTGGAAGGAAACCAGGCAGCCTGATTAGTCACCTATGGAAAATCCAGATCTTAGTGCAAACTAAGCCTCTGAGTCCTGGTGGGAAGTTCACCTGGATGCTCAGGCTTGGCCCAGGGTCCTGACATCACTCAGGTGTACTAAATGCAGCCAAACAATACCTTCTACCACACCTCCCCAGCCAAAGGTGTTCATTGCATCAGCTGTGGGAAGGCCAACCCTCTTTCACTCTCCTGTCCTGAGGCAAAGGTGAGTGGGTGGGTTTTCCCCCCATGCCAGCACGAATGTGGTGGCTTCTGGTCTACTTTGAGACCCACATGCACTTTGGTTTTTGGCCTCTTGGATCCCCGGGATTCCCCAGTTCTGCACGTGGAGATGTTCTTTTCCACATGATTTTTCTGTCCCATTGTGAGCCCCAGTGTGGTTTCCACATGGCTTGGCACGCTTTCCAGAAGTAGCGTGTACTATGTTGAGAGTGTGAAACCTGAAACATTTCCTTTCCCTTCATAAAAACTCACTCGGATCACAGAGAGCTTCTGTGGCATGAATTCTCTCAGTGCTAGGTGGCAAGAACTGAGGTGAACCCCACTCCTGACAACTCCCATATCTAGGCTCTCTCCTATGGTGGCAGTGCCAATGAGAGAGGTTTCTTGGTTCTTCCACAATCCTTTTAGAAAGTTTTGGGTAAAATGTTTGAAGGACACCAGTTTAGAGGAGGCCCACACAACGTTTTCATGAGGTTGCTTCTCGATGGGATGTGTCATAAAGAAGAAGCAGGTCCCACCCTGCTGCAGCTGGTCTGTGTTCCTAGAGGTCTGGTGATGTGCTGCAACACACCCACCGTCCTTTTTGACGTGGGACTGGGAAATGACACCCTTAAAGATTACAGCCTATCATAGCCAACAATTCTGGAAAAGACTTCATTAGAAGTTCCTGAACAGAGGGGGAGAAAAATGTGGAACAGAACTTGAAATCATAAAGTGTGACTGGACTTATAGGTCACTTAAGGACTGTGGATTCTTCCCTTTCCTAATGAATGCAGTTCCTCCTGTGCTGGTGATCCCACAACCATAAAATTATTTTCGTTGTTACTTCATAGCTGTCATTTGACTACTGTTATGAATCGGGTGACTTCCGTGAAAGGGTTGTTTGGCCCCCAAAAGTTGAGAACTGGCTGCTTGAGTCATCCTTCAGGTCTGAACTTACCCTCTTAGAGCAATTTTTAGCCAGGCGATTGAAATGTAAAGAAGGGAATAATAAGACCAGTGAGGTATGCTCTGCTTAGTAGAGTCAACCACTTGAAATCAAAAGGGCAATACTTACCAAATGTCAAAGTTCAGAAGTAATTCCTTCTGAAGAAAGAATGGAAACAGGAAATACAAGAGGAAGTGAGTACATGGTGTTTCCCTGGGAGGATAACAGCGGAGGTGATGTAACAAAATTTGTATGAGTTAGAAAATCAATCTTCTGTCAGCCTTCTCGATTCACAATAAAAATGGAGGGGGAAAAAAAGATTACAGTTGTGAAAGCCCATGAGGCATTTCTACTCTAGGACATTTATTATTTGAATTTAACTTGACTGTATACAACAACACTGAGCGCTTCGGTTGATACTTTGTTTATTGTTTGAGATTTGAATACGAACATAAATCTTTTTAAGGGTAAATCTCACTGAATAAAGAAGTATGCAATAAGTGATCATCACAATTTTGTAAAATTCTGGTGCAGGAGGGAATGCAGACTCAGTCTGAGTGATTCTATGTATGCTTGTCTTGTGAAGCTGTTTCATTTAAATGTTTTAATTTTATAGTCAAGAAAACTTGGCTTGCTCTAATTCACAGTTAGCATGTGCCAGAATCGGGATAGAAGTCAGGTCTCTGAGGATGGTCCTGTTCTCAACTCATAAATGCTGTGGTATAATTTTAGCAGGAACAACAAAATCACTTGCTGCCAGACAGAAATAAGGTCATTTTATATAAAAACAGGACTGGTTATTTGGGTCTTAAAGAATAGCTAAACTTGAGTCTATTCAGATGAAGGAGCAAAGTGGGAAGAGGCCGAGAGGATGAAGCATCAGAATGACATGAAGCCAAACTATTTGTGAGCTTCCAAGGAAAGCAGATACAAGATTAAAATTCCATTATGTAGAAGAAGGAAATTGTAGGTGATGGAGGAGGTTTTCGGCAGTCCAGAAGGGAAAATAGCACATAAACCTAACTGAGGTTAGTTACCTCCTGACCACTTCCAACACATGGTGACTTCATGTTACAGAATGAAACTGTTCCCCAAGGCTTCCCGGGCACTCTTCTTAACTAGATGCCTCCAAAGCTCCTTTCCATTAAGCAGTCTGATGGAAATCCCTGGGCGTTCAAATCTATCTAGTGGTTTCACAAGAGAAAGATCTGGTTAGCTGTTCCCATAAAGCCTACAGCCTAGGAAGCCCTAGAGCAGTGGTTTTCAACCTCCCTAATGCCGAGACCCTTTAATACAGTTCTTCATGTTGTGGTGGCGCCCCACCCCCCCCCCAATCATAAAATTATTTTTGTTGCTACTTCATAACTAGTTTTGCTATTGTTATGAATTTCAATGGAAATATCTGATATGCAGGATGTTTTTCATTGTTACAAGTTGAACATAATTAAAGCATAGTGATCAGTCACAAGAATAATATGTAATTATATATTGTGAAATATTTATTTCTAATTCTAAATAAGTGAGATTTTTGTCTTGAGGTGTCCCGGCCTGCAGGTCCGTAATTCGCAAGTCCTGGAAGGGGGAGTGGGAATTTGGGAAACAGGAGATGCGAGAAATGGAGACAAGACAGTACTCTGATCAAGTCTCGTTCAAAGAAAGGGCTCAAGTTATATAGAGTGTAGTGGGAGGAAGATTACACAGGTTAAAGAAACATCTGTTAATCTTCCATTGCCGACTCGTCAGTGTCAGCCTGCTCTGCAGGGTCTTAGATAAACCTAAATGTCCTTGGTATTTAGGCCAGTTCGGAATGTAAACACCACCCAAGCAGAACAAATTGTGCCTGTGGCGGCAGAGTGAAAATGTACAGAGCCCAGACAATAAAGATTGAGACAATGGCCAGGCCTTAATGGCTCCAGACAGACAAAGTTATGGCCCGGCCTGTCAGCCCCCGGACATTGAAGCATGGTGTAGAATGAGTAACAGTCTTTTCACCAGGTACCCCTACGTGGGAATATTTGCTTGTCGATGGACCTGCCTGGAGACAGATAGAGAAGCAGTGTTTTGGTTCCTAAGATCATGGGAAATATGTGTTTTCTATGCTCTTAGGCAATCCCTGGGAAAGGGTCATTTGACCCCCTAAGGGGTTGTGACCCACAGTCTGAGAACTGCTGCCTTTGGGGGCAAGTCTCTCCTGCCTGACTCTTGGGGTTGCTTATGAGTTGGCAGTGGATGCCACAGCACCTAACCAAAATCCATCGAGAGTAGATCACTAGATTTTCTCTACTGCGGTACCTCTGAAAGAATTTGAATGGCCAATGTTTAGGCTAGCAGTCAGTGGACTCTGGTTCTATTTAGCTCACAATATGTGAGACACCAAGAGTACAGGATGTCACATGAGTAATCACATCTGCAGAAGAAATGCAGGGTATGCGGCAGCAGCCAAATGAAAGAAGTCAGGGGTGTCACAGTTCAAAGGATCTATGCCTGGAAAAGAGAGGGGAAGGGGGGTGGGAATAAGAATCCCAGGCATCTGGGAGTGCCCTTTATGAAATGTTCAGGGACTCAGGTTCTCCAAAGGATGAGGTCTGGAGAAATAGGTCAGGGCCCAGTGTCTGACTGTTCTAACCCTTTCACAGTCACACATGAACAGTTTCTGCATTCAGAATGATGGTGGTCTTTCAGTACTTTAGCCACTGTTTCAAAGCCCGAAGGGGTCAGGTTCCATAACCCATAGCCATGGGACCTCTAACCCTCCCCTTGGGATTTCAGTGCCTCTGGGAGCAGGAACTAGTTGACTATTGTTGGTGTGTGCCTCCAGGCTATTATAATCTATAGGGACCCTGTAAAACAAGGGTCTCCATAAGGTTTTCTAAGAGGGTACTTTATCAGGGCAGAGCTTCAGGTCCTTCTGTGAAGCATGATGTGGGTTCTTAATGCCCACCTTTGAGTTCGCGGGAGAGTACTTACACATTTGTCACCGGGGCTCCTGCAACTTTCTTTGGGTATCGTGGGAGGACCTCATGGGACTGCAGGCTGTTGGATAACTTACAGGCAAGGCTGAAGAGGATTGCAAAGGTGGAACTGGGCTTTGTGAAACCCGAAAGTAGGCCGTTTCTCTCCCTGCGAGCCCCGAGGCTCCCTTCTTGTGTAGCTAATCCCACAAGTAGCTACAGCTCCTTAGCCATCTGCTGACTGATGAGCAAGCAGTGGTTTCACTTTTAACAAGTTAACAACCTAGGGAAACTGGCAGAGACAAGCTCTGAGCGCCAGGGCTCTGGCTTCCTGGTGATGTCACTCCGACTCAGGGAGGGAGGAGCCAGAGGGGAAAGCTGTGGTGCAGACAGTCTGGGTCAGTGTAGGAGGCTCTTGGTCAACAGTCAGAGGAGATTTTCTTTCTGTGAGGACAAAAGTTGACGTCACTGGTGGAGATGGCAGAGAAGATTTCACTTTCTAGAATCTGTCCTGCTGAATAGCGACACCACTGCAGGACACGAAATCAGTGTTCCTGGTTTGTAAAGGGGGGCATGAGAGGGTGGAGGGTGGAGGAGGGGGTGGCACACACGAAATAAGTTAATAGGGTGGTTTTTTATTGCTTTTGCTGTGGCTTTTGTTTTCTTTCACAACTGCAATTTAAGCTGTTGACTACAAGGTCAGCAGGTTGAAACCCTCAGGCACTTTACAGGAGAAAGATGAGGCTTCCTACTCCAGTCTCAGAAGGCCACAGAAGCAGTTCTTCTCCTGCAGGTAGGGTCACTCTGAGTCTGATGCGACTCCGTGGCAGTGAGCTTGTTTTGGGTTTGCCAGCAGTGAACACAATCCTAGGTCACAAGTCTTCACACTCTTTTATAGCTAATTGATCCTATGATGACAGAAGGTTTCATTTCACCTTTACTGTTTACTCTTGGAACCCTGAGAGCATGAGCTCCTTTCTATGACTCCCCCACCCCTCCCAATTTACTACTCTGTGACTCCGTCTTCTCTTAGCTGAATCTTCTCTCTAAGGCAGGACTTCATCCCAAGACTCCTTTTTTTATGTTGAATCACAATTTTATTATTTTTAAAGTTTTTACACAGTTTTACTGGCACTTCCTGCACATACCATACAATTAAATATTTCAATCATATCAGGAAGAGTTGGACAATAATTACCACAATCAATTTTAGAACATTTTCTTTTTCCCTGTACTCATTGCTATTTGTGTATTTTTTTTCCTACAGTGATTTTATTGGGGGTTCTTACAGCTCTTATAAAATTTAATACATCATTTATATCAAGCATATTTGTACATATATTGCCATATTCATTTTCAAATATTCTCCACTTGAGCCCCTGATATAAACTCCTCTTCCTCCCCCCTTTTTTTTAAGAATCATTTTATTGGGGACTCATATAATTCTCATCACTATCCATACATATATTAATTATATGCAGGCCACATTTGCACACTTGTTGCCATCATCACTCTCAAACCATCCTCCCTCCACTTAGGCTCCCAGTACCTGCTCCCCATATTTCCCTCCCCCCCACCACCACCATGAATCCTTAATAATTTAAAAATTGTTATTAACTTTTCTTTTCTTTTCTTTTTTTAACTTTTTTGTGGGCATCACCGCCCCCTAGTAGGAGTAGAAGGCCCAGCCTTGCTCCTGGAGAGCTGCTGCTGGATTTGAACCACCAACCCTGTGGATTGCAATCCTGCACTCAACCACTACACCACCAGGGCTCAGCCCGTTATTACTTTTTCTTATTGTACACTGTCCATTATGTTCCTTCATCCAATTCCCTGTTCTCCATGCCCAAGAGAGGAGGTTATATGTAGATCCCTGAAATTGGTTCCCCCTTTCTATTCCACCTCCCTCTACCCTCCCAGTATCACCACTCCCACCACTAGTCTTGAGGGATCATCTATCCTAAATTCCCCATGTTTCTGACTCCAGTGTACATCCACTGATCTAGCTGGATTTGTCTAGTAGAGTTGTATCCCAAGACTCTTTTACAAAGAATGGCCCCATGGTCCTCCCAGTCTGAACTCAGACTGCAATCCTGTAGTAAAAACATCTGTGTCCAAGAGTACACAAAGAAATCACATTATCTGACCCCCAGCTCTATCCAAGTCTTTTCTCCACCTGGAGATCCCTCCAGAGAACCTCCAGGAGATCCTGACTTACCAATGCCAAATCTCACTGCCATCAAGTCAAGGCTAGCTCATAGTGCCCCTCTGTGGGTTTCTGAGACTGTAATTGTTTATTGGAATAGAAAACCCAGTCTTTCTCTAGTGCAGCTTTGGTGGTTTTGAGTTGTCGACCAAGAGACTCAGAGCCCAACTCCAAAGCACTCTACCAGGGCCCCAGACCTCCTTTTATTAAGAGAGCTGTGTTTGAGGGCGAAGAGACTCAGAATCCTGGAGGCTGGAAGGGATAAAGGACTCCGTGATGGCCAGCAAGTCAATCATGACTCCTAGGGACTCGTTAGACAGGGCAGAACGCCTCTGGGGGTGTTTTTAAGACTAACTCTTTCTGGGAACAGTGGTTAGGAATGACCGACTTGTCTTCAGCAAGTCAACACATAATTCGCTGTGTCCCCGGGGACCTCTCATATAGAACTCAACTCAGCAGCACACTGCATTCTGGTCAAAAAAGCCCATGCTGCTCATTGCACAGAATACACACACATATGTGTGTGTGTCTGTTAGTCTCAGTAGACTACAGAAACAAAATTCATAAACATATCTATGTACATGAGAGGTTTAAATACAAGAGCAATTGAACATTGAGGAAAACACCCAAACCAGTTCAGTCCAAGGTCATCAATCTAATATTAGCCCCTATGTCTGAAACCAATCTATAAAATCCTTTCAGACTCACAAAACACATGCAATGATGCCAAATGCAGGACAATCACAGGTCAGTGAAGAAAGTCTTTGGATCCAGTGGCATTGGAAGCATCTCAGTGCTGGCAGGGGTCTCTGTGTAGCTTTTCAGCACCCAGGGTTGCATCAAGGTGTGTCCATGTGACTTCTCCTGAGGGATATCTCCCAGGAAGTGAGCCTTGTCAGTCCAGGGTCTCCAAGGGAGTGAACTGAAAGAACCAGTATCTCTGTCTCCAAGAAGGAATTACATTTCCCAGAATTCTCAGAGAAGAGGGTCATGACCACAGATGTCTCATTTGCTAGCTCCAGATTGACTCTACCTCTACACTGTTAATCCTCAAATTGACACCAGATTAGGTGACTGCCTAATATAGATATAGTTTCTTTTGTACTTAGTTTTCACTTCATTTCACTTGGCTAACAAAGAAGGACAAGGACTCACAGGTGATTCAGGTGACAACATTATGATTTTCAATAATTGAAATAACGGACACCCTCCCTTTCTCACCTATGACTCTCCTTGTTGAATTACCACTGCTGGATAGGCCTTCTTTTTGAATTCTGTTTACCTTTGTGGAACACAGTCCACCCACGTCACCCACATCAGTAATGAAAGTCTGTTCACTTATCCTTAATTCCTTCCACAAGGATGATCTTCAGATTTTTAGCTACTGGACTAGGAGCACCAGTGATCATGACTTCCATTGAAAGACTCGGGGAACCTGGAATTTTGAAGCAGAGGACCCACCATGTCCACACTTCAGGATTGTTGATGTCTATTCTAAGGTAAAAAAAGATACCAAATCCAACTGTAATTTATGGAGACATATACATTGAGTATTAAATATGACAAAGACAAGATACAGACTTCACCCAGATAAAGAAGATCATCAACATGAGGCCATAACGGTTTTCAAGAAATGCAGCCACTTAAATAAGGTATGGAGAACAAAGCAAACTCACAAAATCTTGATTGCCAGCAGGTCAATTCATCACCACTGCAGCCAGGACTATAGAAATGGGAAAGGGACTGTGACTGGAATATGTTAGCTTGTGCAGATAGAGAGGCTTATAAGATTGGCTCAGGGTCCTCTGATGAAAGCAGACAGAGTATGATCATTGACTAAGCCATCCCAGTTCCATCACAGGCACACCTAGCAAGTCCCTCAGGGTGAGGGTGCCCTTCCCTGAGCTGCCTGGGGGAGCTCTAGCACTCTGCTTTCAAACAGACTCTACCTCACAGCCAATCTTTTCACATTGTCAGATAAGGATCATAATTGAACTCAATAGAGGCTCAATCGATGTGAAGACCCAAACAGGAAGTTAGGGTTCCCACTGTAAGTCAGAGCCTTCTGTCAGCCTACTTCTCAGAATTTCAGTTCTACTACACATATTATGCTTAGAAGCCCAAGTTGTGGAGGGGCCATGAGTTGAGCTGCTAACCTGGCATTCCTAAGGAGACAGAGGAGATTTTTTTACACCTGTAAACAGTTCTAGCCTCAGAAACCCCCATGAGAAGTTCTACCCTCCTATAAGGTCACTGTGAGGTGGAACCAATTCAATGATCATGAGTTAAGAAGATTTACCTTCTAGAAGGGGAATTGAATTCCAGGCCTTTGCTATCACCTATTTTCACACAGCATATTTCTGACTCAAGAGTACATCAGGAAGCCATAGTTCATAAGAAGGCTTTAACGGTAGAAAGTGAATGGAAGACCAGGATAAAAAAATGCCTGCTCTTAACTGGATATGCCATGAATGGAGGATTGACATTTACCTTGTCTCTGAATCAAGACAGAACTGACTTGGGTGAAAAGGACGTGTGCTTTTTAATAGTGTTTCCAAAAATGATGACAGATTCTTGAGGCTTCACAGCGACTTTCATTTACTTGTGTTATACCCAGTCCTCTATTTAAAAGAATGATTACATGGCTTGCAAAATCAAACAGCTGATAAATCATGTGACCCCAGTAGAAATGGAAGGCCAAAGACAGGTGTTTAGTCTGGGTGGACTAGAGGAACAAATCCAGAGCCACTCATATGTGTGTAATAGAGAATTTTATTTATTGAAGAGCAATTAAACTTTGATAATCCAGATCAAGTCCACAAGTCCAATATTAGCCCATATGTCCAAACCAATCTATAAATTCCTATTAAGACTCATGAAACACATGCAATATTGCCGAATGCAGGATGATTAGAGGCCAATGGGTGAAAAGTCTTGTGAATCCAGTTGTGATTTAGACCTTTAACTCTCTCCCTGTGTTTCATTGATTATCTTTTTAGTTCTAGGGTTTATAGATAAGTCTTCTTGTGAGATAATGAATCCTGTTTCATTTTCCTATAAATGGACATTCAGCTTTGTCAACACCATTTGTTAAGGAGCTGTTTAATACTTCTCTATTTAACACGCTTAAGCCCTTTGTCAAAGAGCAGTTCTCAAGAAGTAGATGGGTGTACTTCAGGGTTTTCAGATCTGTATAATTGGCTTATGTATCTATGACACTATTATTAATCAGTTTTGACTATCATGACAGTGCAGTAGGTTTTGATATTGGAGAATGAAAGGCCTGCTACTTTTTTATTCTTTGTTAATAATGTTTTACTCATCTGAGGTCCCTTTGCAGAAAGTTGGTGATTAGTTTTTTTCATCTGAAGAATGATGCTGAAATTTGGCTTGGAATTGCATTGTATTTATAGTTTGCTGTGGGTTGTAGTGACCTTTCTACAATGCTGATCTTTCTATCATAAACATAATAAATATATTTTTCGTTTATGTACGTTTCTTTAGGTTTCTTATAATTGTGCTTTGTAGTTTTCTTTGCATGGGATGTTTCTCTGGATAGGTTTATTAACTAATACTCCATCTTTTGGGTACCTTTTTGTAAATGGTATTGTTTTCTTGATTCTCTTTTCTGATCTTTTTTGGTTAGCATAAAGGAATTCAACTGAGTTTTATATGTCGATCTTTCAATTAGTTTGAATACTTTTCTGACTGAGTCTTTGGGTTTTTCTATGCATGCAATCATATCAATTGAAAATACAAAGAGTTGTATTTCTGTGCCAATTTGAATGTTTTTCATTTCCTGTATACCTTCCCTTATAGTTTTATAGCTCTGCCTAAGACTTTCATCACCATATTAAAAAGGAGTGATGATAATGGGCACTCTAATCCAATTCCCATTTACAGGGCTACTGTTTCCAGTTTCTCTTCATAGATAGTAAGGCTGGCTGTTGGTTTTGTATATTCCCTTAGCTGTGTGAGGAATTCCTCTTTTACTCCTATTTAGTTGAGTGTTTTCATCAGGAATGGGTGTTGAATTTGGTTTCTTCATTGGTTGATATGATAATGCAGGTCTAAAGCCTTTATTTTATTTATGTGGTGAATTACATTGATCCTTTTTCTAATGTTAAACCTTCCTTGCACATATGGTCTGAATGTCACTGATTCATGATGTATTTTTTGATATGCAATTGAATTCTATTGGCTAGAATATTTTTGGAGAATTACCCTGCTCCTGGTCAGCTGCAGGTGGGAGAGAGGTTCTCCCTCTTCTGCATGGTTGCACATGTGCCCATTCCGGGTCTACTCAGGGCCCACCATCTCTTGGCTCACATGCTTTTAGCCTCTCAGGTTCTTGGACTTCTGGCCTCCTGGCATTCCCTGAATCCAAGTTTCACATGTGTGGGTACTCTTTTCTATATGGTTGTCCTTCTCTAGTTGTGTGTTCCAGTGCAGCTTTTGCACAGCTCGTTATGCTTTCCAAAAATAGCATGTACCCTTTTGAGACTGTGAAATCTGAAACTTGTCTTGTCTGTCATAAAAACTTACTTGGGTTACAAAGCGTGCTTTGGTGTGAATTTTTACAGTATGCAAAGCAAAGAACCGAGGTATAAACAATTCCAAAAACCTAACCAATCCCAGAATCCTGATGAGAAGTGGACCCACAAGTAGACATTGTCAGACTATGACCTGATTGACAGGCCAGACACCACCTCTACACTTACTAAGTTGACATGAAATTATGTAACTGCCACATCCAACTACTCTTTATTTTCTGTGTTTTCAACCTTTGCATTCCAGTTGCCATTGGTAAATTTCTTTAAATTCTTCATCACTAGTGTTTGTACTTGATGCATCAATTTGAATAATAGTTGTATTATTTGCATTCCCTGAAAAGTGGATAGATATAATCCCATCACACAACATTGTACTTCATGTTTGATTTAGCAATGTCCTTTTTGACAATGCCATTCTTCTGATTATGTTATTCCCAGCATAGTAAATTAATGATTTTCTAACTCAAAATAGCCACTGAGAGTAGTTTTGAGTGCACTAATGAAGGGGTGTGGATGCAATAGACAGCTAAAATTCACCCGCAAGATAATTGGACAGTCCCTTTCAAAAGGACCAAAAGGAATAGATGATAAATCCAGGGTGCAGTATGGCACTGAAAAATCACATAGCTATTCTCTGGTTCTTAGGTAGTTCCTCCCCTTACTATTAGTGTTTTTATGTGTTTTTCTTCCTTAATCACTTTAGATTTGCGTATGTCCATGTTTTTATATTTAAGATCCTTGGCATATGAAAGTCAAGATAGATGAAAGACAGTGACAGAAGCAATGGTTCCCTGAGGGTATGGGAAAAAAGATGGGAGCAGGGAAGGGGAAGGGGGTGGGAAGTCAATAGCATTGACGATTGCATAACCCCAACTAATAGGATTGAATAAGAGAGGAACAGAATTTAATGTGAATGGATATACTTATTGAATGTGAATGGATATCCTTATTGGAGTGTGTAAGATATATCAACAAAACTATTATATATAAAAATAAAAGAAAATGAATTTCTGTTAGTGCCTGTGCTATGTAGGTTTATTTGCCAACCTGGACAATGAACACATGCGGGATTCATTGAAGGATGGAGAGGTAAATGGCTCGATGATCCTCACCTTTCTTGTCTCTTGCTTTTTGATGATCAGACCAGTGTGAGACTGCCTTAATTTGTACGCTGCATCACATTGCTACACTACCTGTGGGACATCTAACCCATTGACTGTGTTGCTGTAGTTTGAGGTTCCTTCAAGACCTGGAGAATACCTCGCTGAAACTGGGAACTGTCAGACCCTGTCATCTGGCTGACTGTTGGTGATCTGCCTTGTTGTTTGCTGTCTGTGGCCAGATAGCCTGAATTGCTCTACAGAGGACTACCTGGAAGCTCTCAAAATGTGAAGGACTGCGAGTGTATTAGCTGTCTCATGGAAGTGAGTTGCACTGAACCATTTGTACTGCTCTAGAGATTAATTGTTTATTTTTATGTTACATCTATCTATATAAAGAAATAGATATAATATCATCAGTGCCCTGGTTTTGTTTTTCTAGAAAGTCCTGTCTAACATAGTTCCAAAAAATACTCCCCCCCCCCCGCAAAAAAAACAACAACAAAACCTCAAGTGAAAATAGTTTTAGTGGGATGTGCAATGGTACATGGAGGGGACTGCAGTGAACATGTTAAATCAGAATGTGCATGAATTGTTATAATCTGTTTTGTATACTTACAGTAAAATATGATATGCTCTGTAAACTGAACCCAAATAAAAATTTTTTTTAAAAAAAAGATGGAGAAGAGAAATCAAGGAGTAGGCATAGGGTAAATTATTGATGTGGTGAGGAGGACAGAGCTTTAATAATCAGTTTAAACTGTTGACTATAAAGTTGATGCACTGAAATGTAAACCCCCATTAATTATGATAGAAAAGTGCAAGTAAGTAAATAAAAAGAAATAAAGTCAGCAGGGGACTATAATGTACTCTGCACTGTGCCCTCTGTTTTCTCTACTCCAAACTTGAAAACACACAAACACACATACAATTAAACAGGAGTCTTATAAATACTGAATCTCCATTCTGACCTCTGAGTTTTTCTAGAGCTTTTTTTTTTCTTGATACTGTTCTATGGCATTTCCCACTAAAAATCATTGAACTAAAAGAAAAAAAAATGACCTTAAGAAAAAAAAAGGAAGGGGAAGGATTTTTTTTTTTCGGAATATGGGAAACAAAATTCTAAAAATAGCATTCCCTCATATTTCTCTGCAGGCACGAGGCAAGTATCATCATGTACAGGAAATACTGATGCCGATAGCATGATTTCTTGTCTTTAGCATTTCTCCCCTTATTTTCTCACCAATGTCTTACCAAGTCCAGGATATTGGCAGTGACCTTTTTTTGTGTGGTCTCTCATTAAGAATTATCTATTGTTTGTCTGGAAATGAAAACTTTTAGGGTGAGTTAATTTCCAGAACTGAGAGATGATTAAGGATCATAGCCTTAGAGTACCAATCTCTATTTGACTAATAAATCTGGTCTTTTAAAAAACAGTTTTATGTTTTGTTCCATATTTTTGTCCCACTACTTGTAGAATCTTCTAATATGATATTTTTTAGAATCATTGATTGTGAAAACTGGACACCATGTAGCTCTTCTAGTCTCAGTGTTATGGAGACTGGTATTTCAATGGCCCATCAGCCCATTTTCATCACTCTGTTTTTCTCTAAACTGAGAGTCTAATAGTTGCATCTTAAATGGTTGATAATCAGTGACACTTGAAAGAAAACCAGAAATACTCACAGGAACAAGAAAATTCTAGGACCATGGTGTTTTAAAAGCTTTCATTTCTATATTGATAAATAGATAAAATTGTTTAAGGGCCTAAAATTATTACAGAGTGTTATTTTAATTTTCCTGGTATAACAAAGGGGGCTTCAAGAAGATAGGGATGGAAGATATGTAATAAAGAGCAAATCAAAATGTAAGTGTTGACTTACTGATGTTGGCAAAATTGGGTATAATTGAACAGGCTTTAGGAGGCTGAGGACATGAAATTAATCCATCAGTTCATATCTTCCTTTTCCATTCTAACAACAACAAAAAGGGTTGACACAGATAAATTGTGTTTATTATGTTTGTATGACAAGAATTGCGTGTACTAGAAAATATAAAATTATGATAAATTGTGCAAAAATGTTTCAGAAGGGCAAGAATGTCCATGAGAAAACTAATAAAAGCAGCTTGAAATTCTTTGAGGAGGAAAAGTATGCCTGTGAGAAAATTCATGTAAGTCTCCATTAGATTATATGATACTATTAAACCTCCATCTTCCCAATTCATATCAAATGTTATCTTTCTAAAAAAAAATCTCATCACATAAGTATTGTGCCCAAAATTATTTCATGGCTTTCTTTTTTATTTAGAAATGTTGACATTCTTTGACATTGACCTTAAGGTGATTTTCAGCTTGCCACACTACTCATCTGGACTTATCGCCAGTCACTACTCTTTTTTCTCTGTCTAGAATTGGAGCCTCCTGAAAGCTGTGACTATATGTAACTCATCCGCACTTTATAGCAGCATGCAGGAGGTTTAATGGATGTTGATTTTCTTTAACCATCTTTTAAATTTAAAATCATTTTGTTGTGAAATTAGATATATACAATATATGATGACACAATCTAACAAAATATTATTAAAAAACACTTGTGAAAATGAGACCACTGAGTTTAACGTGAACATTGCTGACTCTCTAGTATTCACAGAATCACAAATGGACTCACATTAAATTTAGATATACAAAGAAAACTAGCTTATTTCGTATTATATGTCTGTTCTTCACCACCCCTACCCTGTAACCGTCTCTGGAGGAGAAAGTGGAGGCTTTCAATTTGCCATTTCTTGTATCACAGGCTTTTCCAGTTTGAATCCTGTATTATGAATGACTCACTCTCCTTTTTTTTTTTGGTAACTGTTCTGACTGCAAGTTTCTATTTCTTCATCTGTGTTCCTGCCTCCTCTTCTTGCTCCATTCAAAGAGTAACCTCATGATTACATGGGAAACAAAAAATTGGAATCCACACAATATTTGTTGAGTCCCAACTGATTTATTCTGGGCACTGCCATGAAGTAGCCAGTCAGACTTTCTGGGGGTGAAATTGGTTTCAGTTAGCCATATCACCTACAATACATAAACATGGAAAATACACCTATGTCACATGATATTTTTCATGTAACAACTACTTTATTGAGACCTTGAGCATCTGTTTCATCTCGCAACACCTTAGCATCTGGTCACATGGTTGAGTACTCTACATAGCCCTGGAAGCTATGGATGGTAAAGATTCAGACTTTAGGATCATCTTTCAGGTCATCTTATCTCACCATTGCCAACATATATGTTTTTAGATGCCATCAAATCATATGATTCCTCTGTACAAAATGTATGTATACATAACATACCAAATGCATCCTATGCACAACAGAACAAAACACTGCCTGGCCTTGCACCATCCTTACAATTTTTGAGATGCTTGAGCTCATGATGGCTGCCCCTGTATCAGTTCATCTTGATGAGAACTTTCTTCTTTTTCACTGCCCTCATACTTTTCCAAGCATGATGTCCTTTCCTGGGCACTGATCTCTGCTGATGACATGTCGAAGTATGTAAGACTAAGTCTTGTCCAACTTCCCTCTAAAGAGCATTCTGACCATACTTCTCCTAAAAGAAGTCAGTTTGCCTTTTTAGCAGTGTGTTAGTCTGGGTAGGCTAGAGGAACAAATTTCATAGACATACATATAAATATAAGGAAAAGGTTTATCATCCCAGCCCAGTCCAATTCAAAGTCATAAGTCTGATATTAACCCATATGCCCAAAATTAGTCTATAAAGTCTCCTTCCGATTCACGAAGGCACAGACCAGTGGGTGCAGAGTCCCGGTGCCAACAGGAGTCTCCCCATGGCTCCTTGCTTCCAGGGCTCAGGGTCCCTCAGCAGCATTCCATGGTGGCAGAAACAACTCATTGCTGGCAGGGCTCCCCTCGAGGCCTCTCCAGCTTCAGAGGTCTGGTTCCATCAGGGCAAGGCCATGTGGCTTCTCCTCCGGCTCCTGCAGCAGCTCAGACACTGCCATCTTGTCTTGTCCGTAACTCCTTGTCTCTGAGACTAACTCCTAACAACTAGTGAGAAAGCTTCTCATCTCCACCCCTACATTTCAATCATAAAATTAACCTAAGCACATGACTGCCATGAGCAGTCTATGGCACTTCCAATATTTTCCATCACCACAATTCAAATGCATTGCTTCTTCTTTGGTCTTCCTTTTCGATGTCCAATTTTCACATACATATGAAGTCATTGAAAATACTATAGCTTGGGTAAGAAGTCTCTTAGTCTTCAAAGCAAAATCCTTACTTTTTATCACTGTAAAGAGGTCTTGAGCAGCAGATTTACCTAATACAATGCATCTTTTAATCTTTGATTGCTTCTTCCATGTGTGTTGATTGTGATCCAAGCAAGGCATAATATATGATAACTTCAACCTTTTCAACATTTATCTCAGTGTTACCCTTGGTCCAATTGTAAGGATTTTGGTCTTCTTTACATTGAGTCTTAATCATTATTCAAGGCTGAAATCCTTAATCTTCATCAGTAAGTGCTTCAACTCCACTGATTTCAACAAGCAAGGTGTCATCTGCATATTAGAGGTTGTTAATTAGTTTTCCTCCAATTCTGAGGCCATATTCTTTTTTCTCTTTTGGGGGGGCATCACTGCCCTTTGGTGGGAATAGGAGGCCCAGCCTTGCTCCTGGAGAGCTGCTGCTGCATTTGAGCCACCAGCTTTTGCACACTTTTTCTGATTTTACACCATGCAGTGTTCTTCTGTTTTTTTTGCACAACTTCTTCTTAAACTTATGTACAAGTTCCAAATAAGCATAATAAAGGATTCTGGAATTTTCATCACTGTAAAGTTATCCATAACTTCTTAGTATCCACACAGTGTAATGTCTTGGCATAGTTAATATAACACAAGTAGACACCTTTCTGGTATTCTTTGCTTTCTGTCAAGATCCATTTGACATCAGCCATCCTTTGTTCCACATCCTCCTCTGAATCTGACCTGAACATCTGAGGGTTCCCTGTCGAATCATGACTACAACCAATGTTGGATGATCTTCAGCAAAATTTTACTTCATGTGATATCAACAATATTATTTTATAGTTCAAGCATTCTATTGAGTCACCTTTCTTTGGAATGGGTAAAATATGGATATTTTTGGCCAGGCAGTTGTTTTCCAAATTTCCTGGCATAGACTACTAAGCGCTTCTAATGCTTTGTCAGCTTGCTGAAACATTTCCGTTGGTATTTGATTCTTGTAGCTTGTTTTTGGGTCAATGTATTCAGTGCAGCTTGAACTTCCTTTTGCGCCGTTGGTTCTTGCGCCTATGCTACCTCTTGAAATAGTGGAATGTGGATTACTTTCTTTTAGTACAGTGTCTCTGTGTCTTTTTTCTGTCTTCTTTCTTCTGTCTTCTGCATCATTCAATATTTTGCCCACAGAATATTTCAATATTGCAACTTGAGGCTTGAATTTTTTCTTGAGTTCTTTCAGCCTAAGATCTGCTGAACTTATTTTTCCTTTTTGGTTTTCTAACTCCTGGTCTCTGCACATCCCTTTATAATATTTGACTCTGCCTTCACAAGCTGCTCTGAAAATTTCTGTTCAGCTCCTTCATCATTTGTCCCATTTGCTTTAGCTATTCTGCAGTTGAGAACAAATTTCAGAGTCTTTTCTGACATCCATTTTGATATTTTCTTTCTTTCCTGTCTTTTAAATTATTTTTTTGCTTTCTTCATGAATGATGGTCTTGATTTTCTCCCATAGCTCAGCAATTCCCCTGTCATTAGTGTTCAGTGCATCCAATCTGTTCTTGAAATCTAGGTAGGATAGACATAAACTTGTATTTTGGCTTTTATGACCTTGTTTTAATTTTCTTGGGCTTTAACCTGAACTTATATGAGTAATTGATGATCTATTCCACAGTTAGTTTTTAGCTTGTTTTTAGCTGCTGATATTGAGCTTCTCCATTGTACCTACTCACAGATGTAGTTAATTTGATTTCTGTGTATTCCATCTGAGGAAGTTCATGTATTTATGTGTTTCCCCACTACCCATTTCTTTTTTACCCCTCCCCCCTTTTCAGTTGGCTACCCTGTTTTCCTGGATTTGATCTGACCTCTGCCATACTACTTAGACCTCACCATAGGAATATTTGTATACAGTAGCATTTTCCCTGTGCCCCCTTTGCATTTTTTTTAAAGCTTGCCTTAGTGGACTCATGTTTTACTTGCCTTTTAAGCTTGGCTTACTTCACTTATCATACTTTCCTCCAGTTCTTCCCATTCAGCAATGTGCTTCATGTATTCATCACTGCATTTTAGTAGTTCTCCATTGTATATATATGTCACAGTTTTTAATCCATTTGTCCGTTGTTAATTTTTTTTCAACTCCTTGCAATTGTGAACTGTGGCTCATTGTACATTGGAGCACAGATATCTGGTCATGGTTGTTTCTTGCCTCTTCTGGGTATATATATGCCCAGTAGGGGAATTGCTGGGTCATATGGTAGCTCAATTTCCATCTGTTTTAGATATTGCCAAATCTATTTCCATAGTGGCTGTACATACCTACAGGTCCCCCAGCATTGAATGGGAGTTCCTGTCTCTCCATAGCCCCTCCAACACTTGTTTCTTTCTGATTTTTTGAACTGGTGTATCTTTGAGGGTGTTAGGTGGTAACTCATTGCTGTTTTATCATATTTTTTGGACAATAAGATGCACCCAGTTTTTAGAGCAGGAAAACAAGAAAAATATTCTGAACCAACTAGCACCAGTATGGTATGATATTTATCAAAATAAAGCAAAATATCATAATATTTAACAGTGTAAATTAAGAATCATCACTTTCATTAACAAATGAGGGGAGGTGTGTGCTGTGCCAATCAGGTGATCTGACTGACATTGAGACTCCAGGAGGTGGGACTTTCCTAAACACACATTCATGCAAGCAACAGTGGACAGCCAGCAGGTACCTGGGATCATAAATAAATGTTCTGGAGTACCACCCCTTTAGATCATAGGATGCATCCTTGTTTTCCTTCACTTTCTGGGGGGGGGGGAAGTGTGTCTTTTTTTTTTAATATGTAAACACTTTCCTATGATTTTATTGGACTAAGGAAGGGTCAAAGCCAGTGAGAAGAGATGAGGAGTAAAATGTAGTCTTATGGTCTGACAATATGGTAATTTGCATTTCTCCTATGGCTAAAGATAAGGAACATTTTCTCATATACTTATTGACCATTCGAATGTCTGCCCTTGTGAAACGTCTGTTATGGTCCTTTGCCCACCTCCTCAGTAGCCAATTTTTTTTTCCTTTTGGAAGCTATCAGTGTATTGTAGATTTTAGTAATAAGGTCTTTTTCTGATGTGTCATTGCTAAAGATGCTTTCCCAGTCCGTGGGCTATTTCATTACTCTCTTGGTGAATTCTTTCAATGTACACAGGTGCTTTATCATCCGTATATCACACTTGTCAGTTTGTGACTCGTCTGTATTTGTGTCTTTCCCTGGATCTGATAGCCTATGTATTCCCTACACCAAAGTTCTCAGGTTGGTCCCAATTCCGTTTGATGGCCCTAATCGTTTAGGGTTTCACCTCAAGGTCTGTCATCCACCTTGAGTTTATTCTTGTGCATGGAGTGAGATAAGGGTTTTGCTTAATTATTTTCTGCATGTAGATATCTATTTTTTTTAGCACTATTTGTTACAGAGGGCATCTGCTTCCCATTTGATATTTTTGGATGCTTTTCAAAAATCAGTTTTCTATATATTGATGATTTTATTTATGGATTTTCAGTCCTTTTCCATTAATCTGTCATTATACAAAACTCTTTTGACCACTGTAGCTGTATAATATGTGCTAGAGTCAGGTAAAGCAAGCCTTCCCACTATGTCCTTCTTCTTGAAGAGTTCTCTGCTAATTCTGTGCTTCTACCCTCTCCATGTGAAGTTGGTAATCAGTTTTTCCATTTCTTTGAAGAAAGATGAGGGCAAGTGTATTGGGATACATTAAACTTATACAGTATGTTGGACAGAACTGACATCTTTACTTTATTGAGTCTTCCAATCCACAAGCCTGGGATATTATTCCATTGGTTAAGAACACTCTTTGTTTCTTGTAATAGTGTTCTGTAGTTTTCCTCATGTAGATTTTTTGTTCTTTTAGTCAGGTATGTCCCTAGATATTTCAATTTGTGTTTGGCTATTGTGAAAGATACCACTTTTTATCTCCTTTTTTTCCCTACCCTCTTCTGTGGTCTTATCAGATGTGTATAACATCTGTGTGTTGATCTTGTATCCTGCCACACTGCCATATTCCTCTATTCCTTCCAATACTTCCCTTGTGGAGTTTTTAGGATTTTTCCAAATATAAAATCATATCATCTGCAATTAATGATAGTTTCACCTCTTCCTTTCCCAGGTGAATACCTTTGATGTCTTTTCTTTGCCTTATACTGTTAACAAAAATCTTCAGCATAATGTTAAATATGAGTGGGGATATGGAGCATCCTTGTCTGGTTCCCATGTTCAATGAGTTTGTGTTTGTCTTTTCTCCATTGACTACCATATTCACTGTTGGTTTTTCCATATATAGCTTGTATTATCTTGAAGAATTTCCTCCCACTCCTATCTTCTTGAGTGTCTTAAACAAGAATTTAGTGTTGAATATTGTCCGATGCATTTTCTGTATCTATAAATATTATCATGTGGTTCTTATAGTTTTTCCATGTCAATGTGGCGATGCTAATGGTCTTTCATGTTAAGCCATCCATGGTATGAATCCTACTTGGTCATGTTTAATTACTTATATTATATGCTTTTGTGTTCTATTTTGCCAGCATTTTGTTAAGGATTTTTGCATCAATATTCATGAAGGATATTGGTTTGTAGTTCTCGATTCATGTGAGATCCATGCCCAGTTTTGGTATCAGAGTTATACTAGCTTCATAGAAGGGGTTTGGGAGATTGTCTTTTTTTTTCTATGTTCTGGAAGCTTGTGTAGGATTCAGTGGATTTCTCATTTGGGGATATATATTTTAAATGCTTATTTTATCATATTATACACTGTCCAATGTCTCCCTTCACTCACTTTCTTGTTGTTTGTACCCCAGGGAGGAGGTTACATGTAGATCCTTGTAATTGGTTACTCTTTCACCCTTATACCCCCCTTATACTTTTTGGGGTATATAATTGAGTGATATCAGTGAACACTTGGAAGGCACTTGTTTCTCCATCTATCTTGATAGATAATTTTGTCTGGATAGAGTGTTCTTGGGTTTGTGCTATTTCCCTTCAGTTTTTGGAATATGTTGCTTCACTCTCTCCTATTCTTCATAGTGCCCACTGATAGATCTGAGCATATTCTTATTTGGGGACCTTTATATGTGATTTCTTGCTTTACCTTAGCTGCTCTCATGATGTTCTCCTTTTCCTAAAAGTTTAAGTGTTTAACTATTATGTGTCTTAGTGATTTCTTCTTGGGATTCACTCTAGTTGGCATTCTTTCAGCCTCTTGAAAGGTTGTCTGGCTTTCATTCATTAAGCTGAGGAACTTTTCCTCTAAAAATTCTCTCACTGCTGTTGTAAATGACTTCCTTTTTCTGTTGTCCTCCAGAAATCCAATAATTCTGATGTTGTTCTTCTTCATAGCACCAGACATAGCTCTTAGATTTTCTTTACCTTCTCTGGTGATCTTATTAGATTTTTGTTTGTGTTTGTTAGTCTGCTTGGCTGTGCTCTAGGTCACTGGGGCAGTTTTATGGCTCCTCCTGTCAACTGGTGAAGTCTGTGAGTCTGCTATTGGTTTTTGTGATCTCGTCCCTAAGCTCTTTATTTTCCTTTGGTGTATGGACTTTATTTCCTTTGGTGTATGGACTTTATTTCATTTATTTATTTATTTATTTATTTATTTATTTATTTATATCATTTCATTCATTTTCTGTATTGTTTTCCTGAAATCCTGTATGACTCCAAGCAGCATTCTGAAAATTTCTTAATCTGGCAGATAAATGTCTGCTTCTTTTGTGCATGCCATTAGGTTCAGGACATCTGCTGCTACCTTTTGTTTCTACTATTTTTTTCATTAAGGTCGTTGGGCCTGATTACTGTTTGATTTGTATTGTTTTTAGAGGAGCCAGGTGCCATTTTCCAGGTAGTTGAAGAGAACTGGCTCTCTCTGGGAGACTCATAGGATTGCTTCTTTGAACTGCCTGCAGGAAATTTCACTATGGAATTGGTCTATCACTTTATTCTCCTGTGGCTTCACCCTTTCCCCAGTCAAACAGTGTCTTGTTATTTGGAGAGCAAGTTAGATGTCCTCAGGGGGCACTGGTTGAGGTGGTGTGAACCCATGAGGATGGGCACCACAGAGGGTGTGCAGGGGTGCCTGCTGCAACAGTAGTACCATAGAAGTCTTTTGGGTTGTCCGTTTTGGTGCAGAACACTGCAAATGGTGTGCAGAATAGCCCTCATCAGAGTACCACAGAAGGCTTATAGGTTGCCCGTTTTGGTGTAGAGCACTGCAAATGGTGGCAGAATAGCCCTGATCAGCAGTAGATTGAAGCAGAGGTTGGGTAAATGTTCCCAAAGCAGTGTGGAATGTTGTCGAGTATTGGCTGAGCTGCCTTACACCTAACAGCACTTATGCCCTTTTAATCCTCAGCATTCATGATTTAATGACATGGGTGTATGATTCAAATTATAGAACAATATCATTAACATTACATGTAAGTAAAATTTTATTGAGAATCATTTAGCAATAATTGCAGTAGTATATTGGCAGAAATCTTTCAGAAGTTGATCAGTTCATATTCAGAAGAGAACAATGAACAAGGGATATAATTGTTGATGTCAGATGCATTTTGCTTGAGAACAGAGAATACCAGAAAAATGTTTAGTTGTGTTTTATTGTCTACACCATGGCATTTGACTCTGTAGATCATAACAAACTATGCATAACCTTGAGCAGAATTGGAATCTAAGAACACTTCATTGTGCTCATGTGGAAATTTATACAGATTAAGAGGCCATTACATGAACATAACAAGGGGACACTGCACAGTAAAATCAGGACAAGTGTGCATCAGAATTATAGTCTCTTGCCATATTTATTCAAACTGCATGCTGAGCAGTCAGAGAAGCTAAATTATATGAAGAAGAATCTTGCATCAAAACTGGAAGGAGACTTTTTTGTTTGTTTTGTTGTTCTGTTTTTGTTTTTTGTTGTGGGCATATTGCCCTCTGGTGGGAGTGGGAGGCCCAGTCTTGCTCCTGGAGAGCTGCTGCTGGATTTGAACCACCAAGCCAGTGGGCCACAGTCCCACACACAACCACTACATCCTGGGGCTCAGCCAGAGGAAGACTTTTAACAACCTGTGATGCAGGTGACACAATCTTGTCTGCTGAACATGAGAAGGATTTAAAAGCACTTGATAATGAAGATTGCAGCTTTCAGTATGGATTACATTTCAATGTTGAGAAACCCAAGTCCTCACAACTGGATGAATAGTTAACATCAGAGTAAACACTAGGAAATAATTAAGTTGTCAAGGATTTGATCTTATTTGGATCCACAAACATGGAAGCAGGAGTCAAGAGATCAAAGGATGAATAGCATTGGGTAACTATGCAACATAAGACACTTTGAAGTGCTGGAAAGCAAGGAGTTTATTTTGAGGACTAAGGTGTGCCTGCTTCATGCCATGGTGTCTTAAAATGTCTCATATGCATATGAATATTGGACATTGAATAAGGAATACTAAAGAATAATCAATTCATTTGAATTTTGGTGCTGATGATGAGTATTAAAGTACCATGGACTGCCAAAATAACAAATCAATTTATCTTGGAAGAAGTACCTCCAGAATGCTTCTTAAAAATAAAGATGGTGAGACTTTGTCTTAAATCTTTTGGACATGTTATCAGCAAAAAACTGTTCCTAGAGAAGAACATCATGCTTGGAAAAGCAGAGCAGTGAAAAGAGGGAGACCTTTCAAGAGATGGTTGACACAGTGGTTGCATCAATAGACTCAGATATAAGAATAATTCTGAGGATGACACAGGACTGTATAGTGTTTATTTCTCCTGTACATATGGTAATTATGAATCAGAACCAATTCAATGGCACCTAAAAACATGTGTGTTTGTGTGAATTAAGATCATATTTTGCATTTTGTGAACTTTTAAATTGTTCTTCAATTTCACTTTGAACTTGCACAAATAATAGCTTCCTGTTCCACTGTCAGCCCCTGACCTTGGTTTCACTTATGACACTAAGCTTTTATACATTCGCTAGCTATAGACTAGTTAATTTGATTTTGTGTATTTCATATCAGTCTGGAGAAGTTGATAAAACACAATTTCTTCTTCTCTGACATTAGTAGTTGGTGTATGAATTTGAGCTATTGTTATATTACTGGTCTTTTTTGTAGATACATGGATTTTATTCTATCACTGAAGATAGGTCTCAAAATGTTCTTTGGATAACAAATATGATACATATTAATTTGCATACCCAGCATAGTAGACCAAACAGGTGTCCTATTTCAAATACAAATCCAATTCAGCTCAGTAATGCCTACGATAAGATTTTCAAGCATCCCATTTAATTTTTAATTACTTCTAATATTTCTAGACTTGTATGCCTTACATTCCACATTCCAATTATTAATAGGTATTTGAAATTGTCTTTTTCACATTTTGAGTCATTTTGCATCAGCAAATGAAGATCTAAAAGCTTCATTCCATCCACATGATTAAAGTTACCTACACTTTGAGGATACATCTCTTCCT
This sequence comes from Nesogale talazaci, assembly GCA_004026705.1. Lineage (NCBI taxonomy): Eukaryota > Metazoa > Chordata > Mammalia > Afrosoricida > Tenrecidae > Nesogale > Nesogale talazaci. The sequence goes on from PVJH01000945.1 coordinate 112,860, forward strand.
CAGATATAATGAAACCGATTAATGTAAGATACTAATCTTCTAGCCCTATATCAAAAAATGTTCGGATGCTATCCAAAATGTTTTCAGTGGCCAACTTTTTCAGAAGTAGAGCCCCATGTCCTTCATTCCAGACTTCCTTAGTGCAGTAACTCCACTACAATTTTTCCACCATTGAAATACCAGTGTGCATTGCTCCCACCAGATACCAGAGCATGACAAACTGATGTGAGCAGCTCTGCTAATGACTTCTCTCCAAGTTTAGGTAAGTGGAAATGTCTCCTTACCCCTTTAATGTCTTTTTGCATATCAGATCCTTGGTTGATGGTCTTTTATTTTCAAAACTTTAAATATATCTCCCTATTGTCTCTGGCCCCTTCTGGTTTCTAGTGAGATTATCTATGATTCAATACTCATTTCCTGCTAATTTTAAGGTTCTGTTGCTTTGTCTTTCTATGGAGTGTGTTTATGATGAACTTTCGTGGGAATGTCTTTGAGCTTATTTTATTTACAGTTCATTGTGCTCCTTGGATGTATGCACTAATATTTTTAAAAATCAAATTTAGAAATATTTGGTCATTATTTCTTCAAATGTTATTTCTCCTCTTCTGTGGATAACATTTTGTGTATGCTCATGCACTTGATTATAAATGATTATTAATTCATTTTGCTTCATTTTTTCTCTGTGTTCCTCAGACAGTATAATCTTGATTAACCTATTTTTAAACTCACAGCCTGTTTCTTACATGAACTCAAATTTGCTTTTCAACTCTTTTAGTAAGCATATCATTTTAGATGTTACTTTTTCAACTCTGTGATGTCTGCTCTTAGGATTTCTACTCCTTAACTGATATTTTTAATGAATCATATATTACTATTGATATTTTAATGAATAATACATTGTTGTCATACTTTCACTCAATCATTAGTTTTTGAACTTATTTACAATAGCTTATTTGAAATCTTTGTCCACTAAGTTCATCATCAGGACCCATTTAACACATTTTCCCTTGTCTCTCTTTATTCCTGTGTAAGTGGAACATTTCATTTTTCTTGTTATGTTTCATCTTTTCTTTTCATGGAGGCTTAATAACATTGAGTATGAGAAAGAAGAAAATGCCCTAAATGCCAGTGATGATTATGCAACACATTCTTGGTATGCTTGAACTACTGGATTGTATGATATGTGAATTTTGTGCCAATAAAACGGTTTTAAAAACATGACAGTAATTGTTACAATAGCACAGAACCATGTGGCACTTTGTTCTGTTGTTTATATGGTTGCTATGAATCAAAATGGGCTCAATGACAACTACAGGAACAAATAAGACAGCTTTTAAGCTATTGCCTTTTGACATTCAGATTTTCATTAGTTGGGGTATTCTGAAAGTTTACATTGCCTCAGACCCCAGGACTGAATAGGTCTGATCCAGTCCTACCCGCTTTATCCTTGATTAATGGATTACTTCTCTTGTATTTGTCTCTTGATAACAGTTTTGAACTGTTTATTAGAAATGTTTATGATAAAGCTCTTTTACAAATTGAACGCCCTGACTCTTGGAAATTATTCATTTTCCAATATATCTTTACTATCTAGCTTAAGTTATTTAGAAAAATTTTGCGTTCAAGATTAATGTAAGCAAAATTTATCTTTGAAATTGATTTGCATTAATTATTAGGTATATTATGACTATTCAATTTATAAAAATACTTATTTCATGATTAGATCAGTAAGAGCAAGTCCATTGATGAACTATTGTAAGCTAATTTAATAATATTTTGAAGTAGGAATTTTCTCGATTTTATCTTTTGGATGCTTTATAGGATTTTTTTTTTTTTTTAGCAAACAGTTTAGAAGAATTTGTCTTTTTTTGAAGGCCCTGCTATACAAATCAAAATCAACAATTCTTTCTTTTTTCATATGCTGTTACTTATCTTTTAGATGTTGTCTTTGGTTAGATTAGGTCAAAATTAAGATTTTTGTGTTGCACATAGGATGTAGCAACTGAGAGATTAATAGCTGTTTAACAGTCAGTAGAGCCAAACTTATGGAATAAAACTAATTTGAAGGTTATAAGTATTGGATAATCTGTATCGATTTCCACATCTTTCATAAATTGACATCATTTATTTTCTTGCAAGCTTTTGTGACTTCCACCCAAGTATGCACTGAAAACCAAAGCAGAGAATGATTCTGAATTGCATCAGAGGCAAAAAGCAAGCAGAGCACTATTAAGTCATAAAAATCTAGAGAGGAACACAAAAGATGTCAACTCTATTTGGTTTGGACCAGTGTATACCTTTGTTGTGTAAGCACACTTGAATGTGACCACTGCTTAATATTCTGGCCTCCCTTATGATTAACTTAACCTTACATATACTTCTGGTGAGTGACATACACCTCACTACTGGGTTTTATTGGTTGATCAATACTCAAATTTTACCCAAATTTCAAGGCTTAGAGCTCCTTGAAACTAGAACTCTGAACTGCTGAGGCCAGGAGATAATTTCGTTCTAGACAAAAGCATTCATCAATTCTAGACATAGTTAAGAGAATACAATTGGGTACAAAAAGGAAAGAGAAAGTAATTTTCAATGAAGCTTGGAAAATTCTACAAAAGGAGATCAGCATTTAAATCTGAGAGCAATGCATCTGAGATTACTCCCAGGAGGTCTGGGAAGCAATGTGCGAGGAAGACCCTGTCAAGACTGGAACCTGAATTCTCGAGTATTTCAGGTATTTCTCTCACAGCTCTCTTTCTAACAAAAAGAAATGTCATAGAGACTGATGCTTAGTTGTTGCTGTTAAGTGTGGCAGTCATGTGTTCATGATGTCAATTTCATGATTGAGATGTAGGGAGGGATAGTCTTGCCTGTTAATCTGGAGATAGCCAATGAGTAGCGGATGAGGCCTCTGTGTGGGCATGACTTTCTCCTGAGAATTCTGGGAAATCTCGTGGTGTTATCCAATTGGGGAAGAGACACCTGACTCTCAGTTTCAGGAAGTCAGTCTCCGAGATGATGAATGACTGACAAGACAGGATGGTGGCGTTCGAGGAACTGGAGAAGCGAGAGAAGCCACATGGCCTTACCCTGATGGAACCAGACATCTGAAGCTGAAGAATCCACCTGGAGACCCCTGCCAGCACTGAGTGGCTTCTACCACCACTGGATGCTGTTGATGGACCTTGAGCCCTGGAAGTGAGCAGCCATGGGGAGACCCCTGACAGTGCTGGGATGTTTTGACTGGACATGCTTTGTGAATCAGAAGGAGACTTTTTATGGACTGGTATCAGATATATGGGCTAATGTTGGATGTACTACCTTGAATTGGACTGGGTTGGGATGGTTTCTCAATGTTCCACTCCTCTTGTATATAAATCTTACCCTTATATCCATATGCGTGTCTGTGAATTTGTTTCTCTAGTCTACCTGGACATACACAAGTGTTATGAAGATCATTCTGATTCATAGCAACACTACATACAACATACATACTACATACAACAGAATGAAACATTGCACCATCCTTACAACTGTTTATATACTGTTTATGTACTAGACCCCATTGCTGTGCCATTGTGTCAATTCATCTCATCGAGGGACTTCGTTTTTGCTGATCTTCTGCTCTCTTATACCCAAATATCCAAAGTATCTGATATAAAGTCCCACCATCCTTGCCTCTAAGGAGCATTCTCGTTGTACTTCTTTCAAGATAAACTTGCATGTTCTTCTGGCAGTCTGTGATACCGTCAATATTCTTCACCAGCAACATAATTCCCTTACATCAATAATTCTTCAGTCTTAATTCTTGTTACTTACACATGATACGATTTTATATATTAAAAAAATGCAATGACTCCACAATAGGAGGGCTGGAAGCAATAAAGGAATCTGGTAGAGTGAGAGGATGCAAGATCAACAAGCAGAAGTCAATAGGACTTCCATACTCAAAAGAGATCAAGAAGGTAGTGCCCTTCAAAATAGGCAAGCATAAGTTGAAATACCTATAAATATACTTAATGACATAAATAAATAAATAAATAAATGAGTTATATGAGAAAAACTATAACACATTATTATAAGAAACTAAAAGGGACCTTCACAAATGAAAGAATGTACCATACTTGTGGTTCAGAAGACTCCATATTGTAAAGATGACAATCCTAAGGCATTATATAAGTTCAAGGCAATCCTGATTTAAATACCAGCATCTTTCTTCAAGGAAATGGAAAGACTGATTATCAACTTCATATCGAAAGATAAGAAGCACAGAATTGGCAAAGAACTTACAAAGAAGAAAAGGAAAGTGGGCAAGCTCGCTCTTCCTGGCTTTAAAACTTAAAATACAACCACAGTGGTCAAAACACCATGGTACTGGTATAATGACAGATACTTAGACCAATGGAAAAGAAAGTCTAAAAATACAAGCAGCAGCAAACAGACAACTGATATTTGAAACCCCCCCCCAAAAAAATATTAAATGGAAGCAGATGCCCTTTTAAACAAATAGTGCTGAAAAAATTGGATATAAACCTACAGAAGAATGAAGCATGACCCCTACCTCACTCCATAAACCAGAACAAATTCAAGGTGGATCATAGACCTTGAAAATATACCCCAAACTATCAGGTTCATCAATGAGAAAATTGGGACCAGGTTAAACTTAGCACAGTGAATAAATTGGCTATCAGATGCAAGGAATACACATCTAGAGGAAGATAAAGTAGATGAGTGGGACATACTAAAGATAAAACACTTGTGTACTTTGAAAGACTTCTTCAGGAGGGTACTATGAGAACCTAAGGATTGGAAAAAAATATTCAGTAATGACATATCAGAAAAAGGACTTATTACTAAAATCTGCAGAATTCTGATATCTCACAACAGGAAAAAAAACAAATAATCCACTGAGAAGACAGACTGGAACAGAAGTTTCAAAAAGAAGAAAACCCATATGGCCAATAAACAGATGAGAAAATGCTCCCCATCATTAGTAGAAATGCAAATAAAGACAACCACCAGATACCATCTAACACCCACAAATATAGCCCAATTCCAAAAAATGAAAACAACAAATGTTGAAGGAAGTGTGGTGAATTTGGAACACTCGTTCCTTGCTGATGGTCCTGTAGATATGTACAGCCACTGGGGAAAGCGATCTGGCAATATCTAAAACAGATGGAAATCAAGTTACCTTATCACCCAGTAATTCCACTACTGGGCATATCTGTGCAGTTCACAATTGCAAAGACTTAGAAACAGCATACATTTCCATCAATAGGTGAATGAATTTTAAAACTTTAGTATGTACACACAGAATACTGCACATTCCTAGAAAGAGTGATGAAATGATGAAACACTTCATCTCTTGGGAAAAGTTAGAGAATATCACGCTGAGTGAAATTAGCCAACCGTAAAGGATCAAGTTCATCATGAGGTCACTGAGGCAAGTTCAAACAGCAGAATGGGAACAAGGGAAAATGCACATAAAACATAATTCCCTGGTAGAGGCCAGATACTCTGGCATGAGCCATACCAAACCAAAAGATGCAGATAGCACTTGTGTTGAAGGATACCTTCAGGGGTTGAGCCCCGGTGGCATAGACAGTTGAGTGCAGGACTGCAACCTTCGGACTTGGTGGTTCAAATCTAGTGGCGGCTCTCAGGAGCAGCACTGGGTAGCACCCGCAACCACCAGAGGCAGTGATGCCCCCCCCCCCCAAAAAAAAGCAAAAAACAAAAAAAGAAAGGTACCTTCCTCACTCTTATCTCATATGCCTTCATAGCCAACAGAGGGGGTAGAGGAAGAAAAATGATGGTAATGGTGAAACAGGGCACTAATCCACCCAAGCGACCAGTATTGTTGATGTCTCCATAGGAAAGGGAGAGGTAGACCTCATTCCCATGTGCCAATTTCTGACAACAATGTTCTTGGTTGGAGCAGCTCATTCACAGAGATGACTGCAGGGCTGGCCTCAACCTGAGACATGATGCTCCCTCCCTAGAAAACAGGATGTCAGAAGAAAGCCCTGCAAAAAGGGTTCAAGGTGATGGGCTCGCCTGACCCATCCACAGAGGGGCAAACCAAGTGAGAAATACCACAGACCAGCAATGGGAGCAAAGCCATGAAGTCCTTGAGAAATTCCAATTCATTGTAGACTTCTGACGCTATGGGGGAAAACAGGAAGCACTTGCCACCTCATCTGAACTGGTTGGGGATCATACTAACAAGAAACTTGCAAGGTGAGTGCTGAGTCTAAATATGTAATATGGGTTAGGGGTGGGCACCAAACTGCTCCATCACTGTTAATAGGAAAATCAAAGGGTATTTGTAAGATGTGAACTTTTCAAACATGAATACTGAGGAATAATCCATTTTAAGTGTTGTCAGGTAAGTGAGACCAGAATATGGAACCCTGAAATACAAGGGGATTGGATTGATGGATTATAACAAATCCTGCCCACATTTTGACAGAAAGAAATTCATCTATTATGGATGAGAATACTAGTGACTTAGAACTATTTTTATGGTCTTTCTCTTTCTTTTTGGTGTCGATCTATACAAAATTAGCAGGAAAAGTAATCTCATGAAGACAGTGGTGGAACTGAGAGTTCCAGGCCAGAATGAGAGGGAAGGAGGCCCAGAGAGTTGAGTGTTGAGTCAATAATGACAGGAATAGAGGAATAGCAAGGGCTCTAAATTGATGATGAGAAGGGTGTGGCGTTTCTGATTGTGTTTGATTCCATCAAAATGCAGGCAAGAGGAATTACTGAGTTGATCGATGGGTAGACTTCATAGTGGGCCAGGAAGAAAGAAAAAAAGGGAAAGAATTCTACTGAGTTGCCTTTCACTGGTATTGGTATGAATATGGATCTGTAAACTAGTTGAAATTGAAAATGAAGAGCTTTTATTGAGAGGCAAGGCAATTTGAAAATTAAGAATCACAAGATCTGAGGAGAAGACAGGGAGGTTTTTATCAGAAAACATAAGGAATATCAGTAAAACTTGGTTACTGGTTGCCATTTGTGCTGCTGTCACAAAATTGGACGAGCGTACATTTGATGCAGGACACATTCCATATGTTCACGAGTTGTGATTTTTAAAGAAGGTTATAAAGTAATCATTAAATTTGGTACATCTGACCTGGAAACAATCCTGAGGCCCTCTTAAAATAGCTGCAAAAAGGATGTGCATAATTCTAAAATTTATTATGAAAGCCACATTGACCCAAGTTTCTGGACATATTCTGGGAAATCAGACCAAATGCTGTAGAACACTGGGGCTTTGAATCCTGAAGCTTCAAGGCACAAAACACTCTCCAAAGGTCAAACCAGAGAGATCTGATCCATAAATTCCACGAGATGAACTGGACTGTACCTCAAACGCACCTGTAATATAAGGACTTAAGACTGAAAATTCATGGTATTGGAAGAAGTAGAAGATAGTGATACCAATTACCACAGATAACCCCTTGTCAACTTGACATTTTCACACAACTCTTTAACCATATATAATTTCCAAACAAACAATAATTAAGTCATATTTGTACCTATCAGGATAAAACTACTATGCATACAATTAAAAATGTGCCACCCTCATTTAAACATTATATTTCATAAGGGTACAAAGCAAAAATATTCTATAGTTATGTGAAGACCTACGTAATCTATGAAATATTCCTCGACCTATGAAAGTTTGTAAGCCAGGCGTTTCATGCCTTTATCTTCTCAATTGTGGGTATCCAATTTCTATCCTGCCCATTTATATCGGCCCAATGCTTTGAGAAGACAATCATATTCTTTGATGTGAAGAATCTTCATTCCAGTTCGAATCTTGTGAATCTGTATCCATAAGCAACCCAAATCAGGACAGGCCATCCATAAAGTCCACAGCAATATGCACCAGTTCACAGGCTCAAAAATTTTCTCTTCTTCTGGTCAACTCGATGTGGGCTGCCTCACAAAACCTCACCAAGGTGCCCATTGGCAGCCTTGTCTTTAGACCATGGATCCCATCACAAAATCTCAACAACCTATAGCCCCCTGTACTAGGTCATGAATTTGAGACTAGTCAACCGACTCTCATCTTCACCTCTAGTCCATGGAAATCAGGTCCATGGGTGTCAGTGACGGCACTCAACCAGTCTCTTTATTGCTGCCTTTCTCCAACTTCCACTCAACAAGTGGATACAGGTGGTCACCTAGCAAGAATTTCATAAGCTCCCTTTAATGTTCAATCCTAGAGATGAGTTTCATCAGGTTTCCAGATTTTTTTTTTCCAGCTTTGGGCACATACCACTAGTTAAAATTTCAAAAGCCAAAGAGTTCATTTTTCTTTCCATCTGTCAACAGCCCCCTAGACAAGTCTTATCATCTTCGAATGTCCTAGGCACTCAAGGCATTGGAGTTTTTTTTTTTTGGGGGGGGGGCATCACTGCTCTCTGGTGGTAGGAGGCCCAGCCCCACTGCTGGAATTGAACCTCCGTCCCAGTGGGCCGCAGTCCCGCGCACAACCACTACGCCACCGGGGCTCAGCCCACATTGGAGCTTTTTTTGCAGGTACATCTTAACCCATTTAAATTCCAATTTAATGGCTGAAGGCAAGTAGTCTTACAAATACTATTTACTTCCATTATTTCAATAATAATGAGGAAGAAAACAGTACAAGCCTCATACAACTAGCTCCTAAACTTTTTAAAACAGTAAAGTTATACAATTATCTATATTATCTTAATCCTTATCTATATTATTCCTTTGATAAGAAATGTGGCCTTCTTTCTGTAGGCCATTTTGACCTTCTGTCAGCCACTTTCACTAAGCAGCATGATCTCTGAGAAATACAAGGGGCAATTTTCACCCCTGAGTTCAAAATATTTATTAGCAGTATACATTTCACCATTTCAAACAGGATTAACCCCAAATCCTCTTCTTTGTCTAGCCAGAGGTCAGATCTGGCAATGTGGTTTACTGGGTTGTTTTCTGGAAAGAATATGAGAAGTTAAAGTTTTGATTATTTTGTTTTCTTGTTGTCTGGGGTTCATTTTCAGTGAGCAAGTGTATCGTTGACCCACGATTATTAATAAGCCTTTTTCTAATCCTGATACAAGTTCTTCATATAATTTATTTGGCTTTTAAAAACATTTTTTTATCATACAGATTGCATAAATATGGTAAGAAGACATAACCCTGACACACACCTTTCTTGATTTTAAAGCATGCAGTATTCTCTTGATCTGTTTTCACAACTCTCTGTTGGTTCATGCTCAGGAGCAATGTGAGCGCAATGAAGTGTTCTAGAATTCCCATTCTAAGGTCTATCTATCACTTGTTATGATCCACACAGATGAATTAGCCTTTGCATAGTCAATAAAACACAAGCAAACATCTTTTTGTTATACTCTGCTTTCAGCCAAGATCCATGTGATGTTAACAATAACATTCCTTGTTCCACGTGCTCTTCAGCATCCAGCCTGAATTTCTGGCAGATTCCTGTCAATGTACTGCTGCAACCTTTGTAGAAGGATCTTCAGCAAACTTTTGCCTCCATACGATATCAACAATACTGCTCTATAATTTATACATTCTGTTGGGTACTTTTCTTTGTAATGGGCACTAATGTGGATCTCTTCCAGTCAATTGGATGGGTAACTGTCTTCCACTTTTTGGCATAGATGAGTGAGTGTTTCCATACATATTGAAACATACTCTATTGAAATGCGTATGTTGAAACACTTATATTGAAATTCCATTAATTCCCAGAAGCTTGTTTTGGTCAAAGTCTTCAGGGCAGTTTGGGCTTCTTTCCCTAGTACCATTGCTTCTTAATTATATGCTACCCATTGTAATGATTGATTGTTGATTAATTCTTTTTGATACTGTGTATTTTTTTCCATCTTATTAAATACTTTGGATATCTTTCGATGTTCTTTCCAAGAGACTCTTTCAATAAATGCAATTTAAGTAGTTCTTTCAGTATACTGTATGTTCTTATGCCAAGGGTTAAGTTCTTTCAATATGCCAAGTGTGTTCTTACTTTTTGGTTTTATAATACCATGTCTTTCACATTCTGTGTGTGTGTGTGTGGGGGGGTGTCACTGCCCTGGTGGGAGTAGGAACCCCAGCCTTGCTCCTGGAGAGCTGCTGCTGGATTTAAACCATCAACCCAGTGGGCCGCAGTCCCGCACACAACCACTGTGCCACCATGGCTCAGCTCACATTTTATTATAATACTGGTCTGTGAAATTTTATGTTCAGTTCCTTTCCTTCATCAGTTCTTCCATTTGCCTTAGCTCTTCTGTGATTAAGAATAATTTTCAGTCTCTTCTGACATTCCCATAGACCTTTTCTTTCTTCCCCATCCTTTAAATGACTTTTTGCTTTCTGCATCAGGCCTTCTAGCATTAATTTTCAATGCAGCAAAGGTGTTTTGGAACTATTCTTACAATTCTGGTAGGACAGACTCAGGGAATTTTCTTCGACTGCAGCCTGAAGCTCTTGACCTCATTTGGGCTGCTTGTATAGAGCTGCTCCACCATCTTTTCTCACAGATAGAATCCATTTGATTTCTGTGTATTCCATCTGGAAAAGTGCACATGGGTAGTCACCCTTTGTGTTGTTAAAAAGAAGTATTTGTGATGAAGAAATAATTTGCCTTGTGAACTTCTTGGTTTTCTTTTTAAATCATTTTATCGAGGGGCCGTACAGCCCTTCAAACAATCCATTTATCAATCACATTTGTACATATGTTTCCATCACACTTTCCTTCTTTTTTGTGTCATCATCATTTTCAAAGCATTTTCGTTCTGCTTGCCCTTCCCATTAGCTTCTCTTTTTTCCCTTCCTCCCCCACTCTCCCACCCTCATGAACCCTTGATAAATTATAAATAATTGTTGTTTTCATATCTTACATGGTCCAGAATCTTCCTTCGCCACATTTCTGTTGTTCATCAATCTCAGAGTTGGGGGGTAGCATGGGATGATACATTGATCATTGCTATTGGTTCCCCCTTTCATCCTTTTCTTCCTCAACCTTCCCCCTATCTTCTTGGTATTGCCACTCTCATAACTGTTCCTGAGAGGTTTATCTGTCCTGGATTCAGTGTGTTGACAGCTCTTATCTGTACCAATGTAAATGCTCCAGATAGGTCAGAATTTTAAGGTAGAAGTGGGTCATGATAGTGGGCTGGTAGTGGGAGTGGGTGGTGGGCGGGGATGCATTTAAAAACTGGAAGAATGTTGTGTGTTTTGTCAGTGCTATACTGCACACTGGCTTACTTGTTATTTCATTGTGATCTTTCTGTGAGAGGATGTCCAATTGTCTACAGATGGACTTTGATCACACAAACTGGTTTGCTTTTTTTGTTTCTCTGCTAAATGGCTGGTTGTTTAATATCAAGTCTTTAAGACCCCATGTGCTTTATCTATTGATATCCAGGTACCATCAGCTTTCTTTACCACATTTTTTTCTGGCATCCTTTTTGTCTTCAGCAATTGTGTCAGGCAAGTGAGCGTCACAGAATGCCAGAACAAAAAGTTAGAACAAAGAGTTCTTAAGTCACAGGAGGGCTTGAGTAAAAGTCCAATGTCCATCTGCTACCTTAATACTTAACATATAAGTAGATCTACATAGTCTACAGATTTGTTTCTATTACCAATGCATCTCAATGGCACATTTAATAAATTTCAGATGGAAGATATTGATAGAATTCTTTAATATTTTCTTCACTAGCTTTAGTGTTTGGTGCTCTGAATTTAGGTAAATTGACTGGGTTTTCTTATTTGTGGATAGACATTATCTTATCACTGCTTTGCACTTCAAGGTAGATATTGGAATATCTTTTTTTTTTTTACAATGAATCAATTTCATTCCTTTTGAATTTTCATTTCCAGCATAGCAAACCATATGGCTATTTAATTAAAAATGACTGACACCAGTCTTTGAGGGGATACTCCCCCCAAAATGAAATTATTTTTCAAAGCTATTGTGATGGTCTGGGTAGACTAGTGAAACAAATTCATGAACACCCATGTGTGCATAACAAAGAGCTTTATATACGAGAAAAATTGAATATTGAGAAAACATCCCAGCTCAGTTGGATAAAGTCCATAAATGTGATACTACCCCCTTTATCCCATACCAATCTAAATTTATCTTCATATTCACAAAACACATATAATGATGCTGAATGCAGGAAGATAACAAGCCAGTGGGTGGGAAGTGTTATAGATCCAGTGGCTTGCAAGCATCTCAGCGCTGGTCTCCACATGATAGCTCCACTAGTGTAGTTCCATATGTTTTGTTAGCTGCAATGTCTTCCAGGTAGTGACACCTGTCCCACCTCCAGCAAGCTATTTATCTCCTTAGTGCCTCCAAATGCGGTCATCAAGCTGTGACCTGACAAGACTCCACTCCTTCACTCTGAATTATCAAATTGACACCAGATTATGTAACTACCACAGCTATGTATTTAATTATTATTATTATTATTATTATTATTATTATTATTATTATTATTTTACAAAACAACCCATTGCTTCAAAGTACTCTCCATTACATTTAATATATTTGTCAGATTTGTGGTTCCAATCTTGGAAACATTTTTCAAACTCATCTGCTTAGATGATTGACAGCACCTCCCTCACAACTGAACCATTACACAACATCATGGAAACTGAAGAAAAGATTGAGGTTGCCAAGGATTTCATTTTCCTTGAATCCACAATCAGTGCTCATGGAAGTAGCAGTCAAGAAATCCCGGTATTGCTATTGACCAATCTGCTGCCAGGAGACCTCTTTAGAGGATTGAAGAATAAGAGCACCAGTTTGCGGATTAAGGTGCATCTAATCTTTGCTATTGTGTTTACAATCACCTCATGTACATATGAAAGGTGGACAAGGAATAAAAAGTAGCTCAGAAGGATTGATACATGTCAGTCATGTTGTTGGAAGAGGCAATCAAAAGTATTATGGAATGTCAGAAAGAACAAACAGATTTGTCTTGACAGAAGTCCCACTTGAATGTTCCTTAGCAGCAAGGATTATGAGATTTTGTCTCAAATACTATCAAGATAGACCAGAAAGGCAACCTCATGAACACACTATTTCATGACATCCAAAAAGTTAATCTTGGCATCGATCACCTTCATTCAATCGTCCAAAAATCATGTTTTGGATCACATTTGTATCGTATAGAAGCCAAGGCTAAGAAGTCAAGGATCAAATTAGGTTGTTGTTAGTAGGTGCGGATGAGTTGGTTCCTACCACAGATGCCCTTTGTACAATGGAATTTAACAATACCTATCCCTGGGCCTGCCTCACAATTGTTGTGTTTGAGCCCATTGTTGCAGCCACTGTGGTATCTCATCTTGTCAATGAGTGTGGTGGTAAGGGATTATGTCAGCTAGATATTCCTAGGTGTGAAGTCAAACCTGTTAAGTGGAAGCTTATTGACAGCTCCTTGGGATGTGTGGCCTTTTGTATTAGAGCTAAAATTTCCCCTTTGTCTTCCTGCTTTAGCCACATGCCTACATCCAGGAGTGGCCTGATATGGCTTCCCCAATCCTGAAAATTGTTGGCACCCTGCCATATTTCTTTTGCTCTTGGATGCACATAACTCTAGCCTCACTGACCTTTGATTTTCCTGCTTCCTGGTTCATCTTTATGCATTATTAGCCTGTTGCTAGTAATTCTGAAGAGGATGTGGATAGTATCAGACTTATGGACTCAAGTTGGACTGGACCCCAGGGCTTTCTTGTAACAAGAATTTTTCCTTGTATATAAACAAGTGTCACATCACTTGTCTCTCTAGATAGTCCCACTGTATTAGTTCAGGTAGAGTAGAGAAACAAATTCATAGACATGCTTATGTGTATAAGAAAGAGTTTAACATACACGAGTAGCTGTACCTTAAGAAAACATCCCAACCCAGTCCAATCCAAGGTCATAAGTCCAATATTAGCCCATATGATGTCTGATACCAGCCTATAAAGCCTTCTTCTGACTCACAAGCATGTGCAGTGACACCAGGACAATCACAGGCCAGTGGGTGCAGAGTCTTGTGTATCCAGTGGCAGTAGAAGCATCCCAGCACTGGCAGGGGTCTCCCCATGGCTCCTCATTTCTAGGGCTCAGGGTCTATCACCAGTATCCAGTGGTGGTAGAAGGATCTCAGCACTGGCAGGGGTCTCTCTGTGGCTCCTCTATTTTTCAGGGCTAAGGGTCTATCAGCATGCTGCCATGTGTCTTGTCAGCTGCAATATCTCCCAGGGAGTGGGTTGTCAGTCTCTCATCTCCAATCTGGAAAATACAATGAGACTTCCCAGAATTCTCGGGTGAAAGCCATGCACGCAAAGAGGTTTCATTGGCTATCTCCTGATTGACAGGCTAGACTCCACCCCTACACTCCCAATCCTGAAAATGACATATTACATGACTGCCACACCAGCCTAACATAGCAGTCTTTTTTTTTTTTTTTTTGCTATCCTTCTACTTTACCAACCATGATATCCTTGACCAGAGAATGGTCTTTCCTGACAATATGTTTAAAATATGTGAGACAAAGTCTCATCATCGTTGGTTTTAAGAAACATCTGGCTATATTTCTTCCAAGATATTTGTTAGCTCTTTTGGCAGTATACTAACTTTGTCATCTCCCACACTAGGGAGTACACCAGTAATCAGAAAATAAAAAATTGAAACTGCATTTCCTCTGGGGCAGTTTGTGGTCTGGCTTGAGAGCAAGGGGGTTTTATAGATAACTGATTTGCACCCAGTTCTCTGGAGTCTGAGATGGGTGCTATGCATGAGGCTTCCACAATCTGAAAGCATACTAGTTACATAGTATACTGGTTACACAGTAGGTGAGGTCATTTCTAGTTCCTCTGTGGGCTCCATGGTGCCAACTCCCTATAAAGCTGGGAGAGAGGAAGGTAGGGATACCTTCCTGTGCACTGCTCTGGCTCTTTGAAGTACTCAGGTGCTAGGTGGACCTTTCTTGTCTGAGTGAAGGACACATGATCCCTCACAGTACCTGGGACTCCAGCACCCACGATAGCATCTTCTAAGTGGGAGGTTCAGATTGCCCCAATGTAGTCGCTGCCCACTTGGATGTTGAGTTGGCATATGCTTGGCTGAGGTGTGCTGGATTTTCCTACTGGAGTTACTTCTCTGGTCTAGAGTATGGTGTACCTGTATGCATCCTGGTCTAGGGGCAGCATTCCAAGTGAGAACTGTTTTAGGGTAGAAAAAGTGGTGTCTTCCTACATTGGGAAAAGTGGTTTGCAGAGCAGGATAGGGATCCCTCGGAGAGAAGGCTGCTTTAGAAACTTTGGTTTAAGCTGGTGAGGGTCTGTGGCTGGGGACCAATGCTCCATGCCCAAGATAAAGACTTAACATTAAATAAGTTGAATAGAAAAAGAAAAAAATCAAATTCATTTCAATGATATGTATAGCTTACTTATGAAAATATTTCTTGAAAGGTTGTACATTATGAAAAAAATGTACAATGTTCTTTGGTAAAAATGTACCTGCTGATAGTTTCCTGTGTTTAACTCGTAATGGAAATGCTAAGAGACATACAGTCAAGAAAAGGAGCAACTTATACAAATATCCTGAATCATAGGCAAACTGCCTTTTTAGTTCTGGAAATATATTACATATATGCCAATGTATTTTAGGTGATCCATTTTCTGTTTTCAATAATAAATTAGTTGATAAAAATCAAGTGTAATTAATTAGTAGTGGTAGAGGAGGAGGAATGTATAAGGGGATTTCAAAAAACATCCTGGAAAATTGATATTATCTTTTTGTTCCATTTTTTTTGAAATATTTTCAAACTCATTTGTATGTACCAAATTAAGGTATTCACCATTTGAGAAATCTGGACTTATGGAATTGTACATTTCTTCTTTTATTTGGAGACGGGGATAAGAATTATAAATCCATCTTAAAAATATATTCATGTGATAGTGAACTACTGAGAATTCAGGTATAAGAATTGGGTAGACTGGATTCAATTATGGCCACAGCAAATTTCAAAATAAACTTATTATCTTCAAAGGAAATATCAAGCAAATACCATGATTAAAAATAACAACAATAGCATCCTCAATAAGGGGGCCCTCTTTAGATCCAAACTCTTTTCTCTCACAAAATTCCGTTTTCCTTCACTGTTAACCAGACCATGGGTTTCTTGCTGGTTCCTGTGCCCCTCTCTATTAGGCTGAGTTCTTCAGAGAAGCAAAACCAGAGAAAATTATATCAAGAAAATGACTCACCATGATAAAAACTGGTAAATCCAGTATGGTTCAATAATGTGGATGAGATGTTAAGCTGGAGGCTTTTCGTCACTTTTGTTGTTGTGGCACCTGGGTGGGGTAGGAGGGCTGAAAAACCAGGAAGCAGGAAGGTGAAACCACTGATGATTACACTGAGTCCAAGGTTTGGGGGTCAGGCTTAGGAATGCGCACACAAGTTCAGGAGATCAGAGCGTAGGTCATTTGACTTCAGGGTGCGCAGGCTATGTGATAGGCCATTGGCTCAAGTCCAAAGAACTTTGGCTTAACAAGTCAGATGTATGAACCAGATTCCGCAAGAAGTGAGCTAGTGTCAACTTATATAACCAGTGGGCAACACATCCACCAACTGCATCAGGATGTTCCTTGAGCAAGGAGGTAGCAGTCTACAGCTACTTGACTGCTTGTAAGAGGTACCATCTTGGAATTGATTATGTCACATTCAGTCACCTGATACAATGTGATCACCAAACTATTGTTACACCTGGCCCAGTCAAACTGACACCAAACCCAACTATAACACCCTGCCATGATGGAGGAATAGTCTTCACTTGAATTACTACAGTCCCCATCCTAATCAGCAACATCGTGCCCACACGACTCTCACTGTCTTATGTTTCCTTTCCTATTCTCACTGCTAATCAAGGTAAATTAGCATTTTCTTATCCCCAAATATTTTTAACCCGGACAGTTCAGTGATATTTATTATTGATTACATTGTATGGTGCTTAATATTATCCAATTCCATTTTTTTCCTATTACCTTTAAAAGAAAGCAAAGATTCCCATTATCTTTCAGTTATTACTTAGCAACATGCTAGATTTTCTTTCTTTCTTTCTTTTCCCTCTCTACAGTGCTTCCCATTGTTGCGTCAGAATGTCATTACTCAAAGGTGCTTAACTTCAAACTATTTAAAGAAGACAACAGCAATAAAAATAAGACAAAAAGAGAAACTTGATCTCTATGGGAGGTGTTACTATCATCTTCTATGAGTCCAGGTTGAAACAGGCTTGCTTGCTTTGTGATAAGTTTTGGATTGAGGTCCTTCCTTCAAAATCTCTTATTTCAGAGTATGCCAAGTGTGTGGCATAAGCACTGTATTTGGAATAGCAATATCTGAATTCATGTATTTACTCCATTTATTTTATTAGCAGATAATAATACAGATGAGTGTTATTATAGTAAATAAAGCTATCAATAACTGTATATATGTAAATCATACAATCATTACTTTACTCCCCCAAATGAATCAACCTTCTGCTATGTTCTGTAGAGTTTTCCCAAAATAGAGTAAGGCAAGGTTTTTCTCTGTAATTGCTCTCAATTTAGAGGAGAGATATATACACAAACAATTCCAATTCAGTGTGACAAATGCTACAGTAATGGTAGGAACAATAGAAATATCAAAGTGACTAATTCTTCCTGTGTTAGAAGAGCTTTACAGGTTGTGCATTTCATATGCTTCTGGGAAAACATTGGTGGGTTCATCATGGGAAAACAAGGGGACCCCCAGAGAATCACAAATCACAGAGAACACAGCAAGCTTCATGTGCTTCAAGAGCCTGAGTCCAGAGTTCCCAGCACTTGAAAGAAGGGAAAGCTGAGAAAGTAAGGATAGAAAGCAAACTTTCAACAGAATGACTTTCATACCCACGAGGCTGTTTAGTAATCCTTCAAAACCTTCTTGAGCTTCAGAGTCTAAATTTCTCTCAAAGAGTTAGTCATTTGATAAGATTAAGTAACACCTATGGAATGCGGCAATTCTTTCCATTCATGAAGACAAAACAAAAACAATAATGATGACCATTTAATCAAGCAACTGAAGGGCACAAGGTGGAGAAATAATCATTTTCACAGGGTCAGATCTTGACCTGGTTTGAGCTTTTTTTTTTTTTAATGAGCTGACTTTTAACTTGCTTCTGGACCACAGGTTCTGGTGCTGTCCACTAAGGGTCCATAGAACTATGCAGTGGTCGGATCTTCATCTGACCAACAAGCTAAGAGTTTAATGAATTCCACTGGAGTTGGGTAGTGAGCCCAGCTGTCAGATTAAAGTTTTCTTGAGAACTAATACCACCACCCACGCACCCTCCCAGAACCTATTACATAATCAGTACTTTAAGAAACATAAAACTTTTTGCTCATCCACTGTCTTTCAAGGAGGCACTTCATGCCAGTTGATAGCATTCAAGGAGGTGGATCCCCTCGCACTATCTGTTGTTTTCCCAACAAAAAGCACATAGTGAAAAGCAGTTGTTATCTTGTGGGTCAGTGTTGGCTGCACTCCATGGGATTTGCAGTGATTGGTTTGTGTAGGAGCAAATTGCCAGTCCTTTCTTGTGAGGTATCTGTGGGTGAACTTGAATCCCCAACCTTTCAGCTAATAGTGATGAGTGTCAGCCCTTTTCCTTACCCAGGGACTCTGAGTGCATACTGTGGTGACAATAGATACATTTATTCTGAATTGAATGGTTCAGGGAATGCTCTACCAGTCAGGAAGCAACAAACTGGAAATGAAACTCAGCCCAAGTAAAATGTTCCTTTGTTAATGGAGAAGTTTCAACTCTCTTGCCCCTCCTTAATTTAAAGAAGAATTTGTGCCTTGGAAAGAAAAGAAAAAAAAAAGCCCTGCCTTCTTGTTCCACAGCATTTTTGTTCCTTTTAGACCCAGACTTGATTACAATATACCCTGTCCCCCACCTACTCTCCTAATCATAGAGGTTGGGGATTAATATCTCTTCATTTAAGGTGCCCTCCCTCCCCTTAATTTTTAGTCAATGCTCCATAGATATTATTTGTGAGCTAAGGTAAAAAGTAGCCAGTTTTCCCTTTAAATCATAACCTTTCTCTAGTCTTTCTTCAGCAGTATTCTTTTTGGCTCATCTCAAAAATTCAGTCCCTGGAAACTTAAACTTTTTGATGATTCCATGGTCAAGTTATCCGTAAAGGTTCTAAGCCACAAACCCATATTCACATGACATAGCTCATTTGGCTCTGCCACCAGGAATCTTTTTTCTCTCCTCTGACTTTTCTTCTGATTTTCCTAGTAGTCTCTTCCTTTTTCCTCTCAACTCTTAAATAATTCATTTTCCTCTTTTTATACTTCAACTCACGTAGGAAATTGAACTATAATATCTCCTCTTATTTAACTACAGCATTGCCCCTGAAATATATTCTTTCCTGGTTCACTTATTTGACATATATCTTTCCAGGGAATTCCAGTTACATGAGCATTTTTGAAATAATTTAAGACCCTATATTTCTATTTCAACATAGGAACCGTCGTCATTTGTTTAGGATTCTTCTCAATACATCTCTTAGAATACTGTGCCACTTCCCCCTACCCTACACTACCCCCAAATGTCACCAAAAGGCCAGTGCTTTCATGACATCACTGATAGAATTATACCCTCAAATGCTGAGAAAGGAATCAGATGGTAATACTTTGTGATTCTGGAGTTGATGTCTGACGATGTAGCCTGGATGGACAGTGAGGATACCAATCGGTATTGTGGGCACTGATGTTCACCATGTGCATGAGTAGCGCTTGGCTTGAACTCCAAACATCTGTTTTGTCTAGAGAGTTTTGGCAGATAGGGTCCTCTGGCAGGAAGGCAAGGAGGCTGATGAGGCAGTGTCCTACATTTATACATAGGTGTGTTGTGAGGCTCACCCCCTAGGCTAGAAATGAGCATACATTCATGAAGGAACACGCATAACAACTGATATTGACAGTCCAAGGAAGGAAGTGTGGCCTACAAATCTCTGGGTATGGCGTGAATGGGCCTGCACAGTTTTCATGAAAAACAAAACTAGGAAGCCATGGAGTAGAGTCTAGAAGTCTTTGTTCCAATGGAGAAGCAATTTATTGGAGCTGACTCTACTCCGAGTAAATTCTGTGCCCTTAAAGTGATCCTGGATTCTGAGTCCACACAGCTCCAAGCAGTAATAACTAAGGGCTTTTCAGATATTGTTTTTCTTATAAACTGCCATGCTCAGAAGACCAATCAGGTGCTGGCCTGAGGTTGGCTGGATCTCCATGTAATAATCCCTGGTCTCTGTGTTATTTAATCTGCAGCTTGGGAGCAATGCCTTGAGAAGGAGTTTTACATTTTACCATAATCTCAGTTAAAAATCTATGACACAGTATAAATTAGCAGATATTTTTCACAGTTTCAGCTTAGTTAAGTATCATTCCCTACCCTATGTTCACCAGGCTAGGGAAGCAGCTGCATAATCTATGTCCACTGAATATTTTGCAAAACAAAATAAACTCTTCCTTTTAATTGGGAACTTTACTTTTTATCATAATCTGAAAACTTGTCTATGTTGGTAGGAATTATGAATTTTTCCATGGGTTTAAAGATTAATTCAGATAGAAACTTATTTAAGCAAATTAAGACACATAGATACCCACAGAAATACCATAGAGGGAAGATTGGAGTGAGTCTTTTAGGAGAACAAGTGAGTAGGAATGGAGTTGAAGAGTGAAAAAAGAGAAAGAGAGTGAAAGAGGATTTCCCATGGGGTAATGAAAGTAGTGAAATTATCAAATACAAAACAAAATATGGAGGGGAAGGAATTTTCTTAAGTGAGGCAAAGAGGTGAGGTAATGTACTAGTAAGAGGGAATGAAGTAAAAAGTATTGAAGAAAATCGGTGTAATCTCAAACAAAAATATCAACATGTGAAACTGTCTATTCTCAGCATACACTTTATTCATGATTATGATCTACTAATCAATCACAAATCTAGTGTGGGTAGATCACATGGCATTTAAAAAGTAGATGGGGTGATGCCCCCCCCCCAAAAAAAAATAGATGGGTTAGGGTTAAGATGAGGTTTAGACTTAAGTATTAAGGTTAGGGTTAAGATGAGGTTTAGACTTGGTATTAGACTTAAGATTAGGGTTAGTTTCAGGGTTATTGTTAGGGTTAGACTTAAGAGTTAGGTCGATCATGATTAAATATTGAGCACCTCTTTTCTGAAGGTGGCCTTTTCATCTCTCTAACCTTTTCCCCCAAAGAATTGGGCACTCCCTCACTTATACCATGTCAAAACAGTGGGTTTAGCATTTGTGAGGAACGGAGATCGTATTCTTGTTCAATATTTGAGGAACAAAAAGAAATGTAAAAATGCAAGATCAAAGCAGTAGGATAAATGGGGTAAGATTTTCCACTGAAATTCTCATAGCGCGTCCTTTGCTATCCTCAAAGAAGGAGCAGGTACATTGTCCTGATGGGAGAAATTTCCTCTATAACTTTCTTGGCTTTTTTCCCTTACATATGCAGTCTTCATTTTCCTATAAAACTTCTTTATAATAAGCTGCCTTGACCATCCTGTGTTCTTCAAGAGAATACATTAAGATTACTCATTTAGAGTCCCCCAAGTAGTCTCCATAACCTTCTAAACTGACGTCTCTGTCTTGAATTTAAATAGTTCAGAAGATCCTTTTGGAAGTCACTGTTGTGATTGGACTTGACAAGCCTAAGCTGATGAATGTTTTTACTGGGAGAATTTCTCTGTAATCACCCACTGATAATAGACTTACTTAAACACACTTTATTTGGAATATATCTATACCTACATGAACTACAACCCCAGTAGCAACACTTTTTGACCTACTGTTATGTGATATAATCTATTCACTTTTTAACTTACTTAATGCACACTTGCTAGCAGACTTACTACTGTTCTAGACATTAGGCCATATGACAGTAAACACAGCTGACACTGACGCGAGACTTGCCCTTCCATAGGGTTACTGTGAGGACTACATCAAATATATATTTTGAGAATGTCTGGAAAATCTAGGGTCAATGTTTAAGATAGGAATGTAAGAGTAGATAGAAGTTCATTATGGGTCAAAATCAACTCAACTCCATACAGCAACAATCACAAGATCTCTCAGAATTATTCCGAGGACTATTATTCAACCTCACAAAAGTAAGACATGGAAAGGTTAAATAACTTGCCTAGGGCCACCCAAGCACTGAGAAACAGAACCAGTTTGAATTCCAAGAGTGTGACTCTTTCGCCCATACGCTCACTGGCTTAATCACTCCTTATACGTGCCCATAAACAAGCAATCGTATTGATGAGATACAGACAAATGCCATTCACATGTCCCCAGTCCTCCAACCTTCTCTGGTCACCTTTTAGCTGATTAGCACATGGCCTGGTTTAAGGCCATCCCCCAATCTGTAGGCAGTCTGGCATGTCATTATGTTCTTAGGCACAGCTGAATTGATCTAGACTCATAGTGGCTTTCTGTGATAGAGTATAACTACATCAAAGGGTTCCTTAAACTATAATATTTATAAAATAGGTCACTAGACCTTTCATCACAAACCTGCCTGGTGGATTTGAACCATCATCTTTTGGTTAACAGCTTAGTGTTTAATAATTGCACCACCAGGGCTGGAGGGTGTCTGGTATACAAAGGTTCTTCAAAAACATACGGTCATGTTTTCATAAATGATTTGAAGCCCCCTTGTATTTCCATGATTTTCAAGTCTTTGGGAGTAAGAGGAAATAGAGAAGTCCACATCCTTCTGGTCAGTATTGCAGTCAGTTTCCTTAATTTAATCCAAACCAGGACTTGGCTGTCTTTATTCTTTGCCTACATCAATTCTAATGTGAAATATTAATTGATTTTGTTTTCTTGGTACACTGGACCCTTCCCAGCATATTTATAAAATATATTTGCAGCAACGTTTCTTTAATAGTTTGGGAGTGGTGGGAGAAATCTCCAGTGCAACTCAGTACAGGCATCAACTTAAAATGAATACCAGACATTGTCTTATAAGTCCATCAACTACTTTTGAAGACCTTGGGAACGAATCAGAATGGATTAGTGGCTATGAGTTTGGTGTTTTAGTTTGGTGAAAACTTAGTCCCAGCTTGCTGCCAGATGCTCTGGTCTTTTCTTTCTCAAGACTTTGTCACATAGTGGCCTGCCTCTAAACCCTTAACTCTTATTGTTTTCTTTGTAGAGTGAGTTGGCTCTCTGTATTAGCTCTCTCTTCCTAAAATGGAACTAGCATCTTGGGGTGATGGCTGAGTGAGAGCAGAGGATTTTTCACAACCAAGAAATTTCAAAACACTTCCCTTGACAAAGAGCTACCTCACTCATTGTGCTACTGGTCTGGTGTATGAAGGTTGCTTTATAAAATAAAGTAAAATTATTTGACATAGTTTGTGTTTGTCTATGATGTACAACACATAATAGGAGTCTATTAAATGGATAGCTAGATACTGTAGCAGCTGGAGTCTGGAAGTGATAGCAGAAGTGATAACACTGCATTCTTTAGGGTTAGAGCTAGACTAAGTGAAGGAAATGTTGAGAACGATAAACATGTTTTAAACCAAAGAACCTAGTCCAAGTTCTTTAGTGACAAAATGCCCATTTACAAACCTACAGATAGCTGTATTATTAAGCTAAGTTCTCTACCAGTTAAATTGATTCCAACTCATAGTGACCTTATATATAGGAATCCCAACACCTTACATCTTCATGGGAACAGACAACCCCATCTTTCTCCCATGCAGCAGCTGGTGGCTTTTGTATCCCTCCACTTACTGTGAGCAGCTGAATGCCTAGACCACAGCACCACCAGTTATCCTTAGTTTTATTATTGTTGTTGTTAGGTGTCGTTGAGTTGGTTCTGACTCATAGTGACTCTATGTACAAAAGGAAACAAAAAACACTCGCTGGTCCTTCTCCGTCCTCCAAAATGACAAGTTTTTGCACTCACTCTTACACTTTGCTAGACAAGAACAACTCAGTGACCTGTAATTAAAGAGCAAGTTTATTAAAGAGAAAAAATAGAGAAAAACAAAGAAGAAAAAGAAGAAGAGGAGGAGGAGAAGAAGAAGAAGAAGACCTGTGCAGGTCCACAGAGACCAAGTCCTATGCAGGGACCATCCGTCCAGAGAGAACCCAAGATCATATATAGGCTCAGGTTTTCATTGGGCTGAAAAAACAAACTTATCTTGGCAGCTATGCAAGCAAGCAGTTACAGAGGCAGAATTTTTGCAGTTGGCCTTCACATCTGTGCTTGTCCTGGGAACACAGTGCATGGGGTGAGCTCCTGGAATACAAGGTCTTGGCCCTCTGACACCCACAGATATGGGCCAAGATATTTAAGGGCAGCCAGTTACTGGAACTGTTTCAGCTATAGTTTAAGCTGACCTAGTTCTAAAATGGTTCCTGTGTGACTAACAGTTTAGCCATCTGTAGCATTCCCCCCTACTGTTGTTACACTCGCTAATCCTCGAAAAGGAGCTGCTCATATGATTTACTCAAAACTAACAGTTTAACCGGCTGTACTCGGTCTTGCACAAACTAGATTAACTTATTTAAAACTATTAGCCCACGAGTCAGGCTTAAGAGAAGATGGCCTGCCAAGCTAGAAAGTTAGGTAGTAAGCCAGGGGAACATCTGCTGGAACCAGTTATTCTGACTTTTACATTGTTCTTCCCAGTCAGTGTCTCTTTTTTTCCCCCTTTACAGGACTAGGCTATCCCTGATCACTCCCGAATGATTAGCAGAAAAACAACAGGGATTTTTTTTCCCCCAAGGTCATGCAAAGGCCTCCCTGTTTAAGAAACAATAACTTTAACCCCTGTCTGTTTTGCAAGACTACTTCAGGCAAGAATTAAGGGATGTTTTTTCTAGGTAGCTAACAGAGTTTTTTTTTAAATCCTGTAAATCAGCATCGACTTGCTGGCTCAAACTTTTATAATTTTCATTTCCTGGTACTAATGCAGCAGTTTCTACTGATGTTCATCTGGCTATTCCTAGTCCTACCATCAAGGGAACTAAATTTAGGACTTTTTTTGTTCTGCTGTTGGTGTTCAAGTGCTGCCACCCACCTTTCTCTGAATACAAACTCACTTGGGGCAAAATATAGACCAACACACAAAAGGCAGCAGTATCAGAAGTGAAAAGGGTATTAGAAAATATATAGGGGGTCAACTCCAGTAGAGACACTTGCGCAACATTGACCATAGTAGTGATTCTGTGAATTCGTTTAGTAACAATGCCCCGGCCCTTGTGATTCTTTTAAGGTTAAGGTGGATTTTTTTCCAGCTTCTCCCCTGCACATACTTATAGCTACTAAGGAAGTATTAGGGTTTTAACCACCGGGTTCTTGGCCCTCAGTGAAAAAGCCTAATTTCCCATGTTTTTCCTAAGTCCCACTCTTCAGAGCCTGGATTTAGTATTTTTTTGTATTGTGGGATTACAGCCACCAATGGTACATGGTTTGGGTTTGCTTTTTCGGGTGACAGTTAAAAAGCTGTCACAATGGTTGGGAGTTCATCCTTCTAAAACTATAGTCTTATATTCCTATTTTTACAATAATATTTTGACACAGGTTGGCAATTAGTTTCCCCTTTCGCTGGACAAAAATAAAAAATGGTTGCTTATAACTTCATTTTTAACACATGGATTTTACAGCCAACGCAATGAAAGGTAACTGGCTATAGGCAGCACAAATCAAATTTAAACTAAGGGCAAGTTTCTTCAGGTAGGGGATGCAGTGGGTCCATAATAGTGCAAAAGACAATAACCTAACCCAGTTTCTGTGCACAACTTAGTTAATATTTCCTTTAAAGTCCTACTTCTTTCCACCTGACCAGAACTTTGGGGTCTGTAAGCACAATGCAACTTCTAATTGATGCATATGGCCTGTACCAACAATTTGGAAATTTGGGCTATAAATGCAGGGCCATTGTCAGAACCCAGACATAGGGGGTTGCCTAATCTCAGGAGGATCTTAATTACCAGTCGCACACTTATCACAGTGGCTGTCTCAGTTTTTGCAGGGAAAGTTTCTGTCCATCTAGAGAAGGTATCTATAAAGACTAGTAAGTACTTATATCCATATTGGCCTGACTTTACCTCCATAAAGTCCACTTCCCAATTCCCTCGGGAAGTTTCCTTGAGTCTGGGATAGTTGCGACTTACTTACACTGTGGGGCTCGTAAACCTGCCTGCAAACTATGCATTTGGCAACCTCTGCTTGGGTATGTTGTAGTAATTGGGGAATGAAAAATCTTCTGAAAAGGTGCCTGTATAATTTACTTGCTCCTAGGTGGGTGGTTTGATGTAGTTGAACAACCAGCTCCCCCCCCCCCCCACTGCTTCAGCAACAAACTTACAACTCTCCAGGAGTACCAGCCACCTGTCTGAGCGTCTGCTCGCCAAATGCCATCTTACGCAAGATTGCTACCCTCTGAGAAAAGTTCCAGGTCGGCTGACTTGAGGACCGTGTCAGTTAGGTGTGGTTGAACGTTGGAGATAGTTTCAAGTGTCTCTTGACAATTATGCAGTTGCATCTCCCCGATGTCTTCTGGTAGTAGCGAGACTGGGTTGAGGATAGATGCCTTAGAGAATTGGACACTTGGGTGAGTTAAGCAATAGGAGTTGGTACTGGAAAACCTGGGCGTTAGTCATCCACCAGTGTGTGTGTGTGTGTGTGTGTGTGTGTGTGTGTGTGTGTGTATCTAGGGAGGGGGGCGCTCCTTAGCAAACTTTCAACAGAATGTCCTCCTGTCACCACTATGCCCTGCCCCAGGGTAAGCTGTGCAGCTTCTTTCATCAAAACTGCTGTGGCCGTGATGGCTCTCATAGATCCTGGCCATCCTGTTGCGACAGATCCAACTTCTTTGAGATGTATGCCGCGGTCACTTCCAAGGTCCCAAACGTTGTGTGAGGACCCCCTTTGACACCCCCTTATCTTCAGCGACAAACAGTTCAAATGTTTTTTTGTTTGTTTGTTTTTTTCAGATCTGGTAGAGCAAGGGTCAGCGTGGACACTGGGGCTTTCTTCAGTTGCTGGAAGGCTGCCTCCAGCTCAGGGGTCCAGGTTACTTCTTGCCCTTCGGTGCCCTGGTTCAGTGGCCAAGCAATTTCTGCAAGTCCAAGAATCCACAGGCAACAGCATCCCACTGCCCCCAGGAACTCCCGCACCTGTTGTTTAGTGGTGGGGAAAGGTATCTGCAGGATGGCGTTAGTCTGGCTGGTGGACAGTTTTCTCTGGCCATCTTGCAGCTGGAACCCAGGTAGGTGGCAGTGGTGACACACAGCTAGGCCTTCTTCCCGGAAACTCGGTACCCCAGTCGAACCAACTGACACAGCAGGGTTTCAGTGGCTGTTAAGCAGGTCTCTCTATCAGCTGCTGCCAAGAGGAGGCCATCAACATACTCAGTAGAGTAACCTGTGGATGCTGCATGCAGAAACCCTGCACATCCTGACTTAGAGCCTCTTCACAAAGGGTGGGTGAGTCCTTGAACCTCTGAACTAATCACATCCAGGGGAATTGCTCCGCAAAGTCTCCTCGTGGGTCCACCCATGAAAGGCAAAAATAGGCTGGCTCCATGGTGACAAGCGGATGGAGAAGAGCATTCCTTAAATCCAAAAACTGAATACCAAGTGTACGGGAGGCAGGAGACTTAATAGGGTATAGGGGTTGGGCACCACAGGATGCGCTTTGGAGGGAGAGACTTGCAGACATGTGAAGGGGGATTCGATGCAAGGTTAATTCAGACATTTATATAAAAGATTTGGTCTGGATGTCCTGGCTTTCCAAATACAAATTGCCGCACCCGGTGTAAAAGAGGCAAGGAAAAAGGGACCTCCGATGGCTGGTCGGGGACGCCTTGCACTCAGTCACCCTTACAAAAAGTACAGGAACCCTGGGATTTTGTTTTAAGACCATAACTGGATTTAGGACTCTGGGAAAAATCAGAGAAATTAGGTAAGAGACATTGAAGTGGGGTTGAGGAAGACTGACCCTTAACAGCTATCAACCTGCAAATATAAAGATTTAAATGATTATGGGGACTGAGAGGTAACAGAAACGAATGACACAAAATTGAAAATAACAGCACACGATTAACACTGGGCCCAAACACACAAGACAAATAACCAGGTGCCACCGAAGGGGCATACAGGAGGTTTCAGTGATGTCTCAATGGCCCTCGGGGAGTACTCAGATGTTGCATGCAACTCAGTGTGATCTCCCCACCCACCTGGGAGCTCCACCCAGGATTCAGTCGGAATCCTGGGCCAGAGGAACATCTCTCCAAGGCCTTCCCCAGCCAGCTGGGGGAGACGGATATTTCTCTGAGGGCTTCCCTAGTCAAGATTCAGCAGCTGGGGTGGAGGAATGTCTCTCTCAGGCCTTCCCCTAGCCACGGCGCCACTGAGGAGAACACCTGAACTCAGGGTCTCACTTATCACAGCTAAGAACAACAATCAGAATCTCGGCAGGACCTCGAAAAATGTTACACTTTGCCGGACAAGAACAACTCAGTGACTTGTGAATTAAAGAACAAGTTTATTAAAGAGAAAGAAGAAGAAGAAGACCTGTGCAGGTCTAGAGAGACCAAGTACTCTGCAGGGCCCATCCTTCCAGAGAGAGGCCAAGGTCTATACAGGCTCAGGGTTTTATTGGGCTGAAAAAACAAACTTATCTTGGCAGCTATGCAAGCAAGCAGTTACAGAAGCAGGATTTTTGCAGTTGGCCTTCACATCTGTGCTCGTCCTGGGAACACAGCGCATGGGGCAATCTCCCAGAATACAAGGTCCTGGCGCTCTGACACCCACAGACACTTGCTGAGACATTCAAGAGCGGTCAGTTACTGGAACTGTTCCAGCTATCGTTTAAGCTGGCCTAATTCTAAAATGTGTGGATAACAGTTTAGCCATCTGTAACACCACTGTGTCAACACATCTTATTCAGAGAAGTCCAGTATTAAGAATGATGGAATAAAGAGGTGGACAGTACAATAGTGTGGTGAAAAAAGAAACAGACTTGGAAATGAACTCACCCCATGGATCCATTTATAGTCAAACACTTGACAGAGTTGTAAGGGGAACCATAAAGCTAGGGAATCACCAACCACGCGAGCAATCAACCAATACTTCAAAAGCGCTGCATAAACCGAGGGGCAACATTCAGAAGTGATCAAAAGGAAGAAAGAGTGGCAACAAGAAGCCCTGGAAGGAAATGAAATGTGATGTCATACCACGGGGATGACAAGTAATGACACAAAACAAAATTGTGCATGGACTGTTGAATAGAGATCCTTACCCAGTTCACAGCAAAAGTTTAAGCTAAAATAAAGTAGTATTATTCTATGATGTAAAGTTCACTTTTAAATATAAAAATGAAAAAGAGAGTTATCAATCCTGGCAAAGTTCAAAGACTTTTTCTGGACATGACACCCTTGTGAATACAGTTTCTCTCACTTGATTGTAAGCCTCTCATGACAATTTAGTTTTTGAGATTTCCTGAAACCCACTCTCTTTGGGTAGATTCTGACTCATAGTCACCCTATCAGTCAGAGAACTCTTCCTCAAGGTTTCTGAAACTATAAGTCTCTAGAGGAGCACAGTTAGTGAATATGAATCACCTCACAATTGCTCCTTTGTTGGCAGTACACTCTGCCTCCACAAGGCAAGACAGGACAAGACAAGACAGAAAAGACAAGACAAGACAAGACAAAACAAGGCAAGGCAAGGCAAGGCAAGACATTGTAAGTTATGAAACTTAATTTTATATGCCAATTTGACTACATTATGTTTCTCTGTGACTTGGTAAAACCCTGAGCTGATGGATCGGATGTAATGTGAGTGATAAAATCACCTTCTATCTTATGACCAATTGAAAGGAACATTTCCTTGGGGTTGTGGTCTGCCCCCAGAATACACATGAACATTCTGGCAGAACTTGATCACCTATGTGGACTCTCCATTCATTTCATTGCCTGACCTATAGTTCTTAGATATAAGCTTACAGAAGTCTCTGCCTTGCTGTTTCAAACACATCTAGCTGCTCATGGGAGAAAGACCTAGAGATGTGCTTCCATTAAGGTTACTGCCAAGAGGGGGCATGGGTTGCTATGAGTTGAAATGGGCTCAGTGAAACCTAACAACAACAACAACAACAACAACAACAACGCATATACTGGGTTTCTTCTCGTAGAGAATCCCCACACATCCATGCTGTTCCAATAGTATAGACACTATTTTCTTTTGTGAGGAAAACAAGCTATCCTCTCCGAAAAACATATGTTTGTGCTGATAATTAGAAGGCATGCAGTTCCAAATCACCAGCTAATTTATAGGGGAAACATGAGACTCTCTACTCCCATAAAGGTTTACAAACTTTGAAACTTACAGAGGCAGTTCTACTCTGTCCTATAGGATCGCCATGACTCAGAATAAACTTGATGGCAGTAATTTTGTTTCTAGCATATATATATATATATATATATAATCATATGAGAGAGACTTATTTGAAAGTTGGCTACCCTGTTGGGCAATTGCTGTATCACTAATTCCAAGGTTGATAAGCTAGACCCAGAGTAGCAAAACTCAAGCTACTCTACAGGAGAAAAATGTTCCAATAGAGATTTATACGCAATTCTTCCTGATTTCAGCGGCCTTGAATTGTTGTTTCTATTTTCTTTTCTTTCTTCATTTTACTCCTTGTCTGTCCCCATGCTTTCGGCACAGAGTCATCCACATGGAGAACAACCCTGCTTCCTAAGCTGGGGCTTACTTTCAGCTCACCATTGGATTGCACCAGCCAATAGAGAGTGGTGAGGTGCAGTGGCGGGTGGCTGTAAAACCATGCCTTCTTGCATGGATCTGCTGGTGATTTTGAACTGTTGACCTTTGAGATCGCACCTCAATACATAACCACTAAGCCACCAGGGCTCCTAATTTTTGTTGCTCTTTTTTATTGTGTGGCATCACTGCCCTGGTGGGAGTAGTGATGCTCCCTGGTGCTCCTGGAGAGCTGCTGCTGGATTTGAACCATCAACCCTGTGGGCTGCAGTCCTGCACACAACCACTATGCCACCAGGGCTCAGCCATATTTTCTTGCTTTGTTTCATCTGAGAGCTATAATTTGAAGCTGAGTCCTCTTCATAGATAAATAAAGCTATAATACATATCTTGATATATTGTCTCATATGGCAAATGTCATATGCTTTAGGAAAACTCAACTCTTCTTAGAAACGTAGCAGTTTTTTATTGCCTATTAAGGTCTCTGGGAGGAAGCTTGGTGGTGTAGATGTTTTCTCCTTGGGCTATCAATAACTGGAGCAGTGATTCAAACCCTTAACTGCTCCTTATGAGATAGATGAAGCTTTAGGTTTCAGTAAAGATTTACAAACTCGGGAACTCCCAGGGCCAGTTCTAGTCTAGAGTTCTTCTAAGACTCAAGTCGGTGGCAGTAACTGGGTCTTTGGGGGAATGTTTTATTCTCTGTGGTGCTCAAACACTTATGCAGCTTGTTATCTGTTGGTTTAGGAAATGGGCATTTTTTGGCATCACTGCCCTCTGGTGGTCACGGGAGCTACCCAGCCTTGCTCCTGGAAAGCCGCTGCTGGATTTGAACTGCCAAGCCTGTGGGTCACAGTCCCGCACTCAACCACTATGCCACCGGGGCTCAGCCCAAAATTGGCATGCTGTATGTGTTTTTTTCCTGGTAAACAGAGAAAACATTTAAGTGGTCAAGGATTTCGTCTTGCTTGGATTCAGTCCATGCTCTGAGAAGCAGCTATGAAGAAAACAAAGGACATGTTGCATTTGGGCAAATCTGTTGTACAGACCTCTTTAAATCGTTGAACAGTCAGGGTGTCATTTTGAGGACTAAGGCATGTCTGATCCAAGCCATATGTTTTAATTGCCTCATATTCATGGAAAAATGGGACAATGAATAAGAAAGACTGCTGAAACTAAACTGCCAGACAAATAAAAAATTACTTGTCTTGGAGGAAGTACAGCTAGAATGCGTCATAGAAATGAAGATGATGATAATTTGTCTCACATACTTTAGAGATGTTATCCGTCTCTGGAAAAGGACATCATGATTGGTAAATGTTCGCATGGGTAGACTAGAGAAACAAAGTTTATAGACACATATATTTTGGAAGAGAGTTTTATATAAAGGATAAGTGCACATTAAGAAAGCATCCCAATCTAGTCCAGTCTAAGTCCACAAGTTCATATTAGCTCCTCTGTCTGACACTGACCTACAGAGCCCTCCTGAAACTCATAAAGTTCATGTAATGATGTTAACTTTAGGACGAAAGTGAAATCAGTGACTTCTCTAGCACCCAGGGATGCTTCAGAGTAGGTCCCTGTGGCTTCTCCTTAGGGATGTCTCACAGGAAGTAAGCTGAAGAAGGGAGCTGGCTAACGCAGCTGCACCCTGGCCAGACCATCAGATAGCAAGAGGCCATACAGGTGAGACTTGATGAACCATTTATCTCCCTGTCCTTCAATTAATCCCACATGTGCTCATCAGCCAGGTTGGCAGAAAAAACCTAAACTATCACCATAAAGTAGAAGGACATAAAATGAAAGTATGACCTTTAATGAGATTAATTGATCCAGCAGCCTCAAATATAGCAACAATTTGGAGATGGATGCAGGACTGGACAGTGTTTTGTTCTGTTGTACATAGAGACACTATGAGTTAGAACTGACTTAACAACAGGGGCATCTCATAGGTTGTATGCTGTAAAGCACAGATGGCATCACATAATTTGCTAAAGCTGGTACTAAAGTAAGGTACGCTGATGGTACAGTGGCTAAGATCTCAATTGATAACCCCCCAAAGTAGATAACTAGAACCCACTTGCTCGGTGCTTCACAACCCTTTTAATGCCGAGAGTCTTTAATATAGTTCCTCATGTTGTGGTAACCTCCCAACCATGAAATTATTTTCATTGCTACTTCATAACTGACATTTTGCTACTGTTATGAATTGTGTGACCCCTGTGAAAGGGTCATTTGACCCCCAAAGGGTTTGTGACCCACAGGTTGAGAACTGCTGTGCTGGCTCTTCTCCAAGATAAAGCTGTCACAACCTTTCTATAAAGATTATAAACAGCAAGACTCAAAGAGACAGTGTTCATCTGTCACTGTGAGTTGAAATCAACCCAATGGCAATGGGGATGGGGATGTGAGATTCATGAATATTTTGATTTGGGGGTTCATATGACCATTTCACCTTAGACTCAGTAATGCTTGTAGTCAGCTGACTTTAACATTTCTGAAAATGGAATATCTCACTAATCATGCAGAGGAAGGAAAAATAAGTTGGGAGACAAATATCTTTTGGTTAAAAACAGGAATAAAAAAGCTTTCACTTCCCTTAATGTGGAGTTTATCTGTTCTGGCTTGTGAGTGCTTCGAAATTATCTTTACTTCTTCTTTTTTCTAAGTACCCTACCCCCCAACTTGAGCTAATTTTAATCAGAGAAAAATACTCAAAAGCCATTTAGAAAATCTGTGACTTTGGGAGCTATACTTATATCCCTTTAAGAAGAAACTTTGGGCTGAGCCCCAGTGGCATTAAGTGGTTGAGGGTGGGACTGCGGCCCATGGGCTTGGCTGTTCAAGTCCAGCAACTGCTATCCAGGAGCAAGGCTGGGCAGCTCCCACAGCCACCAGAGGGCAGTGATGCCCCCCCCAAAAAAGAAGAAACTTAGCCCAGGGGGTTGTTTACTACAGATTGTGGTTGTTGTTTTTTGTATTTAAACCAGTCCTTTTCTTTGGGGGCTCTTATAGATATTATAAAAACCCATAAGCCAATTACATCAAGTAAACTTGTACAGATGCTGTCATCATCATTTTCAAAATGTTTTCTTTCTCCTTGAGTCCCTTGATATCGGCTCCTCTTTATTCCCTACTTGCTCCACCCTACCATCCTTGTGAACCCTTAATACCTCATGTATTATTATTATGTTCCATATCTTAAATTGTCTGATGTAGCCCTTCACCCACAGTTCTGTTATTTGTCCTCTACGAGGGAGGTTATATATATTCATCATTGCTAACCCCCTTCCTCCCTTTCTCCCCACCCCCTTCCTGTACGCTCATAGAATCATCCCTCCCATTACTGTTTCTGAGGAGTTTTTCTAATGTAGATTCCATGTATCAAAAGCATCTGTACCACTGTACATATAACGGTCTAGCAGGATTTGTGAGGTTGAACTAGGACCAGGATAGTGGAGAGAGGAAGCATCAAAGAACTAGAGGAATGATACATGTTCAATGAATGCTACACTGCACCCTGGATGAGCTGACACTTTCATTTGTCTCTTCTTTGAGGGAGTTTCCAATTATCAACAGATGGGTTTGGGCTCTCCATAAAACCCCACTCCTTCACAATGATATGGTTGTTTTTATCTTCTGATACTTGATTCTGTCAATACCTCATGATCACACAGGCAGGTGTGTTTCTTCCATGTGGACTTTGTTACTGCTAGATGGCCACTTGTTTAATTTCAAGTCTTTAAGACCCCAGATGCTGTATGTTTTAATAGCTGGGCACCAATAGCCTTATTCACTGTGTTTGCTTATGCACCCATTTTGTCTTCAGTGATTGTGTGAATATCATAGAGTACCATGTTATTAGATCCAAGTATTCTTGTGTTGAAGGAAAACTTAATTAGAGGCCAAAAGTCTGTCTGCTACTTTAGTGTTTTAATATATATATGTGTATATATATATATATATATATATATATATAAATCTCCCAATACCCCTATCTCTATGTAGTAACATATTCACATATATACATGCCTATATTTTTATCTATTTATGCAACTTTTATCTCCTAGGTCTTTTTTCTATTTCCTTTTACTTTCCTCCTGCCCCACTATCAAGTTCACCCTTCATTCAACTCTCAATAATTTCTCTCCACCACATTACAATTGATCAAACACCATTAAGTAATCTATACACTCTTCTCCTCACTATCGATTTTGGATCCCTTGATGTTCCCCCTTCCCTTAATTTGTTGGCTTGCCACTCCATTCCCCCCAACTTCTTCTCTCCCATGCCAACCCTAGAGGTATTGGTCCCTTGTTTTCTACTTGGGATTGTTTATCCTACTCATTTTATATAGATAGATGTGTGGGGATAACAAAACAAAACCCTATGCATACTTACAGGTCTATGTACTGACTTTTATGAATGTCCTCCAATCAGGTCAGTGGAGGTGCCAAGTACTGCTCCCTGAGTCAGAAGTCTATTTTGGGGATTCCTCAGGGACTTCATGACTTTGCTCTCATTGCTATTCTGTTATGGTCCCTTTGTGATTTGCCCCACTGTGGGGGTCGAACCGGACACACTTCTTGTATTATCACCGATGTTGTTCTCTGTAGCACTTGGGTCAATGAGAGGACAGCATGTCTGGAGCTGGGTTTGGCCGTACGGTTCTCTCTGAGCAAGTGCTGCCCTCCAGGCTTGGTGGGCCAAGATAAGGTTCTCTCTCTCTCTCTCTCTCTCTCTCTCTCTCTCTCAGTTTATGTAGGCAGGATAGACTGGCCACTCTCCCCAGTCTGTACCTTCAGTGCTGTCCTTTGTAGCATATGCTGCTAGAAGGAGAAGTGGTTAATATAGTCTGGATTTGGGCCAGCCCCACAGTCCTCTCTGTTAATGAACTACTTTCTGCTGCTCCAAGCAGGAATATTGTCCTCAAAGCTAGGCAGACAGGAATGAGGTCTGCATCTCCTCTCCTTCCCCTTCTTTTTAGTCTGGTGCCAAATGCATCTCTGGACTTGGTCTGGCCCCTGCCAGTGCCTCGACCTTGACCCAGAAATTATGAATTAAGTTACTTTTCTTCTATGCCCAGTGTGCTTTATGGACGTATCTCAGTGGACTCTTACTGTACTTGTCCTTTTGTGCTTGTTTAACTTCACTTGGCATAATTTCCTCCAACTTTTCCCATGAGAGGATATGCCTCATGTGTTTGTCATAATTCCCTCCAACTCTTTCCGTGAGAGGATATGCTTAATGTGTTTGTCATTGCAGTTTAGAGATGGGTAATATGCCATTGTGTGTATATACCAGAGTTTTTTTAAGCACATTATTTACTTTTACGATGTTCTGAGAAACCCAGTATTGTATTAAAGTTAGAAATGATTGCTAGATTGCATTAAATTATGCTTATTTGTTTCACTCATTGTCCTTTAGAGTGTGACAGGATAAATGAACCCGATTCACCTATGTTTACATTTCTTGGTTATTGTTACTTGATATCTATCTATAAAATTACCTAAAACAATTTGTCAATGCAAGGTGAGTCTTCACAACTTCTTATTTGTTTGAGGGTGAATGCGTACTCTTGCTTTTATCCAGGCAAGTATAGTTTCTGGGCCTCATTACTAAAAAACGTCTAAGCAAATGGCTATTTTTTAACCAACATCTTATACAGTATCCTTTGCTATTATTCAAGGTTATTTGGTACATTTGGAGAGCCCTGAACAATCTTATGTAAAATGAAAGTAGATGATAATGCCTACACAGCACAGGTAGCTCCAGGAAATTCTTTTCTTGTTTCCTTCAGATCAAGGAATACATTTCTCCTCCTCTTTTGATAACATTCGAAAATGAAACTAAATGGTTTCTTCTATCTTCTTCCCTTTTTTCCCATTTCTGTCAGAAAATACATAGCCCAACAAATGGCACATATGGCATAAACTCGTTGGTACCTCACAGATAAAGCCCATCCTGTCTGTGTGTGTAATCGTGGGCTCTGGTATTACAGTGGCTGCTGCCCACAGTCACACTAAGCTTTTGATCTCAGAAATGCCTCATTGTTTGTGTGAACTTGGAAGCCACTTGAACTTTATAGGCTTCAGTTTCCTACTTATCCTCATCTCAAGGTATGTGTGAGAGTTAAAGAAAACTATGTCGTGATTCATAACTCTCAGGAGGAACTCAATATATGTTAGTTTTCTTTCTTAAAATGGACCACCTTGTATTTTATTTAATTTCTATGTAGAAAGGATTTTACTCACTGGATGGTTTCAAAAGGTAGGTTTCCCTTGCATCATACTCTTTATTTCCAGTTCATTTTTATGCTTATTAAAATTAAACACATACATTATTAGGATGTAAATAGTTGTACATAGGTTATCATGTACATTTTAAAATAGAGAGCCGCTGGGTCCTAATTTTTCCACCTCAGAGGTTACAGCTTTCAGGGTATGGTATCTATCTCTTTCAGTACTGGCCTCCACAGTTCTTTCTTTCATTTTCCCCCAACACTTTTATTGGCATATAATTCACATATCACACAATTCAATCAAAGAAAAAAGAGTTGTGCAATCATTGCACCACAATCAGTTTTTAAAAAATCATTTTATTGAGGGCTCATACAACTCATCACAATCCACACACACATACATTGTATGCAAAGCACATTTGTACGTCTGTTGGCATCATCATTCTGAAATTTTTTTCTTTCTACTTAAGCCCTTAGTATTAGCTCCTCATTTTACCCTCCCTCCCTGCCCCCCCACAATTAGTTTTAAAACATTTTCTTTAATCTTATGCCCATAGTTATTAGCTCCCCATTCTCTTCCCCTCCAGCCTCTCCTGCCACACCCACGAGGCACCACTATAGAAAGTCCAGTTACTGTCTCTATAGAGTTACCTCTCCTGAATTTCATATACAGATTAAAAAGCAAACAAACAAAAACTAACAATAATAGCAAAGCAAAACAGATAAAACCTCAATCAAAAAGAAAACAGGAAATATTGAAAATTAGAACAAATTTAAATGAACCATGAGGAAGATCAAATGATAGGGCATGCTAAATCTCCATATAATTGTATCTGCAAAAATCCATTTTCCAGTGCATTCTGCATGTTTGCAAGGCTATTCACATGCCTGGGCCTTGGTCGGAGGGGATTCCCCTGGGGCTTAGTCACATGTATTTCCCCATAACTTTTTATTTTTAATTGAAGCAGCCTTAAAATCAGTCCAAAGGGAGATCACTGATAGTATACTACATCTTAACATTTTTATTCCATAGTCAACTTTACAATGCTCTCTGTCTGATAGACGTGTTCTTCATATCTCTCAACTATTATCAGGGGGGATGCACCACAGGTTATATCAATGTATGAACCCTGAAAATAGATTTTGGATTTCCACTGCCACCAATATCCTTCTGCAAACCAAGTGCACACAACTTAAGCTCTGATGTCATTCCCTCTGTGGTGGTCATGTATTCGATATGTCAATCTTATGGTTGAGATGTAGGGGTGGAGTCTAGCCTGATAATCTGGAGATAGCCATTGAGTAGTCAATGAGGCCTCCACGTGGGCATGGCTTTCTCCTGAGACTTCTGGGAAATCTCACGGTATTTCCCTCATGAAGAAGAGAAGCTATCTCCCCAGTTCTTGGGAGTTAGTTTCCAAGACAACGAACTACAGACAAGACAAGATGGCAGCATCCGAGGAGCTGGAGGAGCCAGAATAGAAGCCACATGGCCCAACACTGATAGGACCAGATCTCTGAAGCTGGTGAAGCCACATGGAAAGTCCTGCCAGTGCTAAGTAGCTTCTACCACCACTGATGCTGCTAATTTGAGCCCTGGAAGGAAGGAGCCATGAAGAGACTACTGCTGGCATCAGGACTCTGCACCCACTGGCCTGTGACTTTGTGAGATGGAAGGAGACTTTATAGACTGATATCAGGCATATGGGCTAATATTGGATTTATGACTTTGAACTAGACTGGGCTAGGATGCTTTCTCCATTCCTCTTGTATATAAGCCTTTTCCTTACATCCATATACGTGTCTAAGAATTTGTTTCTCTAGTCTACCCAGACTAATACACCCTCCTTTAGATTTGGATTATATTAGCTATAATCTTCAGATCACACAGAATGGTGTGCTTCTTCTACGTGGACTTAGTTGACACTTCACTTGTATAGCTGCTTGTTTGAAAACATGCTTTTAAGACCACGGATGCTAGTCTTTCTGATAGCTGGGTACCATCTAATTTCTTCACCACACATTTCTATAAAACCCATATCTTTAGTGATCTCTTCATGAGGTCTAGCATCAAGAAAGACCATGACAAAAGAACTCATTATTCTTACATAGGACCTAGAATAAAGGGCAAGTCCCAAATCTATTCATGCATCTATGGTTTATATACATCTCTAGTTCACTAGAGAGATCACTGCCATTTTAAGTTAGAGAATGCTATCTATAAATCATTCCCCGTGGGTAAAAACTTCCTTTTCTATAAAGTTAAGGTTAATATAATAACCCAATAAGGCAGCCAGAACTGTTTTTTGAGTCTCAGAACCTCAAAATTTTCAAAGGCATAGAAAGCCTCATCCATTCTCTGCAGAGCTGACTGACAGTTTTGAACTGGTGATCTTGCAGTTAGCAGTCCAATTGTAACCACTACATATCGATAGTGTCATTAATTTAGCCAATGGCATAGAATTTACAGTGCTGTTGGGAAAAGGAAATTATACATGTACAGACCAGCTATAAACTGCAATACATGGACAGTGACTTGTAAAGGTCAAACTTTTACCAGACATTATTTTCACAAACAACGAAGATTGATGATAGGGAAAATCTTCCAATAATATTCCTTCTTAGCAGTAGAGTCACATCTACCAGATTAATACATGACATAATGAAGCAAAGAAGGCATTAAAATAATAAGTATATGGTAGTTCTGGGCCACCATTCATTGGGCACCCTCCTGTCCCTTTCTTCCTTCTGAACTTTGTTTTTGGGCAAATACTACTCTTTTGGTTTTACATTGTTGGCTGTCCTGGAGAATATGCTCCTCACAGGTTATGTTTGTTTACTTTATAGGTTCTTGTATTGTTTGATTAAAAGGTAATCCTGAGGGCAGGTTCAGTTGCAAATTCAAAGGGTTATCTAGGATTCACAGTTTTAGTGGCCATATAAATCTGATCATTTTTATTACGAAGCAGAGCCTTTGGGGATAGACTGAGGAATTTGACTTTGAACTTTGCTGGCAATGCAAGTTTAGGGCAATCAATTTTCTTTCTTTCTTTTTTACAAAATCATTTTGTTGGAGGCTCTTACAGCTCTTATCATCCATCCATCCATCCATCCATCCATCCATCCATCCATCCATCCATCCATTGTGTCAAGCACATTTCTACATATGTTACCACCATCATTTTTTTAGTATAGTCAATCTTCTTATCTGAAGAATCAATTTCATACCCACTTGGGCAAATTTTTATGAGGGCTAGAAGTACTTCACGTAAGTGATCCAGCACAATGCCTGGATCACAGTATGAGAGTATATTAGAAGAGTAAAACCACTTACCAATTCCTTACAGAAGGTTTTAGATTAGCCGACAAGGTTTCTCCTGCAATAGATTTATAGTGGTAAATTATATAAGGTAATTAGTCATCTGAACCAGTTTGACTGGGTAGGATATGAATTCTAGAAGTGTATTTCACAAGTTTTATCCTTCCCTCCTACTCCCACACCTCCTTTCATTATTTCATGTCTTCCTTCCTTTCATTTACACTCTTTGAGTTCTTATAATGCAACAAACATTATTTCAGACATTGGCAGCACTTATATGACTAGAATCCAGTTCTTCCTTCTTAGAGGGTCACTATTTAGTGTTTCTACCTTATAAATGAAGAAGCTTTGCTGTGCTAAATGTAAATGCAGATATTAATAAAGTCAACTGAGCCTGTCATTATGATACATCTTTTCAACTTTACAATCAATTTCCATTTTCTTCTTATCACTCCAATCCATAAATTAAGTTCTTCTAAGTGTGTGTTAAGCACTATTTAAACAAATTATTGCATAATAGATTCTATATTGGGATCAGAGTCCATTGGCATAAATCCCTGTTCTCTATATCCTCACAATGTCACAAAAGAGGTGACATGTACGAACAACTGCTAGGTAAAACCAATGTGCTGGAATGGAACAGAGACAAGAATAAAATGCTGTAGGAGTATAGAGGAAGTGGTATCTAAAAGCAATAGAAAAGGCTTCAGGAATGAGGAAACACTTCTCTCTGAGCTTGAAGGGAAAAAATGATATTATCCAAATGGAGAAGGCTTCTAAAAGAGAAAATAATTGGAAGGACTGACTGGCCATAACTCTTCAGGACATGTAGGGCTGCTCAGTGACTTGCTGGCCTGAGGAGGACTGCAAACAATGGCAGAACAGAAGTTGTGTAGGCAATTGTTCATAGAAATACCTTAAAGGGAGTAGACACACTCTTCTAGTAATTGGGAAGCCAACATACATTTTAAAGTAAAAAATTAAAATGATTGACTTCTCAGAAATATATTTCTGGTGGAATAGGAAAATAGTGGTTAAACAGACCAATTAAGAGGCTGTTGCACTAAGTTAATAAAGACCAAAATGAATCTTGAATCAAGGCAGTATCTGTGGAGGTGATGAGGAAGGGGAAAGCTTCAATAGGCTAATGTGGCAGTCACCTAATCTAGTGTCAATTTGAGGATTAAGAGTGTAGGGTTGGGGTCTAGATTATCAATCATGAGATAGCCATTGAGACCTCTGAGTGGGCACGGCCTTCTCTGATAATTCTGTTACTTCCCTTTTGGAAACAGGAGATACTCTCTCACTCTTGCTTAGAGGAGACTCTCAAGTGACAGGGCTTACTCCCTGTGAGCCATCTCTGAGAAGACGACACATGAAATTACCCTAGTGTCCTAAGCTGGACAAGCCACATGGATGCAACCAGACTTCTGAAGCAGGAGAAGCCACAGAGAGACCCTGCCAGCACTGAGATGCTTCTACCACCAGACTTTGAAACCACTGGCCTGTGATCTTCCCGCTTTCAGCATCCATTTCAGGTGTTTCCTAAGTCTGGAGAGGACTTTATAGATTGCTGTTGGACATATGGGCTAATATCGGACTTATGACCTTGGACTGAATGGGGTTGGGATGTTTTCTTAATGTACAATTACCTTTGTATAAAAATCTTTCTTATATACATATGTGTGTCTATGAATTCATTTTTCTAGTCTACTCTGACTAACACAGCCAAATATGTTTATAAATTGATAGTAATCAAAGACTGAAGGAGAGAGAAAAATAAGAGTTGATTCCAACATTCAGATTGGGATATTGGGTGAATAGTATAGCAATGACAATATTCTGGGAACACTGAGGATGTTAGTGCAGAAAATAATAGAAAATGTGAATAGGTTAAGTTTAAGGAGCCCTGGAACAACCGTAACAAAAATGGAGAGGAAAAATGAGCAATGTGGACTATACATCGAGAAACCAGAAGAAACATGTAAAAAATGGTTGAGGTTACAAGAAGGGAGATCATTTAGAAACATTTTGTAATCTAAACAGAGAACCAAGGATTGAATTTCAAGGGGCTTTAGCATTAAAAGAAAAAGAAGAATCTATGAAAATGCTTAAGGATAAAGGTGAAAAAAAAAAGCAGAGGGAAGATGAGAAAAGAATGACATAATAGAAACCACTATGAAACATACCCTTAAGAGATGTTTTGTTCATAGCATTACATTTTACCATATCAATTGAGATGGTGATTGAGATAAAATGACTGGATTTGGCACTGTAGAACAATGGAATAGAAGCAGCATTGTGTGAATTAATGAAAAGAACCCACTTTATAGTCAAATTTCATACTAATTGCTATGATTCTAAAATAAGCTAACCTATGAGTGCTACTTATCCAAAAATATTTAGTAGA
This sequence comes from Nesogale talazaci, assembly GCA_004026705.1. Lineage (NCBI taxonomy): Eukaryota > Metazoa > Chordata > Mammalia > Afrosoricida > Tenrecidae > Nesogale > Nesogale talazaci. Next base: position 155,706 of record PVJH01000945.1, read on the forward strand.
AGGATTAATTATATAGGCTGTATAAAATAACTTGCATAGCCGATTAGAAAACTGCTTAACCAAACAATACTAGGAGATGTTGTCTTCGTATTTAACCTTACCCATTTCTTTCACCATAAAGCTTGTGTCATAAATTTCTTACAGCTGATGTTTCCGGTGTCTCTTTTGTTGTTAAGAAATTAAAGGCCAGAATTATCCTTTCTTCAAAACAGGAATCCTGCAGTGTTATCTTACTTTCCTGAACTTTCTTTTGTATCTCATTCTGTATCTTTGGGACATTAGAGATTCTCCTTTGGGATGCCATATTTTCACATTTCATATCCAAATCTAATTGTATAAACTCATCTTTATATGGGGTGAAGGGGAAGCATCAAAAAGTTCATGGAAAACACTATGATCTTTTAATTTCATTTTCCATGAATGTTTTAAATTCCCTTACATACGTGGCCAGTCTAAATTAAAGGAAATACACAAAGATGCCCCTTAGAACCCAATATACTGGATCTCACTAAGTAGGAGCCTGTTAAATCTATCTTGATAAAAAAAAATATCTCACATGACTGTAGCCCCATTAGATATTTTTTTGTTCCTTAATGAATACATATATCATTGGGGGATGGGTAAGTCCATTCCTACAAGGAAAGATAATGGAAATCACATGTAAAAGTTTACTCAAAGAGAATAAGCCTAGTTATCAATCTACTTACTTATTCATTCACTAATGCTTCCTATATTTATTGAGCACCCACAATACATCACATTCTGTGGATGTACAGATAAAATTTAGTCTCAGCCTTTCAGGCATCTACAATTTAATAGAGTGGTAGATATGCTTTTATAGAGACTGTGGTATGTGAAAGGAAGCAGTGAGAAATCCTACACTAACAAGTTGACAGAAAATTCAAGATTTTCTTGGCAAGCATGCTAGCTGCTCAGTCTTTTTTAAATCATTGGTATATCTCTCAGTAAGAGTCTACCAGTGTATTTATTTCTTTAATAAAGATGTGGTCTGTGTCACGATTCTCATTAAAATATGATTTGATAAACATCAGGAAACCAGTACATGTAGTAATAACTCAGTACCTACAGGGTATCTAGCCAGATCCTGGTAATTACAAACCACAAGGAGGGTGCTGCTGGGTCTCCAGTATGAACAAGACCAATATGAGTCATACTGTTTATTCAAGAGGTCTTAGGCAACATGATGAGTAACAATACTGCTCTGCTCATTTTCTACTCCTTTGCCTCATAGCCCTCAATAATGACAAGCTCACAAGAAGGAGAGAGGGGAAGGTTACAGTTGGCATAAGGTCACATGATTATGTATTGAAAATAGGATCTTAGTGCTATTATGATTATAGGATATAAAAATCATGCAGTTCAATGTGAAGTCTTGGGCCTGTCAATAACAGATTAGTGGGAGTTAAATGTGGTACATAGTATTTTTATAGTCAAACTGTGGGAGATAAATCTAGCCTGACTATTGTTCTCTAATGGTCTACTGCTAGTAATATTTTTTAATTAACCCATTCATCTATCTACCCACCCACTAATCTATCCATCCATCCATCCATCCATCCATCATTTATTGATTCTTCTATGAGCCAGGCGTTAGGTAAGTTCTCTTAGTAAAAATATAGTGCTAACTCAATTGTTGAACTTGATTGGCTCCACATTCATGTTTGAATACCCAAAAGTTTGAGAACTGAACGTATTTTTCTTGTAAAAAATAATAGAAAACCAAAAATTTGGTTCTGAGGTCCCCAAATTATACATATAAATTCATCATAAAGGCTTTTAGCCTTCTTACATCACTGTCTCAGATACACTGTTGCTATCAACTTGTTTCTGATTTATCCAAATCACTAACTTTTCAGTGATTTTTGTTCTTTGTTTCATGGTTGACAATTTAGCTACATTAACAGGTTTAATCCCACACCCTCCCCCCCAAACGTTGATAATGTCAACTTAACCATGTTGACATGGATTAGAATTCATCCACCAAATCATGCAAGCATCAACCTGAAATTCAAATATCACAATGATTTCAGTCTTCAATTTTATCGTGGTTTTCAGTTTTCCTCATTTTTTGACTGCTGATATCTAACTTTCTTTGGAGCCCTAGATATGAAAATGAAGTGTAAAAAACACAATGAGAATGTTTTAATGCCCTACTGCAAGCACGATATGCTGTGTGAGTTTTAACTGAAATGTCACCCCTTTGTGTCCAAGGTTAGATGTGACACATGACTCATTCTTGACCCAGGACAGGATTTTGCAAGTTGAATTTTTGGTTTGACTATTCAGCAAAGTTATGAACATCTAGAAGGTTTTTTTTTCCTTTGTTGCTTTGTTTTTCTTTCTTTCTCTCAAACTTTTCTATTCAGATATTAGAAGTTTGATGTTGGAGCTATTCGACAACTGCGATAACAGTGTGTGCTTTAAAATTTTTGCCTTCAGAGACTTGCAGCACAGTGCAGAGTGTCTATAGGTTGTAAGTGCTCCAATATTTGTAAATGCAGTAGACTCATGCACCTGGAAGGGGCACTTACCTAAAATGAAAAGGGTGAGAAGCTGGTGTGATGACTTGATGCCTGATCTAGCAATTTTTAGAGAGGCAATTCTTAATGAAGGATAGCAAAGCAGAAGTTCTGAGTTAAGCTTACATTTATTAAGGAAAAACAAACAAACGAACAACCTGCCTGTTTTTGGATTTTACAAAAAGGAGCATTTCATCAAATTTTGTTGCACCCTTTCTCTTTATAATAAATGAGACTGTTTGGAATTTGAGAGAAGAGATACATCTGCAGTAAGAGAGCATGTTAGACAAGCTTCTGTGGGGGAAACAACCTCTGGTAGAGTTGCATCTAGAGTGAGAGAGGAGAGACTTCCTCTTTCTGCTCCACTTCCTATTTTCAAAGAGTCATGGAGATAGGACACTGATTCTTGTGTCAACCCAGTTTGACCATGGAAAGGAAAGAGTAGCAGGTACATAACCCAAGAAACTTTTATGGGAAAAAGATAGAGCTGCACAATAGGAACTCCTGCCAATTACCCACTGGGAGTGGAGGGAGGATGCAGCACCCTGTAGGAATGAATCCTCATATCCAAAGGCAGCAGAGGGTCCACTGGCATTTTGATATAGACAGAATGGCCATCAAAAGATGTCCACTTCTTGATCCCTAGAACACAAGAACCTTTTACATGGCAACAGCGACTTTGCAGCTGTCAGTGAAGTTATGGATATTAAAATATGAGATTATTCTGGACTATCTAGGTGGGTCCAATGTAATCACTAAAGTCTTTAAAAGCATTGAATTTTTTATGGCTCGCATTAAAATAATGCGACCCAAGAAGACATCAGAGGGATTTAAAGTGTGCAGAAGACTCAACTTGCTGTTGCTGACTTACGGATGGAGAAGAACCAAAGTCTAACCCTGCTGGAATGGGCCTGGATGCAGATTTCCCCCCATAACCTTCAAATAAGAACCCACGAGGGCTGATACTTTGAGCCCACTGGAATGCTGTCCTGTCAGATAATGTCTGTTTCAAGACTTTAAATCCATTATACTTTGTTATCATAGGAGGCTAATATATATCCCAAGACCAATAAATGGGCCAAGCATCAATGTCTAGCAAAATAACTCCAAATCTCCACTAATGGTCTTCACTTGTGTGTTCAGTTTCCCTTCCCCACCTCCAATTCGCTATGCATCCCTCACATCACTATTAGTGAATAAAGGCCCAAGGAATGTGAAAGAAAGCATGTCACACTCATAGTATCCTTTTCCAATTACTATGGAGTCATGTGTGTATAGGTGTGTGAGCCTATTTGACTGAAAAAAGGGCACAATTTAATGACAATGATCGAAACACTAACCCTTTCTGCATGTGTATGACTGTTAGTCATATAAGTTTTATAGATAGAGGGGGGAAAGTCATAAATTAATACAGTGGCCTATCTCTGGGCTGCCTATCCATGTATGAATTTAGGTATTTATTGTGTTATTCTGAGTTTTCCAAAATGCTCACTGCTTTTATGTTAAACTATTGTTTTACAGATCTCACTACCATCGAGTATCTTTTGCCTTGTAGCAATCCTAAAGTGTAGCGCAGAACTGTTCACTAGTGTTTCTGAGCAGATAAGTCATGATAGGAGCAGAGAATCTTGCCTTTTTTCCATGGTGTAGCTCGTGGGTTTGAATTACTGACCTTGTGATTAGCAGGCAATATTTAACCAATTTAATCACCAGGGCTCCTTGTTATTTTAAAGAAAGTATATTGGTTGCAGAAATGTATCTTTCTTTTGTCCTAAATAAAAGAAGTTTTTAAAGGATAGAGTCTTCTCTTATACCATTCCTCCCTTAAACTCACCCTACTTACCCAAGTATATAGTTGTTGTTCAAACTTTGTATGGGTCAACTTTGTACAAGACTGCATTCTTATCAATTACTAGGTGGGTGTTATAGTAATGATTTCTATAGTAATGATAACCCTCTCCACCGCAGTTTTGTCGCTGGTAAAATGAGAAGACTAGTTAAAGTAAAAGCATCCAGAATCTGTCTTCTCTTAGTACAAGATGACAAAAGAACATCTGAAGAAGCTTATCTGTACACACGAAGTTTAGACTTAACAAATATTCAAAATGCTCTGCCAGCTTTATCAGATAAGTATTCAGCAGCTAAGTAAACACTCATATATTTGGCTACTTTAAAATTCCATCGAAGCCCAATGCCATAGATCACATAATGGTGTACGTGTATAGGATGTGGGGGATTCCCTAGGGAAACACGTATAATATCTTTAGATATAAAAAAAATGAACCTAGCGGTGAAATGCCCAGTGTCTAGTTCAACAGCAGTGTCAGTAGAGACACTTGTCTAGAGTTTTAGACTTTGCTGTAGACTTTCTGTAAAAGAAAGTCTTTTACATCCTCTTACAAATGAAGAAATGAATTTCCAAAGAATTACAGCCGCTTAGTGGAAAGAATCAAACCAAGAACTTCCAACAGTGGCTCCCATTACTGCCCCCGCTCCCCCACCAATATACCACCTTGTGGTTCTTTCCACTTCCTCAAAATCCTATGTCAAATCTTGGGACACTACAAAGTAAGATGGTTTCTCTCACCCATTCTACTAGTGCTAAGCCATTTTTCTGAGGCTGATGCAAATGGAGGCAGGTCCAACTTCGAAAATAGGAAAGACAGAGCCAAAACGTAGGCCTCAGTTAACATGCTTATGTGTCCCTAATAAATGTAATTAATGGAGATCATTTATGTGTTTCCTGCTTTGAGTCAAAAAGGGTTCTTCCACCTTTACTATACAAGTCACTGTGTAGCGAGTCCATTTTTTGTTGACCATCTGCTGCTTGATAGAAGATGTTCATCAGATGTTACGGTTGCTCCCAGCTTATCTCATGACAGATTCTAAGGGTGGTTCTTGAGATCATCTGTCATTCTCCATGCCTCAATGACTTTCTAGCTTCCTTCCCTTAAACTGAAACCTCCTCTTTCTTCTGTAATAAACTACCCCTGTTGACTTTTCAAGAAAGGCACAATGGTTATATATTGCACTGCAAGGCCCGTCGTTTGAACCCCCCAGTAACTCCACTGCAGAAAGATGAGATTTTCTACTCTTAAAGTTTCTTGGGGGGAAAGGCAGGGGGCTTATGGGAGAAATTGGAGACACAATTACAGTGCGTAGAAAAACAGAGAAGATAGCCTAAAATTGATTGTATGAATGACTGATGTGGTTATGCCCCTATAAAACTACCTTTTAAATTATTTTTTAAAAAGAAAAGACTTTATCACTTCCTTCTCCAATTGTATAAAGAATTAAAGCAACAATTCTGATCTGTCCTAGCGGGTCACTGAGGGTTGGAATTGACACAATGGCAATGAGTCTAGTTTGTCTGTTTTTAGTTACTTCTCCATTTGGTTTCTACAATTCTATTTGGATCTACCTTTACTGATGAGTTAGTGCTTCCTCAAATTCTGTTTACCTATAAAACTTGTTATTGTTACCCTCTTAAATCAACGTGATAGGTAAAATTAAAAATGAGTGGGTGCTAGATAAAGAGTATTGAGGTATACAACTTTATGTCCCTATTTCCCAATTGGCATCACATTCTGCCAACAACAATTAAGGTGATGGGAAACGTTTGTGGCTAGAAATAGTTTTGGTATTTCCAGTGCACTCAGGATATTTATTTTAATTTTAAATTTGATTTAAAATTTCCACCAGGAAACCTGAATCATTTGGAGATTAAGAAAGCAAATGAGGAAGTATATGATATTTAAGGCAAAACTGAATGAAGTAAACACAAAAAACTACACCTGCTATTAAAAGGTAAATTTATTTAGTAAGAACTTTTCCCATGAGAAGTACACTGGTAAATGCCACACTCGGAAGAAGAGGACATCTTTAATATTTTAATTATTTTTAACTTAAAAATATTTTCTCCACCCATGCCAAACTCCAATCAACACTCATATCTGCATCAAAGCCCATGAAAAACTTAAGTTTGGGAGTTAAACAGACCTGGGTTTGAATTTTGCCAGTTGTGTGACTCTGAGTACATTGCCAAACATCTCTTAATCTCCATGTTCTCATCTGCAAAACAGAATGAATAACACTTTGCAACACTGTGAAGATTAAATAAATAAAATTAAGTAAGTGAAAGTTATTTTATAAACAGTATTTGGAAGAGGGCAGGTCTTAAAATACATTTGTTCCCTTATTTTTGCTTTTCATCACTTTCCATCTTCTTTTTTGTGATCAATATTTGAAATGACTAATTAGTGTGGTGTTGTATTCAGTGAGATGGTTGCTTGACTTGATCTCGGAATTAATGGGATAATGGACTGGGAGGGAATGTGTGAGGCTGTGTACGTGAGGGGAGGAGAAACATCCTCACTTCCAGTCAAAGAGATTTCCCGTAGGCTTGCTGTATGAAGAAAGATTTGAGACAGTCGCACCTTATCTAAGCATATTTTTCATCTATAATTCCTCAGGGTTCTTTATTTAGCGAATGGAAATTGCCTGTTGCCGTCAGTTGGCATATTTCATCAAGCAGCATTCCACAATTCTCTCAGTGACTCAGTTTTTTTTCCATTGGCATCGTACCCTGAGATATCCACTTTTTAAAGGTGAATATCCTACTGTCGTCAGGGCTAGAGTCACGAAACTGGATGAACAACTAGTTTGGCCTAATCCACTCTGGATGTTTTGCCAGTTTTTACCTGCGGTGAACTATATGGTAACATGGGACATTCCACAAAGTCAGCCAAAGTATATCACTGTGTGAAACTTTGTATCTTCAATACAATTTTGAAACGCTTGACTAGAAGAGAACAAATAATAGCTGGACAATGGGCTCCTTGGAACCAGAAATCTTATGTCTCACCTCTTTATCGAACCATTGCCTAGTAAAGGGCCTGAATTGAAAAGCGAAACAAAACAAAAAAAAAATCAAAATACTTCTATCATTGAGTTAATTCTGACTCTTTAGGTCAGATTAGAGCTATCAAAATAGTTCTATCACTGAGTTAATACTGACCCTTTAGGTCAGATTAGAGCTGCCCCTATAGATTTTCAAGACTGAAAATCTGTATGGAATTAAAAAGTCCCATCTTTCTCCTGAGAAACAGGTAATGGATTTGAACTGCTGGTCTTGCAGGTAGCAGCCCAACTCACAACCCACTATGCCATTAGTACTCAAAACATTTAATAGTGTACAGTTTGCATAATATGATGTTTAGAATTCTCTGTATATATGTATATATAGCACCAGATTCAGTGGCCAGCATGCTGATTCCAACTCATGGTGAAGCCATGGGATGTCTAGTAAAGCTGTGCCTCATAAGGGTTTCAAAGCCGTGATCATTCAAAAGCACACTGCCAAGTCTTTCTTCTGAGGTACCATTGGTGGGTTAGAACTGCCAACTTTTCAGTTAGTAGTTGAGTACCTAACTGTTTGCTCCCTAAGGAGTCTTGAAGGGCCAAAGATTAAAGTGTTTGATTGCTGATGGAAAGGTTGGCAGTTCAAATCCAGCATTGGGTTCTGTAGCGAAAAGACCTGTGAATCTGCTCCTATATAGATTACAGCCTGGAAAACTCAAGCCTGGGGGCACTTCTGCTGTGTCATATAGAATCACTGTAAGATGAATTAACTTGATGGCACTCAATAATTGATGCCACATATATAAATACAAACATGTTTATATATATGTTCCATATAATATATACTTGTGTATTACTCAGAAATTCATTTATTCTATCTTAAGTGTACAGTTAATTGAATAGTAAGGAGTTAACTGAATAGTAATTAATTGCCTTAAGGAATTAACTGTATGGCAATTCATTACCTTAAGGGAATGTTGTTATGAAGATGATTACACTAAGAAAATCTCTCTTCAAGCTTCATATCTCAACCCAGCTGCTGCCCCCTCCAAAAAGTTTCCCTTCTCCTGAGCCAATTCAGATATTCAATACTTACCCTATTGTCACACTTCTCTCCGTTAATCTTGCTTATTTGTCTTTCACAGGGACCTGTTTGTACACAAGTAAATGAAGCAAACAAAAATAATGACAATAGAAACTTTTCTCTCAGTAGTCAATCTCCTAACATTGTACTTAACACATAGAAACATTTGATAGTTCTTTCTAAATAAACCAGGGAAATAAAATGACGTTCTACTGTACATAGGAAGCATTTCATCATAGGAAAGGCAAAATTCTTTCTTTGCTCATTTAAGTTTCCAGTGCCAAAACCAACAAACCTAGCCTTGTGTCATCTAAACCTGAATGTCTAAATTGAAAGGTGCAAGTCCAGGGCTAGAAATGGAAAACCAGGAAGAAAAGCCTTTCACAGGAGTCCCTGTGAACACATGCCATAGTGGTGTGCTGAAAGCAGTGAATGGGCTGATTGCTGTCTACTGGAGCTGCTGCATAGTAAGTAGAAGGTTGGAGACGGAGAATTCAGCATCTTGCTAAATGAAGAGGTCAAGTAGTGGAGAAAGGGAAATGTATCCCCAACATCCTCCACTAATGCTACCTAAAGAAACCCAGGAAGCTTTTGGGATATATTTAGCCTTGGCAGTCTTTCCCACTCAAAACCAAACTCACTGTCTTCAAGTCCAGTCTGACGCAGAGCGACCCCACAGGACAGGGTAGAGACCATAACTAATTCTAAAAGCAGTAAACCTGGGCCTTTTGAACTACTGGCCTTAAGGTGAGTGGGACAACACAAAAATCATACTAAGTCATACTAAATGAAATAAAGCCCCCCCAATGATACTGGCGTGCTGTGCTCACAGACACCATTCAGTGATGGCGTCTGGATGGTGAGCTGTTGTGGGCCATTGCAGGCAGGAAGCTTGGGGTTGCTAAGGTGCTCAGGAGCCCCCTGTCTCTGTTGTGAGGCCCGGCGCAGTCCTAGACACACTCCGAAACTAGTTTTCTTAGAGCCCGAATCCTTTTTTTTTTTTAATTTCCGTTGGTGAAAACAGGTACTGAATTAGTTTTTTCAAAAAATGAAAGTGAAGTGATATAAAGATAACTTTTTAAAAGAGGGGCATACCTGTGTCTACATCCACCCACCTATGCACGTAATCTCTTTATTGCACTGTACATAATCTCTTTGCAGAGTTTTTAGTATGAACAGATATTGTTGTTCCTTTCATAAAATTCTCTGGTGGTGTAGTGGATTGGTTGCTGTTTGGTTGCTAAACACAGCTTTGGCAGTTGACATTCACCAGCCACGTTGAATGAGAAAGAGAAGGCTGGATGCTCCTATAAAGATTTAGTCTTGAAAGTATAAAGGGCAGTTCTACTTAGTTCTATAGGGACACTATGAGTTAGAATTGACTCAGTGGTAATGGGTTTGGCTTTCTCTTATCTCTGTCATTTATCTAATCTCTAACATATAGATATAGATGGCTCTTTATTATTATCTATCATCTATTCATCCATCCATCTATCTAGCATCTTCTAGCCAGAAGGACCATGGCATTTATCATGGCAGGAATAATCTGATAGTCATAGTAGGCAAATCAAATGTATAACATTCCTTATTTAACTCTGACACAAATATCGGACAATTCTGAGTGAATATCCCACACCAAAAATGATTGCAAGGAAAAAAATCATTGCCCAGATGTATAAGGGGAATGTGAATAGTGTTCTTGTTGCTAGGCACTGCAGAATCAGTCCTGTTGTGAGCCTGCACACACCAGAATAAAACATTACATGGTCCCATGCCCTCCTTGTTCCATACCAGAACCCATTGTTGCTGCCACTGTGCCAGTCCATCCCATGGAGGGCTTTTCTCTTATTCGCTGCCCCTCCACTTTACCAAGCAGAACGCCGTTCTCCAGGGTGGTCCCTCCTGCCAAGATGTCCAAAGCATGTAAGAGGAAGTCTTGCCATCCTTGTAAAAGGAGCACTCTGGTTCTATGTACTTAATCCAAGAAAGGAGTATGAATGGAAGAAAGCAGGATTTTGTAGGAAACTGGAGCTCCACAGAATCATCCAGATTGTTATGTATTTCTCATGCTGTTTATTCTACACATGTCACATGATTTCCTCATGTATTTGAGAATTAGTGATGCAAATAGCATGGTAGGTTTGGGAATTCAACAGATATAGGTCACACACCTTTCCCACTCCTTTGAGTATCATTTATTCACCCAAGTTTCCTCCTTTAGGAGCAGAGATATCAGTACAGGCCTGCTTGGCATTCAACCCAATTGTGCAAACATTAGGCACCAAGATGACATTCTAAAGTTTTCTAGTTCATTTTAGTATAATTTGGTCAACAGCTAGACTAAGGGAAAGTTGATATATAGATGATTCATTCTGGATTGAGGTAATAATAAAGTTATAATTTCTTAAGGACATCTTGCTTTCATTTTAATGGGAAAACACAGACTTTTTTTCTGAAATGTTTTATTTCCACATATATTTTTCGGTATTAAGCAAGGACACTGCCTGTGCCAGCTACTCCTACTGTTTTCATTTCTCGACTGTGTATCTATGACTTGCTTTCTGCTATCCCCTTGGAAAGGAGCTTCTATCTCTGCACTCATTTTCAACAGTCTTATTGGAATATAATCCACGTCGGCATACCAATTAAACTCATCTTTTCTACTTTTTCAATTTATCTAGATCTTTCTGTTTCCTAAGGTCCTGCCCTTTAGTATGTATTTTGGTCATCTGTCCTTCTTTTTAATTACCTTTAATTTAGTTCAGTGACAAATTCCTTTACAACTCTCACTCTGTGTGCACTTTGACCCCCAGTTATTCTTCAGCATGTGACAAGTATGCAGTAGACAGTAGTCTAGGTTTGCTAGTAGAATTTAATTGGAAAAGAATAGGTCCTTTCAAGAATCTGGGACAGGGATTTACCTCTCATAATGCCCTGAGAAGCCACACGGAATCCTAATAGCTTATATCAAAAATCTACAAACTGTGTGACTCATGACTCTAGAATTTCAAAAACTGTCTCCCATTTCCACCTGTCTTAACTTGAAGTACCTTCATTTCAGAGCCCTGCACTATCTTCTTCATGAAGTAACCACATCATCATTTTTTAAATGCTTTCAAAAGGTCAAATTGATAAAGCAGGATATCCCCGAACCTACCATGGGGTTAAAAGCCAAAGGAGGAACAAGGTTTTATTTGGAATAGATCTTCATTTGGATAAATGTTTATGGAAGTGAGTAAGCAGGGTAGTGTCATTTTAGTTTTGGCGAGGAGACAGAGTAGACTTGAGAAACAGGAAGGAAATAGTCTAACCTGACTGTGGTCAGTTTTAAATTGGATACTTGTATATCCGTGGTCCATATAGGACCCAACTATAAACATCTATAGGAGCAAACCATTATTCTTTCTTTAAGGTGAGCTCTGAGTTCTGCCTGAGAGCATCTACTATACAGAGACCTAAAACCGTGGCTTTATTGAAAAATTATTCTTATACGACTCTTCAGCGATAATCTGTAAATCAGAGTAAATTCAGCTTAAGTCAAACTATGACAAGTGAGAAATATTGCAGACAATGTGGTCCCAAGTGGAGATTCCGGGATTATGGAACAATGTCTTTGGACGGAAGTGCCCTCTCCAGCACTGGCCAGTGATGGGTGGTTTGCGACACTACATACCCGCTATTATGCTCCGTTTCCTCTTTTATCAATCAGGGCAATAGATCTCTGGCCATTTTTATACATGGAGAAATATTTGACCCTTCCTTTGTTAAATCAAGTAAATTCTTCAAAATACTTTAAAGTTTTTCTTCCTTTTATTTAAATGCACTTTATTTGACTCACCCTGTATTATGGTTTTGAAAGAATCCTTCTTATCCAGCATTTCATATTCAATTTAATCTTCACAAAAGCTTTCAAGGGGGTGGGAGAGATAAATGAACATTTAGCGACCAACTGGTATGGTTCAAAGTTTTCACATTTTACTTAACCTCACAAAAGCATCATTACATGGAAAGTTTCATTTCTCCATTTTACAATTAAGGAAATTGAATGTCAGAGAAGTCAGAGAACACGCTTAAAGCCACAGAGAAAGGACCTAGGTGGCTTTGGGCTCCATTATCAGATCTAGTTGACTTAGATCCATTTTCTTTCTAGCATATGATGCTGGCCTTCTATCAAATGGTAAAATAGTAAGCATTGATTTCATACTAACCCTCTGAGAAATGGATATAAGAGTCCAAACTGTACTGTATGACGTTGTTAGAGGAATTGTTACAGCATCTATAACTTTTTGCAATAATTCACCAGATATTTATGATTTTTAATGAAAAACTTCACTGTAGTTAGTTACAGCAACACACAAATTCATAGTTTAGCTCTTAAAGCTTACATCTATCAGTATACGGAAAAGCCTAAAACACTCTGCTAACTTACTCTTTGAATTTGAATCTCCAAATATGTTCCTGTCAGAGCTGTCATTTTGATTGACTCATGGTTTCATGGTTTTATATGCACCTGCTTCAAGTACCTGCTCTTGTTTTCTTTGCTGCCCTTTCTTTGTTTTTTTTAAACAGCTTTGTTGACACAAATCAGACAAGTTAATAATTCAAACATATTAAGGAGAGTTGCATCATTGTTACCATAACCAACTTTAAAACATTTTCTGCTTTTTTGAACTCATTGTTATTAGCTCCTCACCGCCCCCCCCCACCTTCTTGCGGTAGCCCCAAGAAACCAGTAATCCAGTTGCTGTCTCTATATATTTACCTATCTTGGATTTCATATACTGAAAAACATTCAACAACAGAAAAAGAAAAGAAAAGAAGGCAGAAAACATAACAAAAACAAAATAAAACAAAGAAAAGCCTCTATCAAAAACACAGGAGAGGACAAAATAATAATAATTTGTAAATTATCGGGGTTCATAGGGGAGGGAGGTTTAGGAAAGGAGGGGGGAAATAAGGAGCAGATACCAGGGGACTCAAGTGGAAAGCAAGTGTTTTGAGAATGATGAGGGAAACAAATGTATGAAAGTGATTAACACAATGGATGTATGTGTGGATTGTGAGAAGAGTTGCACAAGTCCCCAGTAAAATGATTTTTTAAAAACACAGGAGAAGATATTAAAAACTAGAACAACTTTAAAGTGGGTCAAAAGGGAGATCAAATGAAATATTAAAGTTTATCCTATGTCCATCATCTTTACAATGTTCTCTGTCTGATAACAAGGCTATTCATGTCCCTCAAATATGATCTGAGAGGATTCACCAGAAGCTGAATCTATGTGTGAATTCTGAAAATGGATTTTGGACTTGTAGTTGATACCTTTCTGCACACCAGGTGTTCACAATTTAAGCTCTGATATCATTCCTTACTTCAGGCTTGCATGATATTATTTACATCCTGAATCACACAGACTGGTGTATTTTTTCCATGCGGACTTAGGTGGGGCCTCAATTTGATGGCTGCTGGTTTGAAGACAAGCCTTTAAGGCTCCAGTTGCAATTGTTTCTAATTGATGGGCTCCATCTAGCTTCTTCACCACACTTTGCTAAAGCACCCATCTCTTCAGTGATCTCTTTATGAGGGCGAATATCAAATAGGACATGTCATCTGAACTTGCGGTCCTTAGAGTGGGACTAGAATTAAGAGTAACCCTCAAATCCATTCACTTAACTATCATTTATTTAAATATGTCTCTAATTCATTTCAGAGACATCATTTGATGTTAGAGAGCATTATTAATGATCTCCCTGAGGCATAAGATAGTGTCATTAAGTTAACCAGTGGTCTGGAATTTGAAACAGGGTTGAGAAAATAAACTTATACAAGTACAGCTGCCAAGTTTTTTTTATAGATAGCAGCTGATTTTGTCAAATTTTCTGGTGGTTGAGCTACAGAATTGTAGTAAGAAGTGTTTGTGAATCTGTATCAGTAAATTTTTTGGAGAATGAAGTAGTAATTCAAGAAAAAGCTGAGAATTTTTCAATGGTTTCTCTGTTCACTTATTAATAACGTATTTAATAATGGCATAATTCATGATTAAATATCTTTAAAATATTGCTGCTAGCATTCATATAATCTAAGAAATATTACAATAAAGCAATTTAAACCTACATCTATCACATGTTTGTCTTTGATTAAATGGATCAAAACTATAGAGGATTCAATGTGGGTTGGAATGGAAGGAGGTCTATGGTAGGGGATTATGGTGATATCATAAGTTGTACACCACAGGACAGTGAACCTGAAGCACTTCCTAAATTTTGCAATAAATCAGCATTTTGGGGGCTAGGGATATATTTCAATACTTTTAGAAGCAAGTAGAAGCTCAGACCTGGGTCAAGGTGCAGACAAATTCCTTCTGTGCTATAAATAATTGTCTTTTTCAAGTTTTAAAAGTTGTGAGATATGAAAAAATTGAGTTCATTACATTTCGGAATCTTCATTAAATTCTAGTAAGGCACCTGCTGTTTTCTAGAGAAAAGAAAACTTTTGAATTCACATCTTACACCCCCAAAACTAAGGAAGCTCTTAAATTTTTCCGGATCATGTTCTTGCCTCTCCAGCCTGACATTCCTTTACTCAACATGTACTTTATAGCCACAGTATGCATGAATTAATATTGAATTTAATTTCTTATTCCAAAATGGACCTTTTTCATCTGGAAATTCACTTGGAATGATGCACAGAACTGGGACCATTGAGCTCCCCCTGCACTTCCTCTGGCTTCAGGACAGGGGTTGTCTCCTTAATTGTTTCACTTAGATGACTTCCTCAGTGCCGCTTCTCTCATCTGGTGTATTCTTATTGGCATTCCTCCCCTTCCCGTTTCTTTCAGCTGGCCAGGCTCCAGATGAGGTCAGCACGTAGCCTAGAAGTATCGTTTTCCAGCACACCGTCAGACGGAAAACTCCGCCTATTACACCCACTTCTAATTACCATACCACTACAAAACACAGCGTGTTGCTTCATTCACCCATCACTCGCATCTCCAGAAAATGAGCCTGAGTCACTTGGAGACTATGTCTTCACACCATTCAAGTCCACAGAGAGCTCAGAGATCATCCTGGAAGCTGTGGCTCCTCTACTCGGCAATGTTCCTCGTGTTTTGCGTCTGCATTATCATGGTGATGCTCTTTATTTTTTTCACATTAAAGGTAAGGAGACCAGAGTGCCTAAGGTTGTTACTTATTGCAATTCTCTTTTCGTGTGTTTTGTTTTTCCTTTGTTGTTATCGTGGTCACTCAGTATTGCCATAGCTGGTTGGAGGGAAGATAGATAGCTAGGGATAGAAATAATGTAAATTTGATTCCAATATTATCGTGGCATATGGTTTCTCAGGCTTATCTAGGCAGTCTGAGAGAGAAGGTATCAGGGAGAACTAAAAATTAGTTATAAGGACTCAATGAGAGGGCATGACTTTTTTGAATGTGTCAATTGATATATGCCTGTAGAGTATTTTCTGGAACTCTGCTAAAAACTGTGGGTGGAATGAATGAAAAAGGTGTCAAACATGCAAGCAAGTAGTGTTTTTGAAGAGCAAGACATAAAGAGATAATAATGAAAAAGAAAGCAAATTAAGTGATACCTGGTTATTGTATCATTTGAGGAGCGAAGAGTAACTGTGTTAGGACCAGGATTATCTGAAATCTGACTCCAGGTTTTCCAAAAATCAGTTTATGAAGTTGAGGACACTACTTAACCTTTCTGGTTACCTGTTTCTTCATCTGGAAAAAAAAGAGGAAGTAATGATTTTGGACTAGAGTAATCAAGGAAGGCTTCCTGGAGGAGGGAGGAACACATTCCTTTTTAGGAATTCCTTGATATTTATCAGGAGGTTTCCATGGAACTCCAGCCCAAGTTTGAACCTAGAGAAAGGGGTTATATATTGGAAATGGAGATAAGTTAAGTTCTTATTAGACTTTTTCTTTCTGTTAAATATATAGCACTGACCAAGATGAAGTTAAGGAATGCTATATTTAATTTAGGGTTTTTCCTATCTAATTAAAACCATATAAAGAAAAGTGTGCCCATCCAAGAAAGGGCGATAGTATGAAATTGGTGCTCATGGAAACCAGTGAAGACTTCAAAGGCATGGTGCTACCACTTAAGATATTAAAAAGCAGTTAAGAAAAGGGGAGCTTATATCAAGAGTTCAAGCAGAAACTGTCTTGGAAATGATGATGGCAACATATGTACAAATATGCTTGATACAATTGATTTATGGAATGCTATAAGAGCTGTCAGTGCCCCCAATAAAATGATGGGGAAAGAAAAGATGCAGAAGGAAGTCATGCACTCTAGAGGTTGGAATTAATTTAGTTAGGTCAAAGTGGGGCTTTAGCCACCTTTTTACATAGTAGCCCATTAAATGATATACTATAAATGTATAGGTGTGACACAGAATCAGTATGAAGCATACCTCTGCTTTCTCCAGAAATGCATCTGAATGCATTCTGAATGAAATGCATCTGAATGAATGCATCTGAATGCATTCTGAATGAAATGCATCTGAATGAATGCATTTCTGAATGAAATGCATCTGAATGAATGAATCTGAATGAATGCTTCTGGTTCTAAGTCTTCCAATAGCCAATTGTATGAATTTGAATAAGTCATTTCATTTTTTCTGGTTGCAAATCTCTTCATCTAAAAAATGGTAGTGGGGGAATGGATGTATTTATCATAAGGTCTCTTCCAGCTATAAAATTCAGCGATAGGGCCGAGCCCTGGTGGCATAGTGGTTGTGCGCGGGACTGTGGCCCACTAGGACGGAGGTTCAATTCCAGCAGTGGGGCTGGGCCTCCTATTCCCACCACCGGAGAGCAGTGATGCCAAAAAAAAAAAAAAATTCAGCGATAAATTATTTAACCAAAGGAAATAGAACTTATAACTTAAGCATGAGTTTTCTGGAGCACTGAGTTTTGAACAGAAGAAAAAATAATTGCTAGAGATTTTGAATGTTTTGATTTTTGAAAAGGGGGAAAGGTGAAAGCAAGAATCTCTTAAACTTGGAGGTGACTTTTCACTCTAAAAGTCATTCACATTTTGTTAGCCAGATGACTACATTGCAGAACATGACATAGAGATAGGTCTCGTCAGTTCTCCCCATGCACAAATAGGGGAAATGCCTTTTTGAAGAGCACAGCTTGCTCCTGGAAAGGAAGAGAGGAGGTTCAATAAAGCCAAAGACTTCTAAAACCTCTTATTAGAATTGATCCTAGATTCCTTCTTCCAGAGAACAATACACCTTCTCCATGAGAGGTCTATCTCTAAAGATATAGTCCAGAGCTTATTCTAAATTTGGAGTTTCAAAGATTTTCAGGGTATTGTCCTGAAAGGATACAAGGAGACTGTTGTTTCTATGAGAAAAGGCCAGTGGCTTGGTCATTCTTGCGTTGAGATTCCTATTTGCCTGTACTTCCTCCCTCCCCTTGCCCTGGTGGCCACAGAGGTGATTGTGGATTGAAGAGTCTGAAAGTGATGACTCATTCAGAGGTGGCCACTTCCTTACAATACATGGGTATGCATGAACTCTGAAGCTTTCTAATTGTTTTGGTCTCCACTCTATCTCTATAAATAGGTCTAGATTTCTTAAATTAATTTAAGAAGCTTAAACCAGGAAGCTAGGCATCTTTCTAGACCAATGCAAACATTCTTTGGGAAAATGTCCTTCTTGTAAAATCCTTTGCCTTCTTTCAGAAGAAAGTCGACTGAAGGGATCAGTGAGATGTACAAGGAATTTTGTTCCTTTATTATTGAAAGTAACCTCACAGGCAGTATCTCTAGGAGAAGAATTGTTCAGGACAGCCTTTAACTCCATGAAGTGAAATTGAAGTTTCACTTAAAAGAGAGCAGATTCTATTTCCAAATGATGATTTGATTGGGGTTGGTTTCCAGAAAGATAGATGTTTTAGGTTCTTTCAACTTAATTATGCAATCCTTGTCTTGAATCAAATGAGATTAAAAAAGACTGGCCCATTTAAGAAAGAATGAACTGAACTGAACTATACTGAGTAGCAAGGACCCAAAATTACTACCCCCCCCCCCGCCCACAAGTGAGCATAATGTTAGGAATCTATGTATTTAATTTTTGTGGAGTTCTTCAACATCGTGATCTTTATCAATTTAGCTAATGCTGATTGAGCAGATCCTGGTAGATATCTGGGCAAAGCTCTTCACAATAAAGATCTCACAAAACCCAATTACAGCCATACATTGTTACTATTATTTCTTTCATTTTATAGATGATAGATTGAAGTTAAGGGAGTGTTTATCACATACCTTCAGTTGTAAATTCTCCATACACCTATGCAAGTCCACCTGTATCTGGGAACCTACTTTCTCTTGCCTACTCAAGCCTCCACCAATTTTTTTTGTCTTTTAAGTATTCTCTTAAATGCCTTCCTGCCTCCGCATATATGAGGATTTGCCTCAACATCTTGACATGTTGCCATTTCTGTCAATCTAAATAAAAAGCAAAGCAAACCTAAAGCACCACAAAATCTTTCCATTCTCATCCCCCTGCAGATTCTCCTCAAGTTTTATGCTGTCTCCCCTGCCCCACCAAGAAAATTTTCTAATTTATTTTTCTCATTCACCCTTAAACCCACTTTCTCATTAAGCTCTGTCCTCATCACACCACTGAAACTAGTCTTATTAATAAAGTCAATGGCTACCATGTTGCAAGTCCCTCAGTTTATTCTCTGTCCTTATTTTACTTGAGAGTTTACAAAGCAATTGGACAACTGATCACCTCACTTCACTAAACTCTTTATTCTCTCTTGGATTCCAAATACCACACTCTTCTGGTGTCCTTTCTGGCTCAGTTTCCTTCTGTGGACCATTCCCTCAACCTCTGAACAATGCAGTGTCCCAATACTCCCACTCCTCTCCTTTGACACTCTCTGACTCTTTGATATCATGGTTTTTATGTCTTAGAAGCATCTGAAATAGGCTGGAGATCACTATATTTCTGATTCTATAACTCTTCTAATTCCAACATCATCCATCCAACTACCTGCTTCATGTCTCTCCCTAGAAGCTAGTAATAATAACAAACTTAATATCCCCAAGCAAAGACATAATTGTTTCTTTTCCCACTCAATCTACACTTTCTGCAAAGATAAGAGGCCAAGATTCTTAAAGAGATACAGAAGAGTCATTGACTTTAGGAATCTGAGGATTTGAATAAATCAATCAACAAAGAAAGGACACTGCATGCATCCTGATTAATTTATCTCTTCTCTCTCCCCAGCAGACTACCAACGAGCCCTGTGTAGCTAAGTTTGGTAAGTAACCTTTTTTTGTGGACTTCGCTTTTGGTTTTTCTTAGTTTGGGGTGCAAGAAAGAAAGCTCCAAAGTTATCAAGAAGGCCTGGGTTTTCTTTTGCTCGTTATCAAGCTTTGATTTATAGCTATGTGTCACCTGTGAGAAAAATGAGATTTTTCTGCTCCCATAGAGCTTTATCCAGCCTGAGAAACCCTATATAGGGCATGTAGGAACTGAAATAAGCTCATTAGTTTGGGTTTGGCATTCTCTGCCAGGTACTAATCTAAGAACTAGGGTTATAGTAGTGAAGGATGTAGAAAAGCTCACAGTCTATTGAAGCTTACATTCAAAGTCTCTTTTTCATCACTATCATAATGCTGGGAACATCTGAGATCCAAGAATCAACTTTTAATTCTGTATTTTAATAAGTACAAGCCTGAGATCCTCATAATTCACATCCCCTGAATTGCTAATATCTAGTAGAGTAAATGTGGAGATGCTTTTCTTCCCAAATTTATAGAGAATGATATTGAGATCTGAGAAAATGCCCCCTTTCTCCTATTCTTCCACTCTACTGTGAGTTTCCGACCCACATTTTCTTACTGAGTTTACGTAGGAAAAATGCTAAAGATTACAAGTTCTCTGAGCCTTAGGACATTTCTTAGAATACACACAAATCTTCAGGTGAATATATTTATACTACTTACACCTTCCAACTAAACACACCTTTCTGCTACGAATAGAACGCCTCCAGAGTTACAGACTTTTTAAAAGCACAGTTTTCTGGTGAGGATAGAAAGTGTCTAGAGTGAATCAAGCAACTTAAATAGTTAAGCTTCCCCATTTTGTGGAAATCCTTTTTATTTGGTGCTTTCTTGTGAGTGTGTTCCAATTAATGGGATGGAACTCATTGTCATTGTTTGAAAAGGTTCCTTGATATGATAATAGCTGAGAACCCTACAGGATACTCTTTCTTAAAAATAGGGGGAAATCACGACCTTTTTCCATAGAGATTTGCCTTTCACATATAATTTGTCATGTAGGGAGACATCTCCTGGGTTAATTAAAGATACATGGAAATATCATCTCTCCTTCCAGAGATCTCTCCCTCACACTCCTTCAGAATCCCCTTTCCACATCAGTCTTACATGTTGGAATTAGAATTTAAAATAAAGTATTACTTCTTTCAGGATATTTTGTTTATCAGGGTTGCTTTTAAAATTATGAGACAAGGCTGAGCCCCGGTGGCGTAGTGGTTGTGCGCGGGACTGCGGCCCACTGGGATGGAGGTTCAATTCCAGCAGTGGGGCTGGGCCTCCTACTCCCACCACCTGAGGGCAGTGATGCCAAAAAAAAAATTATGA
The DNA here is from genome assembly GCA_004026705.1 of Nesogale talazaci. Taxonomy (NCBI): domain Eukaryota; kingdom Metazoa; phylum Chordata; class Mammalia; order Afrosoricida; family Tenrecidae; genus Nesogale; species Nesogale talazaci. Next base: position 176,824 of record PVJH01000945.1, read on the forward strand.
GACAAATACCTTGTCACTTAAAACTTAAAAAAAAAATGGGGAATTAGGAATAATCCAGATAATTATTTTTGGATCCTTTTAGGGGGAGGAAAGACTGAAATCACACTACTGTGTAAAACCAAGCAATTAACAAATACATAGTTAAAGTCCTTGCAAGCCTATGAAATAAATACCTAGATTTCAAATCCTAGACCCATTGCCAGTGGCAGTATTATATTAAGGATACCCCCCCAATCAAACCTATTGCCATTAATTTTTCGTCATATTAATCCTGTAGGACAGAAAATGACTGCTGCAGAGGGTCTTTCTCTTATAGAGTGGCTAGGGAAGGCCAGTGGGTTCAAACTGTGCCACCTAGACCCCTAACAATAGAAACATATAGAAATAGTCAAGTAACCTCCATTTGTAACTTATTAACTTATCGTAGCAAGTGTTTGGGGGAATTCAGCTAATGAAATCCCAACCAGATTTACAGTGATATATACTTACAAGCTACTGAGAAAATCCACAATTCAGACACAATGTAACCAGTTCAGACATAAGGACACATAATTTAATGAAGGATTATTTAGTGAGCACACACTAAGTACCAGGCACTCCTGAAGGTTCTGAGGATACAGCGTTGAATGAGAAAGATATGTCCTTAGCCTCCAAGAGATTATATTCAAGTGTCTATAAAGTAAACAATAAACAAAAGGACAAAATTTTATAGTAGGTTAGAAGGTGATCTTGGAATAAAACTAAAGCAGGGTAACAAGAAAGAGTGGCAGATTGTTAGCAAAGGTCTCACTGAGTATGAATGCAAAATAAATAATATTTGCCTAGAAAATGTAGGTTCGTCTTCAGTAAACTCAGGAGATGTCTTCCTGCATGACATGTTATAAGCAAAAATGTAAATATGTCCAGTACGGTGAATTCTGCCTATCTCAGAGCAGAGCGAGTATCTGAGTCCTTCCCATCTTTTCCTTCCATCTTTGTGTTTTCTCTAAATTGTAATTTAGAGTGGTGACCTAAAAAAATCACTTATCTATGTCTAAGCTTTCGAAGCAAGAGATACTAAGGATTTGCAACTCATTTGAAACAATGACTACAAATAGCAGTGCTCTATAAGGAGAGCAGAACTTCTCTGTGGGATTTCCTATGTAGGCAATAAATCTTCCCAGAAGCAGAATACTTCATCTTTCCCACAGCTGGTGAGGTTGAATCATAAACTTGATGAATAGCCAATTGTAGCACCAGGGCTCTTTAAACAAAGAATCAATACTTAAAATAGTAAAATTGTGACTGGAGGGCCCTATTTAGTCAGATAAATAAAGCACCAACAATTGCAAAGCAGTTCTCTATAATCAAGGAGATATAATAATTAAATAACTCTATTTCCCATTTTTTCCTTATAGGACCATTACGTTCAGAGTGGAAAATAACACCTTCTGACAACCTTTGTGTGGAATTGCAGAAGGATGTGTCAGATGATTGGAAGGTGACAATAAAACAGAGTGGCTTATACATGATTTATAGCTATTTGGTGCCCAATGCAACCTACAGGGGACCAGCTCCGTTTGAAGTACAGCTACTTAAAAACAATGTCATCATACAAACGCTCAAAGACAACTCTACAACTCAAAATGTGGGAGGAACTTATGAATTGCATGCTGGAGACTCAATATGCTGGAGATTCAACCATAAATACCAGATTGAGGAAAATGTTACACACTGGGGGATCATATTACTAGCAAATCCCCACTTCATCTTCCAGTAATTTGACTCGGTCTCTTCATTCTCCTTAGCACCTTCAGGGATGCCCAAGGGCAGTGTTTCCATGCCTCTTTGTCTTGGTACACGAATTAGCGCAAGTAGAACTCCTCTTCATCGTTCATGGTTCACTGAAAAAAGACTCAGAGGAAAGGCCAAAGATGTGGTTTTTCCTGCTGTTGGAATCCCAAAGGCATCTTGCTCATCTGTGATAAAATGAACTTTAGAATATGAGAGACTAGAGGAAGGAAGCTCCTCAAAGAGTCTTTGTCTAATCCTAGTTGGAAAATGAAGTCATATTCTCACAGGAGATGTGTCTAGTGTGTAAAATAGAGTTCTGCTTAGTAACCTCATATTCTCCTCCTCTTCCTAGGCTGCTCCACTACTTTTATCTCACACTTCATCCTTGTGAAACTATCCTCATAAAAAGTAGTCATGCTGGCAGTGTGGTCACAGATAGGTCACCAACCCCCTTCTTTAGATTTTGTAATGCTGGAGGGTAAGGGACACTCCATGGAGCTATTGGGACTTGTGGGTACAGGTGGAATGAAATGGAATATCCTTTATCTGGATTTCCCCTTCATTTCATCATAGTAAGGATTCAGGGTGTTTATAAAACCAATTAGGATGATGAATCATTCTAAAACTTCACTAGGACTTCATGAGAACTTTGTGAATGTTAACATTGCTGATGGTGTATATCGAGGGATCATTAGTAATCATTAAGATTAATCACAGAAATTAGTGTTATGTCATTTAATAATTTCAGAGTTTCAGCTGTTTCTCCAGTTTGAACAATATTTCCAGATATCCCATGACAATGTGAAGAAGTCAATGGGTTAAGTATTGGGAGGTATGGTTTTACCAATAAGAATGTGGAGATAGAGTATACGTTATTACCTCAATTCAGAGCTGGTGACTAACAGAGCCAGAGCACTTTCAATTGTATCTCAGTATTTGGACGTCAGAGTTGGTCACTCTGCTATTAAATTATATAGCTGCCAAGTTTAGCAGAATCCATCGTCAGGAGGCACATTCCTCTGGTGCCCCAGGTTGACAGAGGAAGACCACAAGGAACTTTCCCTTCTCAGAGACTTCTGTTTCTTTCCCTTCCTGGAGAGGGGTGCTCTAGAATGCTGCTCAGGGCTAGCTCAACCAAATCCCCTTTCCCACTTTGAAAAGCCCATCTCCCTGAAATGTGTTAACTTTTAAAATTAGGGACTAGCACTCTACTTAATGAAAGTCTGCTAAAGTATTGGAGTGTGACATTCGCTGCTTGTGAGGACTTGTTTATATGTATGTGTATATAGATACACATATGTATATACATATATTTGTATATTAATCCAATTTAAAACTTTTGTATTTATGAAAATCTGTATCATGTTAATGAATAACATCACGTATAAAGTTAACTTAAAAGTATTTGTATTGTATGTGACAGAAATTTCTCAGGAGCAAGCTAAGGACGCAAGGCCAGACTGTGCCTGAGTAATTTTTTAAAAACAGGAGCTGTAGGCCAAAGGACTTGTATGCTTTGCTTTTCCTATATTTACCTATTTTCTCAGGAAATCATCATTGCATTACTTGTATATTTACACAATATTGGTGGCATTGGTAACATTTGTGCTTCAAGCAGTGGTGTGCTGAAGTTTGCTAGCACAAGTTCATGAGATCTGATGTTTCAATTTTCAACAGTTTTGCAATGTAACTGTTAAGTACTACTATCCTTGAAATTGGTCATGGAGGGACATTTGAAAACACTAAAAATCAGGGATTCTTTGTTTGAGGAATCAGTTCAGTAGCCCACCACTGTTTGTAAAACTTCCTTTGTTGATACCCGCTGACTCCTTTCTGCCCTTGTGTCAGGTCATTCCTGGAAGAATCCAGGCAGGCAAAGGGAGAAAGTATAATTGTCTACCCCCTGTAGCCAGAGAGATGATTGCCAACAATGTTTGCGTTCTCTTGGTATTGTAACTTCTGCCTTTGTGCTCAGAGTATGCTGCTTCCTTGACTCTCCAAGCAGTCGTCTATATTTGAAGCCTATAATAAAATATATTTTTACTACTGTGGTGTAATTGATTCATTTGTGTTGTTAGACTAAAGTTGGCATCCCACAGAACACAAAGGTATGTCAGAGAGGTACTTGCCTATACAATACCTTGCCATTCTACCTATATAATGCACAAAAGCTGGAGTGGTTGCTTTTGTTCATGGCTATCCTGTTTCTGATGGGCTAGGTAGACCATTTCACTATCTGACTTCTGGCCACAGTGCCAACTCCATCCCACCATGTTCTCACCATCAAAATCTGTCACCCACATTTCTCATCCCTCTTCGGGTAAACAAGCACGTCTATATGCCTCATCCATAGCATCCCCCTCACTATTTCGAGGCTGAGGGCCAGAGCTGGTCTCCCATAACACCTCATCACCAATGCTGTTTCTAGGCAACAATCATGGGATGGCCTTGAAGGAGCAGTTCGCAGGAAGCCCACAGCCCACCCAGCTCTTCTAGGCCTATCTCATGGGTTCCCTACAATGCTTCCCTATCTTATACGTATCAAACCTTGCTTCCTTGGGGCATTGCAGTCCAAACCTTGACCATGTTGGCTTCTGAAGAGTGACAAACTGCATTCTATGTTCACAATTAGCCTTCTCCATAATAAAGACCTGTGTCTCCCAGAGTCCTCCTGCTCTCTTTCTCAGTCTCTCCGCAGCTACTACTTGAGGAGCCTGGTCCTTGTTCAGGGCATCACCTTAAACCTTCCATTTTTGCCGGTCAAAACTGACCAAGACTGTGCTTGGTTGGGGCTAGGTCTTTGCTTGAAAATGGTAGTAGAATGATAGAGATATATATGACTGCACCTGTGAGCAGACTAACTCCTTAATAAAACAAAACAAAACAAAACAAAAAACATCTCACTGCTGTGGAGTCAATTCTGACTCACAGTGACCCTTCAGACAGAGAAAAACTGCCCCTGTGAATTTATAAAACTAGAACTCTTTTTTTTTTTTGTTTTCGGAGCATCATTGCTCTCTGGTGGTGGGAGTCGGAGGTCCAGCCCCACTGCTGGAATTGAACCTCCATCCCAGTGGGCCGCAGTCCCCTGCACAACCACTATGCCACCGGGGCTCAACCCAAAACTAGAACTCTTTACGGGAGCAGAACACTTCATCTTTTTCCTAGGAGGTGGCTGGTGGTTTTGAACTGCTGACCTTGTGATTAGCAGTTCAACTTGGAACCAGTACACCATCCTGGCTCCTTTAGTGAAGTGTATTTACACACCTTAGAGAGTAAATCTGTGCCAGTGTGTTTTATCCCAATGGAGCAATTTCATTGAGCCATGTGTGGCTAGAGAGATTTTAACTTTAAGAAAAAAGAGGCTGGAGGGCTTAAGGATAAGCCTTAAGTGGGAGCTATACATGATGCTTTGGTACATGTAAATAGAGCAGGATCCCAGCCCCCTTCTTTGAAAGTTTCCAAGACCTACAAGGATGTACCTCTATGAGGGATCACTCCACTAGCCAGGACCCTACACCAATACACAGAAAACTGTCAAGTATGCCTTCCTCCTGTGATCTTAAGGATTGAGAGACTGTCTCAATGTTATAAAACTCTCCTATCTCTACTTCTGAGGAGCTGTCCCTGCTTTTCCTACCATCTTTCCTGGTAGAACCAGACTCCAGCCCACTGAGAGTTTCAGCTTTCTCAGATTAGAGTCAGACACTGGTTCTCTGTACCTCCCAACTATAAAAAACCCTGGGGTGAGGGGAAAAAAAGAAAAGGTTTGCTCTTGGCTTCTAACTGAAAGGTTGGTAATTCAAATCTGCGCTGCAGTGCCATGGAAGAAAGACCCGGGGGTTGAATTCTGTAAGATTATAACCACTGGGAGTGGGGGTGGGGGGGAGATTATAATCACTGAAACCTTATAGAGAGTAGTTCTAAACGGATCACATCCATGATTTGGAAGTGATCCCATCATAAAAGGGGCCCCATACTAAGCTTAAATTAGGTAGTCTGAGTCCTTCCCATGACTTTCTCTTTTCTTGTGTAGTAATTATTGTCTTCTTTCGTTCTTCATTATATGTCCTTGATCTGTCCAAGGGACATTCTTTTTGCAGATTTAGCATATTGGGGGTGGTGTCTTACTCTTCCTTTACATTGATGTACAGGTAGCAATATATAGGTGCTTGATTGAAACTGAATCAGGATGTGCCCTGTTCTTGACATCTGGCTGTAACTGTGCATGTCCAAAAAGGATATAGGGAGGCTTATCATAAAAAAGCAGAAACACAGAAAGGTTCCAATCCACCTTGCACTGGTAATAAACTAGGAGCAAAAGACTAATTTAAAAAAAAATAGAGAAAGGAAAAATCACTATTTAGGAAATCTTTGCAGAACATTTTTATAAATCAGCATAAAATGGATTTTTTAAAACTTTTTGTTGCTCTAAGGCTGTTAAGGAAGCATGAAGGAAATAATGTTAATTTACCCAGTCAGAATAAAGCATACTCTTTTACTGGGAGAAAGGATCTTTTGGGGTCGTTACATAATCATGTTTCAACTTGAGCATGTTAAAAGGGAAGGGGTAGAGTCCATCCTGTCAATCAGGTCACAGCCTGATGACTCCTCCTTGTGGGCATGGCCTTCTCATAAGGACGCTGGGAACTCCTGCTCTTCCTTCCTGGAGGAACGTCACACATGCTCGCTCTGACTCACCTCCCTCTTGACAAGTCACATGGAGCCACGTGAATGGCAGCCAGAGCCTTGGAGAAGCTTCTACTGCCACTGGATCTAAAAGACTTTTCACCCGGTTGCCTGTGAGCTTTCTGCATTCGTTGCATAGGGTGTGTGAGTCTGAATAATTTGTGAACTAATGTCAGACTTATGACTTGATCTGCACTGGGCTAGTGTGTTTTCTCAATATATACAATTGGTCTTTGCTATAAAGTGCTTTCTTGTACACATCTGAGTGTCGTGGGATGTTTCTCTAGTCAATCCAGTCTAACACACTCATTCCCCAAATTCACTTTGTATGAGCTACACAAACCCCCTTGACCACCTCCCACACAACTGCAGATTCTTCTATCCATTGTATTCTAATCTACTGCCTTCTAATAGAAAGAAGCCTGGTGTTGTATATTACATATTAGGTTAGTCAGCACAAAGTCAGAAGCCTGTGCCAACTAGCCAGTGTATAGGAGAAAGATGAAGCCCTCCTCTCTCATAAAGATTTATAGTTTCAGGAACCCCACAGGATAATTCTACTCTGTTATATTGGGCTGCTATAAACCAGAATCTATTCCCTAGCTATTGCTTGGGTTTCTCATAGCAGCTGAAAAGTTAAGATGTTCAAAACAGGCTAATTGAATTTTCATTCCAGAGGAAGAATACAATACCAAATTTAGTGGCTTGGAAAATCAAACTAGGGTTTGGTAGCAAAATTGACCAGATTTTAAGCAGAACACCATTGACTGGGATGGTGGTGGGGTGGTGGTGGTGGTGATGGTGGTGGTTTCTTAATTAAAAATTTGATCTATATAGAGCAACAAAAATTTTCTTAGAACACAGAAACAGTATTGTGATATATTTATTTTAATTTTAAAATGCTGCAGAACATTGTTAAATTGTTAAAAAGCAGGACGTGTGGTCACTTTAGTTTTGTGCAACCTACCTAAAAGAATCCAGGAAGGGTTTGGCAACAGACAAAGAAAACCCAGTGAAGAGGGTCAATAAAATTCAAACAGCCGTTTCTTCCCCAGAACCCTCAGAGAACAGAGTTCTGATTCAACATCTGGTCTTATCATTTCTGTCCCTGTCTGGTGCTGCTCCTTTAGGCAGTAGCTCAGTACATAGAATATGAATTAGACTAAGGTGAACTGATGGAGTTTTGTTTCTTAGAATGGAAGACACAGAGCTTTTTTATCTCACCTTTCTGCTCTTGGCTTCTAACACTTGAGGAGAATCTGATGACCCAAATTCCAGATTCTGACCCAGTGTCTGTTGCATACTCCCTACTGTTTGTTGAGTGAACAATGAAATAAACTATACATTTCTTTCAGGAATGCTGTGAGTTGAACACTATCTTGCTAGTGTTCAATTAGTGGACAGAACCTTCAACCTCCCTTTCCTCATTGTTGCCCAGTCTACCACATATTGTTCTCGTTTTCTCTTCCTATCCCTTAAAATTTGAAAGGGCAAACATTGCTAATATAATTGTGCTAGTCTGGGTAGATTAGAGAAACAAATTCATAAACCTTCATATATGTATAAGAGAGTTTTAGTTAAAGGATAAGTGTACATGAAAAAAGCATCCAAGCCCAGTCCAGTCCAAGCCCATAAGTCAAACGTTAGCCCACATGTCCAATACAAATCTATGAAGTCCTCTTCAGCCTCGCAGAATACATGCATAGATGTTGAATACAGGAGGATCACAGGCCACTGGGTTGGAAGTCTTATGGATCCAGTGATGTTGGAAGCATCCTCTGGCTCCAGAGGTCTGGTTGCATCAGGTGGGTCCATGTGGCATCTTTAACCCCTAGAACATAGCTCCATATGTCTTTCCAGTAGATAATTTCTCATGGAGTGAGCATTAACAGTAGAGTTTCCAAAGGAGGAAGCCCAGAGAGAGCCTGTCTCTCACCTCCACAGAGGAAATCCAGGAATTCCCAGAATCTTTAAGGGAAGGCCATGCCAACACAGAGATCTCGTAGGGTATATCCTGAATGACAGTCTAGACTCCATCCCTGTACGTTTAATCCTCATATTGACACCCGATTATATAACTACCACACTAATGAAACAAAAGAAGCCCGATTATTTGCTTTCACTAGAAGGATCAGTCAATAATTGATCTTACCTGATCACTTGAAAGAGTACAAAATGCTACAAAAAGTTCCATTATCTTCCAATTTTGTTTTTTCCATGAAAATTTTGAAGACTCTTCTTATTTTCTTAAGCTTTAGTTGGGTAAATGCACCAAGAAGCAACTACCCCTCCATTTTCTTAAGTAAAAATAATTTTTTCAAAGCTGAAATGCAGATTTTTTTCCAAGGATAGTGGATAAAAGTGGCAATTCTTTGGCCCATCCAAAATCTCCTGAATGAGCAGTTCTAGGAAAATGACTAGGAATTTTTTTTTTGCTAGCTCATTCTTTAGTACACTATACTTCAACAATTTGCCACTTATCTGTCATTTTGTCATACTATTGAGGCTTAAGCTTTGCTGTGATGCTGGAAGCTCTGTCAGTGGTATTTCAAATGCCAGCAGGGTCACCCACAATGAATAGGTTTCAGTGGAACTTCCAGACTAAGAACAGAAATTGTAGAAGGAATCGGCTGCCCACCATGGTGGAAGTAGCCACTGAAAATCCATGCATAGCTTCAAAGCATTGTCTAATACTGAGAGCCTAAATAAGGAAAGCTAAACACTGTTGGTGATGCTATGAGAAGGTGGACCTCTCAAGTCCGAGAGCAATCAAAATGTGACTGGAGAGGAGCTGATATTTTGGATGGAAGTTAATGATGATGACTGACGTGAGTCAGACAGAGCCTCTGGGATAAGAGCCTTTAGGATCTTCATTTGTTAATGGAACATGACTCAAGGTAAAGAGAAATCATTGCAAAAAATCTTCTAATGTTGGAACTTGAAATGTGACAAGTATGAAATTAAGGAAAATTGCAAATATTAAATTAGAAAAATCGGAAGGAGAAAATGAAATGGAGTTCATGAAGATAAATATGACCTGCATTGGTGAGCTGAAATGGGCTGGCATTGGCTATCTGGAATAAGAAAATCATCTGCTTTACTATGCCAGTAATAACACAGTCAAGAGATTTGGCATGACATTCAGTGTCAGAAAGAATCTTACTAAATCCATCATGAGGGACAATGTTGTTTGTAATAGAATTATATCCATCTGTCTTCAAGGAAATCAATCATTACAACTATTATTCAAACTCAAACACCAACCACAAGAGCCTGTGATGAAGAAGAAGAATTTTACCAGATGGAATTGATCAAACAGGAAATCAAGATGCATTGATAGTTATTGGTGGTTTGAATGCAAAAGGTATAAACAAAGAAGAAGGAGCAGTATTTGTAAAATATCGACTTGGTGATAGATAGAAATGAAACTGGAGTTTGGCAAAACCAACAACATACTCATTGCAAATACTTTGTTTCCACAACAAAAGATAAATATACAAATAGACTTCCTCAGATGGAATACACAGAAATCAAATCGACTATATCCATGGAAAGGCACGATGGGGAAGCTAAGCTATCAGCAACTAAAAGCAAAACAGGGACTGACACTGGGACTGACCATAAACTGAGCATATGCAAGTTCAGAATAAATTGGAAAAAAGCTAAAACAAGTCCACATGAGCTAAAATATTACTGTGTTCTGTTTTACATAAGATCACCGTGAGTTGGAATCAAATGGATAATACCTAACAATGGCAAAAGGTTTCATTGTCATGTGTATGAGCTGCTTTAAAGCCATGGAATATTAGAAAAGAGGATGAAGAAAGAGGTACAGGGATCATAAAAGGAAATGAACTGCAAGAATGTCTAATGAAATGTCATCTCATTTTTCATGAAATTAGAGGAAATGGATGAAGCTTGCTGTCATTACTGAACAACTGATGAAGGGCTCAAGAGATGAATCCTAATCAAAAGGAGGAAAATCTAGCACATAAATTCAAATTCACATGGAATACAGTCTTATTAGGTCCTTTGAGATATGAAGAAATCTCAAATATTTTGCCAGGGAATAATCTTGATCTTACACTGTGTAATCTGAGTAGACTAGAGAAACAAATTCATAGACATGCATTTGGATATAAGGGTAAGGTTTATATACAAGAGGAATGGAACATTGAGAAAGCATCCCAACCCTGTTCAGTTTAAAGTCATAAGTCTGATATTAGCTCACATGCCCGATACAAGTCTATAAAGTCTCCTTCCGACTCACAAAGTCACAGGCCAGTGGGTGCAGAGTCCCAGCGGTGTCCGGGAGTCACCCCATGACTCCTCACTTCCAGGTCTCAGGGTCCATCAACAGCATCCAGTGGGAGAAGCAACTCAGCACTGGCAGGGGTCTCCACGTGGCTTCTCCAGCTTCAGAGGACTGGTTCCATCAGGGTAAGGCTGCGTGGCTTCTCCTCTGGCTCCTTCAGCTCCTCGAACACTGACATTTTGCTTGTCCATAATTCATCATCTCTGAGACTAGCTTCCAGCAACTGGGGAGATAGCGTCTCATGTCCACGAGGGAAATATCGCCAGATTTCCTAGAAGTCTCAGGAGAAATGCATGCCCACACAGAGGCCTCATTGGTTACTCAATGGTTATCTCCAGACTATCAGGCTAGACTTCACCCCTGCATCTCAATCATAAAATTGACATATCAAATACATGACCACCAAATACACCAAAGCTAGAGCATGAAGTTATTGTTGTTGAACAAGTTTAGCTTAATGAACAAAAAAATTTGCCCTGAGCATTATTATACTCTTATAAAGATGTATCAATATGAGTTCAAATTGGCAACTATTTATATAAAGCACAGATGAGAATTTTAAAGTACAGAAATAGTATGAGCAAAGTTAATGAGAATAGTGGCATAATGAGAAGTATCTTGTCAATGTCATCGAATTGTACATGTGAAAATTCTACAGTTATACTCTGTCATATACAGTCATTACATATTAAAATCTACTGGAATGCACAATACATGATAAAATGTTCATATATAAATGATAAATTCTTAGTACAAATTGCCTACTATCACTACTAAATGAATAATACCATCATTGTCCTGGTAGTCATAAATTAATAATCCTTGTTTTCCTAGAAAGCATCCTTGGACACATCACCTTGGTATACCACAGTGATGATTTCACTAGATTTTAAGGTCAACTTGGGCCTTTGGCTTTTATTAGACATCTATGTTAGACATAGTCTTCAGCATGCTCTCAAAAATTATTTGAACAGGGCTGAGCCCCGGTGGCATAAGTAGTTGAGTGCGGGACTGCGGCCCACGGGCTTGGTGCTTCAAATCCAGTGGCGGCTCTCAGGAGCAGCCCTGGGTAGCTCCCATGACCACCAGAGAGCATTGATCACCCCCCAAAAACAAAAACAAACAAACAAAAATTATTTGAACAGTGTTGGTTATGCTATTCATTTTCTTTTATTACTTAGAATTCACCTGAAAGAGAGAGCTAATAATTTAGCTACAAAAAGCCTGAGCTTGAAGATAGGTTGCTAATAGGAATAAGAGCTTACTAGGATAAAGATTTTTGAATGATAGGTTTTGCACATTTTTCCCCTGAAGAAATTAAGTCTTTACAACTTGTATCTGTCATTAACTATTCCAAAGACAAATTTTAGGGAACACATGCTGAGGTTTGCGGAGACAGATGTTTCCCTTCCACCAATGCTTTAGTCAGCATGACTGTTTTTAGATTATTAATGCCAAAGACCCAGTCTTGATTGGTAAGCTTCTCAGGGAATTTATACGAAGCAAATATTTGTTTGCCATCCCATTCTCTCTGAGGTATCATTGAAAATAGAATAATAACTAGAAGGTTATTGGCAGGCATGGGATCCAAACTGAAGTGATTAAATAGAGAGCCTGAATAAATAATGGTCTGTGATTCCAAATGCATGTTTTATTCATAAAACAATGTTTCCTGGGTCCAATTATATCCTGGATGCTATGTTAGGTACCAGGAACACAAAATCAAAATGAAACATAACATCTGTCCTCAAGTTTAGCGCTTAGAGCTTCAATGAAGAAACAGATGTGCAAACAAATGAACAAGGAACTTCATATAAGTGTTTTACAGGTTGTAAATCCATCTAGGACAGCGCTGAAGGAGAAGATGAACAATGACAATAGTGGGAGGGTAGCAATTCTCTGAGAAAAAATGTAGGACATAAAATTATCAGAATTTATTCACTGTGATAGATTCCACTGATGATTTTGCCTAGCTGATGATGGTTTCCTTAACTGATATTTACAATCAAAGGATAGGTGTCAACAATTTGTTTTCACCATGTGAGCTTATATTTTTAGTCAGAGTTGAGTGATCAGGATTGATGTTGTTCAGAGTCTATGTGCATTTAACTGAGACTAAGAATTATAGCTACCTTGGGATAGTCTTTTGCCTGGAGAAGATATTATAAATAATATAGATAATCTATGTTGCTGTTAGATGCCATGGAGTTAATTCTGACTTAGAGGGACCTCACGTAAAACAAAGCAGAACAGTGTCCAGTCATGTGCCTTTCTTTCAATAATATACATGCAAGCTCTCGCTGCCATCATGTTCCTCTGACTCATAGTTACCCTGTAGGACAGAGGAGAGCTGCCTCTGTAAGTTTCTGTGGCTATAAATCTTCATCCTTCTCCCACGGAGAAATTTGCTGAACTTGTGGGTGGCAATCCAAGCATAATGTAAAATGCCACTACAATAATATGTAAATAACATAAATTTGCAACTACAGGATAGCTTATCTTCTGCCTATAAAGTGGGATGAGAAGTAGAGAAAGCCAAGGAAGGGCTATACAAAAACATAAAACATGGGGAGTGGAGAGGGGAAGCTCATTTTACTGTACGGATTCATGTTAAGGTCCAACTAAGTTCTTGTCCTTGATTTTTAAAAGTCGTTATGTATTTAGGGGAACAAAACCCACTGTTACCAAGTCCATACTAATTAACAGTGACCCTGTAAAGCAGAGGAGAATGGTAAGTCTGTAGGAGTAGAAAGCCTAATTTCTCTCCCAAGGAGTGGCTAGAGGTTTTGAACCCTTGATCTTATGGCATTGGGGTTGCAATTTGGCTGCTAACCAGAAGGTCATCAATTTGAAAACACTTGTCATTTCATAGGAGAGGGATGAGGCTTTCTACTTCTTTAAAGACTAAAGGGCAGGAGCAATTGTAGCCTGTCTTTTCTGGTTGCTGAGTTGGAATCCACTCAATGACAGTCTATTCTATTTAGATAAAGTTAATCTTTTATCCATTCTTCTAGCTTATAAGTTGATCTATTGATTGCGTGAACAACCTTAATTAATGAAGTCATTAATTGCAAGTGTGGCATGAAAAAGAGGGAGGGACCTCTTCGTTATATTTTTGTGGTAGAGCATGGAAGGAGAAACTGGAGAGAACTTTGAATGGATGGAATAATTCAATAGGTTTTCAAATGTATGGTTTAAGGTGTTTGCAGAATAACCAAATGGGCATTACGATTGAAGAAGCTGGAACTCAGGAAGAGTGATGTGTGATGAAATGGAGTGTCCATATTTGAAACTCGGCAGCCTTTAGGGTGAAGTCAAGGGCATGGATTGAAATCATATAGAGAGAGTGTTGGGTGAAAAGTGCACAAACAACTAATCCCAGGGAAGCACCAACATTTGAAGAAAGGAAAAGCAAGGTAACCAGAGAAGCAGCTGGAATGGAATATTATAAATTGGAATAGAATGGGCTCAAAGAAAAAGGTATTGGGAGATTAAGAATAAAGGTGAAATTAATAGCTATGGGGCTCCAAGCAATCAAATACTATAAGAATGGAAGATTTCCTATTATGCATGACAGTTAAGTATTGCTAGTGTCATGAGTCAGATCATTTTCAATGGCCTAATGGAGGCTGGTTCTAGATTTCAAGGGATGGAAGAATGACTGGAAAGTATAATAGCCTGTGAATGAGTAATGGGTGCTAGGTGACCAGGTAAAATGGTGCTGCTCATTGTGGAAATTTGGATGTTTCTCTAATGGTAAATGGGTGGTGGAGAGGAGGCCATCTTGAGCCTTGGAGGGAGGAAGGGATGCTTCCCAACACACTGACCTCAGTATTGTAATGGTGGCTGGTCATGGCACCCTATTCTCCACAGAGTATTCAGGACACAGAGGAACCATCTGCCTCACAGAGTCCAACGTTACCTTGTCTTCTTTTCTATAAATTTAAATATTACTAGTGCATGGATATGATATTTTAAATGTCAACTCTATTGAAAAAGCTATAACTAAACCGTATCCTTCATGCTTTTTGACCTGGAATCCTGACCTGCTCTTACCTTTCCTTAAGAAACGACCATTTTTTCTGGCCAAATTTTACACTGTGAACATTATGGTGAAAAGCCTCGTCACCTCCTCTTTTTCTCAAACACTCAATTACACCAGAAGTGGCCATGACCCCAAAACAACCAATCAATCTATTCACTAGAAACCTCATGCCGTGTGATCTATGGTCCGGTGCCATAAAACAAGTTGTGTAAGTCTGATTCCCTTTCCTGGGAATTTGAACTAGAATATAGAAGAGAATATAACCATAAAGGGAAAGGTTTATGATGCTTTTAGGGTGCTGTCTGTAGGAATGGATAATAGAGCTGATGAAAGAGATAAAAACAGGATCCATAGGGCTGAGTCTCGGTGGCATAGTGGTTGAGTGTGGGACTGCGGACCATTGGCTTGGTGGTTCAAATCCAGCAGCAGCTCTCCGGGAGCAAGGCTGGGTATCTCCCACAACCACCAGAGGGCAGGGATGCCCCTCCCCCCCAAAACAGGATCCATTATAAATACAGAAGATGTATCCTAGACTGCTAAAAATGCAAACCAAACCACATTGAAAGATCTATGTCCAGAGTGCTCTTAGACTGTAAAAGGGACCAGACATCCCACTTTTTAACAATTTAACAACACCCCACGGCGTTTTAAAATTAAAATAAATATATTGCAATACTATTTTTGTGTTCTATGAACACTTTTGTGGCTCCATATAGATCAAATTTTTAATCCATAACCCCCTCCTCCCCCCGGTCAATGGTGTCCCACTTAATATCTGGTCACTTTGCCTTAGAGTCGAGGATGGACTTCGTCTTATATACTTTGGACATGTTGTCAAGAGAGACTGGTCAAAAGAGAAGGAAATCCTGTCAGGCAGGGTAGAGAGACAAAGAAGGAGAGGGAGATTCTCAAGGATATGGTGGATACGGTGGCTGCAACAATGGGGTCAGGGATAGGAACAATCGTGAGGACGGCACGGAGTGGCAATGTGTGCAGAAGGTCGCTATGGGTTGGAGTGGAATGCTGGCACCTAACAACATTATACATCCAAGGAGCCCTGGTGGTGCTGTCCAGGAAGCGTGGACTATTAACTCCAACATTGTGTGTTCAAACCCACCAGCACCAGTACTGGGGAAAGATGAGGTTGTCTGTTCTCAGTAAGGACTTAGAGTCTGAGAAACCCTGTCTCATGCCTCTGTGAATCAGAATCAAATGGATGGCAGGAAACTGGAGCGTACAGAGAAGAGAGGAAGAACGACTGAGCAGGTCATGGGAAAGAACATGTTCAATAGCATTCAATAGCATTCAGCATCCAGAACTGCTTCCATTTCTGACACAATTTTAGTACTTGATCCAAGCATTATAAATTCTTTTTACAAACCATTTCTACCCTTGAGATACAAGTGGATCTCTTTCTATTTACCATAGAAGCTCTACTCTAAAAGGACTATTTCATTCTAAGTTTTCAGTATAAGATATAAAAAACCGATGTGTTCTTCCTTAAACTGTATCACCTTTGGGGAGGCAGTAGAGGATGGGTTTAATGTAGAAGGCCTGCATTTAAATCCTGACTTTGCGAGTCACACATTGTGTCAGCATGGGTAATTTGTGTGACTTCTCACGACTCAGTGTCTTCATACATAAAGTGTGAATATAAGATTTACAAGATAGCTTAAGGATTTAAATAAAAGAATGGAAAGAAAAAAGCTAACTACAGGATCTGGGATGCAGAAAGAACTTAATAGATGTAGATTTTTGCTATGTTAGTGTCCCTTTGTTATCTTTGGTGCCTGTCTCTCCTGATAACCTGCCCAAGCACATGAGACTGAGTCTTGTCATCCATCCTGAAGGAGCACATCTTTGAAAATAGATTTGTTTGTCCTTTTGGCAGTCCATGATACTTTCAATAATCTTTTCCAGCACCATAACTCAAATGCAACAAGTATTCTTAGGTCCTACTTATGATTTGTTATAAATAGGTAGAGTCTTTTAATTTATCTTAAATTTTTGTTTTTATCTTCTTTTTGAACATACTTTTTGGCTCACCAAGTGCATGATAAAGCTCTTCATACTTTATATAATTGCATGCTATATATATACACAAAAATAACAATAACTCATTACCATCAAGTCAATTCTGATTCATATTGACCCCATAGGACAGAGCCTCTGTGTTTCCAAAGCTGCACATTTTTACAGGAAGAGAAAGTGTCCTCTTGCTCCTGCAGAGTGGCTGATAGTTTGAACTTTTGATCTTTTGGTTTGCAGCCCAAGAGGTAACCCATTGATTGACTAGGGCTTCTTGTTTTATGTATGTGTGTATACACACACACAAACACACATACAGGCATGCATGCACACAATATATTATGCAAATGCATAGAGATAATCTATATATTTGGAAAGATGATGATAGAAGAGCTCAAGTTTTTATATGCTGCTCATATTAGTTCATTTTTCTTTGATCTGTTCTAGAAACATGCAGGCATGTCAGATATATTATAGGCCTCATTCCAGACCTCCATAATAAAGCTACTATGACAACTAAGGTAAGTACACGAATTTCTTCTAAATTTCTCATTTATACCTGGGATATTGAGACATAGTGAGGACGTTAAATACTGTCACAGGAATTTGAATATGGATTACCTAAATTCATCATTATATCTATATCTATAAAACACTATGAAGCAAATGCGGTGTCAAAGAAAAGGCTTAATGGGCTGAGCCCTGGTGGCATAGTGGTTGTGTGTGGGACTGCAGCCCACAGGGTTGATGGTTCAAATCCAGCAGGAGCTCTCCAGGAGCAAGACTGAGCTTCCTACTCCCACCAGGACAGTGATGCCACACAAAAAAAAGAAAGAAAGAAAAGAAAAGTCTTAATATAAAAAGGAAATTCTAGCCAAATGGGAAGTTTTTATTTCTTGGGAGGACTCATCCTAAGACAGATGGGGATTGATACCAGGCAGGAAAAAGCACAAATCTATTACTCTAACACTCAATCATGGACCCTGGGCTGTATTATATTTGTCCATTTAAAATCATTTGTTTTAGACTGGATTATGGCATTGGTGAAGAATATCAAATACATCAATCTTTGAAGAAGTAGAACCAGTTTGTTTCTCAGAAGCAAGGATGGCAGTACTTCAGCTGCCTTACTTTGGACATGTCATCAGCAGAGACCTCTGGCTAGAAGAAGGCCTCCTGTGTGGGGAACTGAAAACCAGGAGCAGAGCGAAAGTGGAAAACCTCTCAACGCTATATGTTAAGGACTCTGGGAGATGCGAACCTTCATGGAGGGGAACCTTCACATCTGTAAATTGGAGAGGCGTTCCAGTCACATTCTCCTAAGTAAAAGCCATTCCTCTCAATGTCCACTCCCATAATAATGCCAAATTTAAGGTCCTGTTAGCAAACACCTGATCATGTATTATGCCCTCGAACGTCAAGTGCGTGAAGGCTATCTACCTGAAGGTTTCTGTCATCAAAAGCAATCAGACCCTATTGTCTTCCCCACCTTAACTAGGGTCCACTCCCTTATGAGAAGGATCCTAGATTGTTCTCCCGGAGAAGAATTCAGAGACTTGTAAGGTCAAGTCAACTCAGAGCTGACTAAGTTTAGGCTGCCATCTTGACTATATATCCCACCCACCTTGTTATGTATATACCTTCTTGTCACATGTATGCCTGTAGACTCACAAGAACCCTCAGACAACAGCCTGCTGGTCACATTTATCCGGCCCACTGGGTATTTTTGCCACCGCTGTTGTCCTGCTTAGCAGCCGACTCATCCTAGGCCTGCAGTGAATTTGTTCACAGTTGTGTTTTTTTTTCAAACTATAGTCTGGGACAGTGAACTGAGGAACAGCAAACTGGCCCCCTGTTTAAAAAGTTCGAGGACACCTGTGTCTAGTGCCTCCCCTTCCTATTGTGTGCACACCCCTAGCTTGTCCCCCTCCTGTTATATGCCTGCCTTAATACAACCCCTTCCTGTTACGTATATGTTTACTCTGACTTGCATGCCCAAGATGACATAAGCTCATAAGAATATATTATGCTATCTTTCTGCTCAGACCTGATTTGTGATACCATGGTAGAGGTGAGCCCTTGCATATGCTGTCTCGTGTCTCTTTAATTTACTCTTCAATTACACAACTGTCCTCTTGGACCTGTTTGGTTGTGGAGGTTGCCCTAGATCATGAGCTTCAGATCAGTCAACCCTCTCTCTCTCTCGTCTTCTCCCTTAGTTCCTTGTAAACCAGGTCCACAGGTGTCAGTGCCCAGACTCAATCCATCCCTTTATTGATGCATTTCTCCCACTTCCACTCAACAAGTGGATCCAGGTGATCATCTAGCAAACATTTCAGCCAGCTCACAGGCTCTCTTTAGCATTCAGTCCTAGAGAGGAGTTTTTCTCCATGGTTTCAGAGTTTTTCCAGCTACTGGTACAAACAGCTAGCTCAAAATTTCAAAACCCAAAAAAGTTCTTTTTGTCCTTCAATTTGTCAATTTTGACCCTAGGCGGGGCTCTTGGAATAACCATATCCTGAAAACTCCAATCACTGGATGGGGTTTATCTTCTTATTATCTTCTTACAGACTTCTTTGTAGGAAGGAACTAACCCATATAAAAATCAAATTTTAATGGTTCCAAGCATGTGGGCTTACAAGTTCTCTATTTCATATTTTCATAATCATTTCCATAAATCCTTATATCAACAGAATAATAAGCAGAAGAAATCATGTAAACAAAATAGAATCAGATACTAACCTCGATTCTTAAAGCAGTAAAGGTCAATCCTTATCTATCTTATCTCAATCCTTAACAAAACTATTCTATTGGTACAAAAATATGGGATTAGACCTCTGAGAGCATTGCCTCAAGTCAGGATCAGGTCTTCTGTAGGCCATTTCGACCTCAGTCAGCCATTTCCTCTAACCAGCATGGTCTCTGAGAAAATCAAGGAGTGATCTCTACCCCTAAGTTCAAAATATACATTAGCAACATTCATTTTTTCCATTTCACACAGGAATAATCCAAAGACTATAATTCAACAAAATAATCAAGACTTTAGCTTCTCATATTCTATCCAGAAAACAACCCAGTAAACTAAATGGCTACATCATCTGACTTCTGGTTAGCGCAAGAAGGAACACTACCTTGAGGCAGAAGTCAAATAAGCATCTACTCTCCATCTTTATGATTTGTTTCTCTAGTCACCACTCCTTGTTCCATAATGTGTTAGTCTGGGTAGACTAGAGAAACAAATTCATAGACACGTATATGTGTATGGGAAAGAGATCTATATTTAAGAGCACTTGTATATTGAGAAAACATCCCAGCCAAGTCTAGATTAATTCCTTAAGTTTGATATGAGCCTATATGTCCAATACCAATACATAAAATTATCTTTAGACTCAGGAAACACTTGCAATGACACTGGATGTGGGAAGATCACAGGCCAGTGGGTGCAAAGTCTTATGGATCTAGTGGTGGTAGAAGCATCTCAGCGCTGGCAGGGGTCTCCACTTGGCTCTTCTAGCTCCCATGGTATGGGGTCTATCAGTGAGCATCTCTCAGGAGGTGAGCAGAGAGAGTATGTCTCTTGCCTCCAGGGAGAAAATACCAGAGTTCCCAGAATCCTCAGGAGAAGGCCATGAGCACACAGAGACTTCATTGGCTATATCCTGATTGATAGTCTAGACTCCACCCCTACATTCTTAATCTTCAAATCGACACCAGATTATATAACTGCCCCCACCCTCCATATCCAACAATTATGCTGGCAACTTAGAACATCAACAAAAATGAGGGACAGTCTCAATAGTCATAATGCATCCAAATATACCAAAGCTTATGAAAATGGCATAGGATTGGACAATATGCCATATTGGTATACATAAATATACTGTGGGTCTGAGCCAACTGCACAACAGCTAACATAGCAAGGCTAGAATGAGCCTATGGTAGGTAGGGTTCTCTAGTAGAGTAATACCCGTGATGCCTCTATGTGTATGTATATAAACGAAAACCAACCTCACTGGCCTGGAGTCCATGCTGACTCATCATGAACTCCTGTGGGTTTTCAAGACTGTAACTGTTTACAGAAATAGAAAGCCCAGTCTTTATCCTAAGAAGCTGCTGATAGTGTTGAACGACTGACCATGTAGATTCTAGCCACATGCATAACCACTATACCACCAGAAGTCTTTGTCTATCGAAAGAGATTTATATTAAGAAACGACACACCATTGTAGAAATAGGTAAATCCATTTGCTTTCAGTCCACAGGTCATATAGGCAAGGGGAAAGCTTCTGACTAGCAAAGCTGTAGGGGCTGATCAACAGAAAGCAGGAAGATAAAGGAGCAAGCCCATAGACTGTTCCAGGCGGAGGCGAATGAATGCAAGGTCTGCCCAATGAATGCAAGGTCAGCAGTCCAATGATGCCTTCTGGGGTCTGCAGGCAGTATAAACAGGGGTCAAGGAGCCAGATGCAGAATCCACATCCAGCAGTAAAGGTGAGCTAGTTGGTACACACTGTCAATTTATTCTAAAAACATACCACACAGAATGAAGGTTCCCTCACTTGTATCAAGATTGTAACCATATGAAGGAAGTGATACTCCACCCAATCCCTCCCACAGCTGCAAAACTGCTTCTTAGAAGATTCCATAATGGGGTTAACCACACTATCTCACACCCACATGGTAAATGATCTGCAATGGCAGAAGCCAAGAATGGAAAGGGACCTCTCCCAGAAAACACAGATGTCCAAAAATGACATCACGATGACTTTCATTATAGCTAACACGGTCATTTAAATATCTGGGATAGTTTTATTTCAGCAACAATGCAGAAAACTATTTTCATCAACACAACATGTGTGCTTTTAAAGCTTCGTTAGCTTTAATAACATGAGAAGGGGCTTTAGAAAACCATTGAAAAAGATCAAGAATCCAGATTTCAAACAATATCACACTTATTCCCCTCTGGGGGACTTGGCCTTCCACACCCACCAAAAATAGACCCACAGGTCTGTTTTTAATGCCACTATTGTACTGCCCAAGAATGTGCTATTACAATAATTGTTTATATAAGCATCTTGTTTTTCTGATTTACGACCTTTCTGGGAATAGAAACTTGAACTTACTTTGGTTCTCCAGCATCTAGCGTAAGTTTCTTCATAAATTACTAAAGTATTCTGCATACATTCCTTTCTTGGGTTCTTGGCAAACTTCTTTAATCTATACTTGTGTTGAAGTCAATTCTGAATCCATAGTCACCCTATGCTTCATTCTTCTCCTGAATCTCTTGACAAAGAGCTGAAATCTTTTTATTATACAGTAAAACTTGTGTAAGGCATAGAACAAAATACTGCCCAGTCCTCCTGCACCAACCTCACACTTGTTCCTATGTCAGCATCCATCGCTTGTAGACACAAAGTCAATCAATCTTTTTTTTTTTCTGTCTTCTAGAATTTTTCTAGCCCTCTACTGGTCTTCAGTGTTTGTATGAATCATGAAATTATGGGAAATTTTGTCAGCAAACTTAAAAAATATTTACTGGGATAAATGCATTCAAAATGACAGGAAGTTCTTATCATCTCTAATCTGCACTACCCCTTCCAATCTGCATAGCATGCCAGCGATTGCAATATTTTAGTCTAAATATCATTCTGCCTCTGACTCCTGCCCTAAACTCCTCAAGCAGACTTGACTATGCTTTTACTTCTGTTCCTTTTGTGTTTTGTTGTCAACTCTTTTGTGATAATTAATATACTATATTTTATTATACATCGAATGTCTACTAACCTGCAGGCTAATCAGTCTCTTAACTCACCATCGGTTTAGAATCACCGATGATTAGACCAGATAAGATAGACCAGAACCACCCCTGTGGGTTTCTGAGACTTTAACTCTCTGTGGGAGTAGAAAGTTTTGTTTTTCTCCCAAATCTCTTGACAAAAGAGGTGAAATCTTTTCATTTGACAGTAAAACCTGAGAAAGGTGGAATCTGGGTAAGGCATAGACATGTAGAAGAAGGAAAACAGGAAAGTGTCCAACTAAAATGAACAAGAAAAAAGTGGTCCAATGGCACTGTCTCAAGATGCAAAACACACACACACAGACACACACACAGAAACCAAGCGTGGGAATTCCCTTTGGTTCTGGCTCTGGTAGCTTTCACTGTCAGTCTTAGCATTTGGTACCAGGTCTGACCCACAGGGAGGTTGGTGTTGATAGTTGCCATGGCCTCAACCCCAACTTGTGGCAACCTTACATACACGAGGACTGGGCTTGGCTTGAGCCATCTCTATGATCTTTGGAACGTTTGAGGCTATCAGGTCATTCATGTCACTGAGCTTTCCTCGTTTTCCCTGATCTGTTTGCAAACACAGTTCGTTTCCAGTAAATACGACTGTCAGAAAATTGAGAAAAGCCAAACACTTCCTGAGAACTCAGAAGATTGTCACAAAAATTAACAAGACACCAGTTAATCTTTAAGCAAACAAACACAAAGCAAAAACCTAAAACACACGTCAATCAGTCTCTTTTTTCTAGCTTCAGAATTTTTTTACAAAACTCAGTTCAATCTCTAGGCAGCTTTTCTGCCCCTATTCTGCGGGGTTTGGGTTACTCTTGGTAATTTGCCTTGGTCATATAGCCCATCTCTCAAATTTATTTATACACTTTTGAGTTTGAGCTCCTCAAAAAAGCTCAATCTGTGACCATATTATAGCTTTCTGTCTCTGTCTTCGTAGTCATTTTGGAACACACTATGCTAATGTCAAGGGTTTATTTGTTACTTTTTTATCTCTCATGTTCCATACAGGCTCTCTCTTTCCATTGCACATAGCTAATTTCCATCCGAACTTATATGAGGGGCATTTGAAATATATGCTTTCTCCAAAATATGAGAGGATATGGCCCATAAGTCTTTTCGCTCATATGATGTACATGATACTCTAATAAGCATTATATATTTACAACTTTAACAAACATGTGAAGGGTTAGAGGAACTTAATGAAGTACTCCAAGGAAGGCATCTCTTAAGAGTCAGAGATTTGCTGAAAGTCGGTTTTTTTATGATGCTAAATCCTATACACTTAATTGGTGCAGCAGAGTTTCATGAGCTTTGTCTGCCCCCCCTCCGCACTTCCGCCCAAAGAGAAGTCTGAGTACAAAAGAGGAAGCAGCTTGTCAGAGGCCAGTTGCGTAACACCTGGGTGAATGAGAATTAGAAGGAAATTGTCTACTGTTTTTTTTCCTCCTGTGTCATGATATCTACCGTGGCTGGAATCTGATAGAGTAAACACTAACTTGGAAAGTCACATATTTTTAAAGCTTAGAAAGAGCTTTAAAGCATAAGAGAATAAGAAATTACTAAATCCAAACATCATGTTGGAATAGGATAGGCTTTCTATTCTTTGTTTCTTGTCTTTATTTGCATTAAGTGGGAATTGGGACCTCTGTAAAAGCTTCTTCTGATATAATCCTAAATCTGTAGGTGGGTAATACCCTCTGTGGCTCATTTTCCAGAGTTATACTTACTGCATTTTACCTTATTTGTTCACTTCTGCTTTCTGCTTTTATCACGGAATAAGAGACACAGTAATAAAACATTTTAGAATAAAGGGAAAATTTGCACAATTTTATGATAAAAAATTATTAAGGAATAAGTATAGTTTGGTCTACTATCTTCTTCCAGTTATACTGGTTTTACCTTTCTTCCCCTTTACCCTTTGATCCTTCAATGACAGTGATATAACTGTGGTTGATACCTAATTCTCTTAACATTTACCTGCTCATTCATTCAAGAGTTCATTCAAATGTACTTAATTGCTCAAATTAATGGTCTGCTGATGTTTGATGATAGTTACCATGGATTGTTGTCTCTCCTCCTAGGTTAAACATCACAGTTGTTTTAGGATAGTAGGCATGAAAAAATAGATGTCGGTAACCTGACCAAGTTACATTAGTTGGAGTACTTAGAGCTCTACTTTCCAGTCCCATTAGTCTGTTTTTCATACTGTGGTGGCTTGCAGGTTTATGCAAGAGGAAGCTGAGGAAATTCACTGGAATTTCAAAAGCCAGAAAGGGCACCCAAGCAGAGCAGATTTCAATGGACATTCTGGTCTAAGAACAGATTACAAAGAAGGAATAGATTGTCTACTTCAGAGAAATTTGCCGCTGCAAATCTATGGATAGAATCAAAATTACAGAAACCCTCAGGAATAGTAGCAAATATTACCAGAAGATAAGACCATCACCTTCACCTTGAGATCAGAAGGCACTCAAAATAAAAGTGAAGAACTGCTCTCTCAAATTAGACATGACCATAATGACCCGGATGGAGTAAAGCTGTCAGGATTTTCATTTGCTAATGAGACATGACTCAAAATGAGAAGCGGCTCTAAGTATCTATTAATAATTGGATCTTGAAAAGTATGAAGTATGAATCTAGAAAGATTGGAGGTTGTCAAACACTAAATGGAGAAACTACAGATTGATATCCCAGGCATTAGTGAGCTGAAATGAACTAATATTAGTCAATTTATATAGGAAAATAATATAGCTTATTATGCTATAAGTGACAGTCAAGATTAAGTCAAGTGTTAGTCAATATATAAAAATAGCATTTCGAGATCTAGTTTGAAATACAATGCTGTGAGAAGATAATATTAATCCTCATACAAGGAAATCTAGCAAATGCACCCATTATTCAAATGTATGCACCAACCACCAAAGCTAATGATGGAGGAACTAAAGAACTTGTGCCAACATTTTCAATCTTCAAATGATCAAACATGCAATGAAAATGTATTAATAATTATTGCCAATTGAAGTGAAAAAGTTGAAAGCAAAGAAAAAAGAAGACTAGTTGGAATATATGGTCTTGGCAATAGAACTGAAGCTAGATATTTCTTGACAGCATTTGTAAGCCTTTCTCATCATAAATACCTTTTTTCCAGAAACACAAAAGGTGACTATACACGTCGGTCTGTCCAGATGAAATACACAGAAGTCAAATTGACTACATTTGTTGGAAGAGATGATGAAAATGATCCATATCAGCAATTAAAACTATCCATATCAGCAATTAAAACAAAGCCAGAGTCTGACTGTAGAAGAGACAGACCATCAATTGCTCATATGTAACTTCAGGTTGGAGCTGAAGATAATGAAAACTAGTCCAAGAAATCCAAAACTTCTAAGTATATTCCACCTGAATTTTGAGACTATCTCAAGATATATATTTGATGCTTTAAACACTAGTTATAATTGATGAAATGTGGGATGGCATCAAGAACATCATACATGAAGAAAGTAAAAGATCATTAAAAAGACAGGGCGGAACGAAAAGATTAATGTGGATGTTAGAAGAGACTTGCCCGAATCACAGAGTAACAAAGCCATATGGAAGAAATGATTAAGTCAAAGAGTTGAACTGCGAGTTTCAAAAAGGAATTTGAATTAGGCTGGATTGACTGAAGAAATAAAATCATAGACACTTATATGTGTATAAGAAAGAGTTTTATATAAAAGAGCAGTTATATATTGAGAAAACATCTCAGTCCAGTTCGGATCAAGTCCCTAAGTCCATATTAGCTCGTATGTCTGTTACTGGTCTATAAATTCCTCTTTAGGCTCATGCAACACATACAATGACATGAAATGCAGGAAGATCACAGGCCAGTGAGTGGAAAGTTTTGTGGATCAAATGGCAGTGAAAACATCTATGCACTGGTGTAGGTCTCCACCTGCCCCCTCTAGTTCCAGAGCTATGGCTGTATTAGCATAATTCCATGTGGTTTGTCAACAGAAATGTCTAGCAGGGAGAATGTGCACCCTGCTTTCAGAGAGGAAGACAGGAGTTCCCAGAATTCTCAGGAGAAGGCCATATCCACAAAAGGCACCATTGGCTATGACCTGATTGATAGACTACTTCCCCCCTTCTCAAGTTAACAAGAGATTATTTAACTGCCACAAACCATCCCTGCTTTGACACTCTTACATAATATGTTAGCCATTAGCCATACATAATTTTAAACAAAACAATTATAAAATCTTACCTGTACCTAACCGGTAAAACAAAAAAGCATAAAATTCAATATGTGCCATCCTCATTTAAGCATAATATTCTATAAGTAAACAAAACAATATTCCATGCTTAACAATTGCAGTTAAGTGAACACCTACACCCTCATCCTATAATCCTATGAAAATATTGCTCCACCTATAAAAGTTTATAAGTCAACCACTTCATACCTTTATTTTGGGTAACCAATTTCTCCTCTGCCATTTACATCAACCCAAAGCTCTGAGGAGACAATCATATTCTTTGATGTGAAGAAACTTCATTCCACTTGGAATCTTGTGAAGTCTGCATCCATAAGCAAAGTCAAATCAGGACAGGCTGTCCATAAAGTCCGTAGCAATATGGATCAGTTCCCAGGCTCAAAAATCTTTTCTTCTCTAATCAGGTTCTGGTCAACTTGATGTGGACTGCGTCATTTAGTCTCACCAAGATGCCCAGTAGCTGCTTTGCCTTCAGTCCATGGGTCCCATTACAAACTCTCAACAACCCTACCCCTATTGTGTTAGGTTATGAACTTCAGACCAGTAAACCAGTTCTCATTTTCTCCTCTAGTTTGTGTGACCAGGTTCATGGGTGTCAATGGCCAGACTCAACCCATCTCTTTATTGTGGCATATCTCTCACTTCCAAGTGGATCCAAGTGGATCCAGGTGGATCCAGGTGGTCATCTAGCAAGCATGTTAACCTACCCACATTCTCCTTTTAGCATTCAGTCCTAGAGAGGAGAGTTTCTTTATGGCTCCATTTTTTTTCCAGCTTCTGACACAAACCACTAGTTCAAAATTCAGAGTTCCATTAACAAAAAAATATGTCAATAGCCCCTTGGGTAAGTCTCTTCACCTTCGAATGTCCTGAGTCAAGACACCTAGAGTCAAGACACTAGGTGGGGCTTATATTTTCAAAACCTTCTTTGCAAGCAGGCCCTAAACCCTTCTAAAGATCTAACTTAAAATCTGAATGCAAGTGGGTTTACTAGCCCTCTAGTTTTTTCTTCCCAATAATCATTTCTATCAATCATTATATCAACAATAATAAGCAGAAGAAATCAGCATAAACAAAGTAGTATTGGATCCAAAGTTCAATGTTTAAAATCATCGAGTTCAAATTTTCTCTCTTATCTTAGTCCGTATTTAAACTATTCCATTAATAGGAAATCTGGTCTTATTTCTCTGATTGAATCAAGCTAGGGCCAGGCTTTCTGTCAGCTGTTTTCACTAAGCAGTATGGTCTCTGAGAAATTCAAGGGGTGATTTCTACTCCTACGATCAAAATACATATTAATTGCATTCATTTTTGCCAGTTCAAACATGATAACCAAAGACAACAACAAAACAAAGTAATCAAAGCTTTAACTTCCCCGATTTTTTCCAGAAAACAACTCAGTAAACTGAATGGCCATGTATGACTTCTGGCTAGCCAAAGAAGAAAAACTACCATGAGGCAGAGGTCAAGCGAGCACCCATTCTCCATCCTAATGATTTTTTCCCCTGGTACTCCATTTCCAGGATACCATAATATGTTAGTCTGGGTTGACTAGAGGAAAAAAATTTAGACATATGTGTATAGGGAAGAGATTTATTTATTTATTTATTTATTTGGGGGGAAGAGATTTATATGAAAGAACAATTGTATATGGAGAAAACAACCCAACCCAGTCCAGATCAATCCCATAAATCCGATTTTAGCCCATATGTCTGATAACAATCTATAAATTCCTCTTCAGACTGACACAGAACATGCAATGACTAAATTCAGGAACATCTCAGGCCAGCGGTAGAAAGTCTTATGAATTCAGTGGCAGTGAAAGCATCTCTGTGCTGGCATGGGTTTCTGTGCGACTCCTCCAAGCTCTAGGGCTGACTCTGTCAGTGTAGCCCTTGCTCCATATGATTTGTCAACAACAATGTCTCACAGGGAAGAGCGTGTCCCACCTGCAAGGAGGAAGACAGGAATTCCAAGAATCCTCAGGAAAGGTCATGCCCACAGAGAGGCACCGATCTGACTGAGATCTAATTCATAAATTAACAGGAGATTATGTAACTTACACACAGCTAGAGAAAAAAAATCACAATAAAATGTGCAAAGACATATAGTTATAAAACCAAAAGAGGAAGAACACAATCAACTTCTCTTTAAACTGAAAAATTCAATCTTTGAGTTGCAATATTGGAAGAATCTATTGGGAAAATATTGAATGGTGCAGGAAGAATGAAAAGAAGTTTGAAAGGGTCATTGCATGAAAAATAACTAGTCAACATGCCATCATTTCTGGAGGGAGTATATAAGCTTGAATCAATAGTGCTGAAGGAAAAAAATCCAAACTTTGCTGAAGGCATTGCCCAAAAGCAAGGCTCCAGGAATTGATCAAATACCAGTTGAAATATTTCAGCAAGCTGATAGACAACTAGAAGCACTCACTCATTTATGCCAAGAAATTTGGAAAACAACCTACTGTCCAACTGACTGGAAGAGATTTGTGTTAGCATCCATTCCCCCCAAAAAGGAGACCCAGCAGAATACACAAATTATATAATCATATCATTAATAGAACATGCAATTACATTTTTCTGAAGCTCACCCAACAATGGTTACATGAGTACATTGACAAGGGCTGCCAGAGATCCAGGCAGCATTCAAAAGAGAATGTGGAATGAGATAGATCATTGCTGATGTGAGATGGATTGTGGCTGAATGTAGAGAATGTTAGAAAGATATTTGCTTGTGTTTTATTGATTATGTGGACTATGTTTTATCACCTTTGTGGACCATAATGAAGTATGAAGAGCCTTTTGAAGAATTACAATCCCAGGACAATTAAATATGCTCATGCAGAGCCTTATCATGGGTTCAAAGGCAGTTATCTGAACAGGAGAAGGAAATACTGCGTGGTTTGAAATCAAGAAAGGTGCATGTAAAGGTTGTATCTTCCATTTCATCTA
Organism: Nesogale talazaci; assembly: GCA_004026705.1. Lineage (NCBI taxonomy): Eukaryota > Metazoa > Chordata > Mammalia > Afrosoricida > Tenrecidae > Nesogale > Nesogale talazaci. The sequence continues at coordinate 206,684 of PVJH01000945.1, forward strand.
CCATTTCATCCAATCCTTGTGGTGAAGAAATAATCAAAGAAGCTGGATTATTTGAAGAAGAATTTGGTATCACAATCTTGCTTGCTGAAAATGAGAAGGACTTTACTCATTTGCTGATGAAAGTTAAGGATTATAGCCTTCAGTATGGATTGCAACTCCATACTGAAGTATGGATACTGAAGTAAGATTGCAACAAAGAGAACCAAAATCCCCACAAATAGACCGAGAAGTTACAACATGCCATGGAGAAAAGATCAACATCAGGGATGTTGTCCTGCTTGAATGCACAATTAATGCTTGTGCAAGCAACAGTCAAAAGGTCAAATCATTGCATTACATTGGGTAAATCTACGGCCCAAGACCTCTTGAATGATTGAAAATCAAGGGTGTTACATTGAGGAATAAGGTGACTCAAGCCGTGACACTTTTGATCATGTCATATGCATATGGAAATCAGACATTGAATAAAAAAGAAGGAAGAAGAATTGTTACATTGTATATTATGATATGGAAGAAGAATATTGAAAGTACCACAGACTGTCAAAAGAACAAGCAAATTTTTCTTGAAAGACATACAGCCAGACTGCTCCTCAGAGGCAAAGATGGCAAGACTTCGTCTCACATACTTTGGACTTATTAGCAGGAGAGACAAGTCTCAGAAGAAGGATATCATGCTTGGGAAAGTGTCTGGGAAGTGAAAAAGAGGAAGGCTACTGACAGGATGTATTGACACAGTGGCTGCAACATTGACTTGGGCAGGACAACCCTTGTGAGGACAGTGCAGGACAGGGCAGAGCTTCCTTCTGTTGCACATAGGATTTCTATGAGTCAGAACTGACCCTATTGCACCTAACAACAAAACAGAAACTATTAAAATGGACATCATAACACTTAGCTCATTGGATGGTTGTGAAGATCAAAAGTCATGTCAGAGATGGTGTCCAAGGCTTGCATATGGCAAAGTTGTGTTTACATATGATTGTGGCTGCCCCAATTTTGTCCACAGTCCATTTGCTTTTAACACTTACAGTGGGTTATGAAAGAGCTTCAAAAAGTTTGTAGAGAAATGGAATTAAGAGGTAAGGGCATTTCCTTCATAAAGCACTTCATAATGAGGCTGTTTATAAAGGGCACAGGGAGATCCTTTGCTGCCTTGATTTAAGCATTATTTATCTTGTCCAATCACTGCCAAAGAGTCTATGATGACTCAGAACAATTCTCTGGGACAGGATAGAGCTGTTTCTGTGGGTCTGTGAGATAGTAACTCTTTCTCCCGAGGTTACTCTTACAGTAGACCTAAAATGGTAGTTGACATAACTCACACTTAAATTTAGGCTCATCTTAAATTTAGGGTCGACTAAAATCCCAGATTATTTTTCTCCAGTAAACGCTGCTTAGCATGTTTTCATGATAACTCTCCCAGATGCAGGAAGTTATCTTTGTGTCAGTTAAATTTCACACTAAAGCCCTAGAGGTGCAGTGAACTACACATGGAGCTGCGAATCACAAGGTCTGACGTTTGAATCCACCAGCTGCTTTGAGGGAGCTAGGTGAGGCTGTTTACAGCTGTAAAGGTTGGAGCTCTCAGAAATCCAAAGGGGGAGTTCTAACCTGTCCTACAGGGTTCCTATGAGTTGCAATAAACTTAGTGGCAGTAACTTTGAGACTCTGATTCAGCATCCAGCGCTTGGCAAGGTTGAAGATATCTAAAACATTTAGCAAGCCTTCTGAGTGAATTGTCTTTCTCCATTTTTCACCACCAGCAAATCAATTCTTTTCTTTCCAACATCCACTCTCGATGGGCTGTTACTTTTTTGTTACTGGACTAGAAGTATGTGTTTCTGTAAATAAAGGGGTTCTTGAGTTACTGTGGGATAGATGACTTCCAGGATAGTTGACTCTCTATAATTCTTTGAAAAGATTAAGAAAAGTCTACTGCCAGCAGTTTTTTTGAGTGGTGGTGATATGAGGAATAAGAGTTATATGTATGATTAATTTCCTTGACAGCATTTGTTAATAGGTTTCTTTTCTGTGATGGACTGAGAATGCTCCAGTGGAATACCATCCTATTTAGAAAGTTTCCATTTGGGTTGTTACTATTACGAAAGAAAGTAGTCTGTGTTCTGACTCATCCCACTTCCAGTCTCAAAACCTCTCCACACCCATTTGATGCATATAAATACTTGCTTTTTTTTCCACGGGAATGAAGCAGAGCATGTTCATTTTCAGAATTTATTTTCTATATTTTTTCTCATGTCCTAAGAATACATGACTCAACCTATGGCCTTATTTCCATCTTGCCTTCTGGAGTAGTGATGAAGATCAGTGAGTTTCAACCACAATTTTACAACTTGAGGATTATAAGAATCTCACTTCCCATAGAATATATAGAATGATGGCTTGATTAAAAATCTTGGTAGCAAGCAGAGCAGATTATTTTTTACAACCCTGGTTTACTCGTGTGAAAAACAGGACAATAATGCTTACAAATCTGGTAAATTGCCTAAGTTGATTTTGGTGATACAAAATGTCATGGAAAATACCTGTAGTTCTAGATATTATCCTTTGATTGGTATACTTAGGAGTTAAAAGTCTAATCTTGAGTCTTTCCCACAAGAATTTATCAAGTGATAAAAATAAAATAAAGGTTCTCAGGAATATGATTATAGGTTAACTAGCCAGGACCAATTGGCTTTGATACGTAGACTTTGAAAGCATGTGTATGCATCTTTTTTTGAACATTCTTGCTCATCTCAGTGTTTCCTATGGACTCCTCCAATATATTTCCCTTCTCTGATCTTGAATGGCTTCTTCTTGTCTTTAATGCCCACCTTTAGATTCAATCTTCCCCTCTGCCTTCAAACATGCTCTTTTTTATTTTTTCCTGTGTGATAAAAACTTTGACCCCGAAACTCACTGCAGAAATAGTTGGACTTTTCAAAGCATGATATATACACATCCTTTGCTTCTACTTTATTTTCCTCTCAGGCCTCAAATTTCTGAGTTTTGCTCTCTACCTCTCCCACCAAACTGAAAGTGTTAAGATTATTTATGATTTCTTACAGTCTATTATAAGTTGCCTTACTCTTTGATTGCTATACTAATGCAGCTGACTATAGTTCTAAAATCCTCTTTGACCTTTGACCTCATTTTATTTTTATCCTAGCTTTTCTGCTGCCATAGTTTTTGTTTTACTATTGTTCCTAGCACAGATCTCAAGCTACATATGATAATTTTGGTTTTTATGTAATAATCCAACTCCATTACTTGCAGTTTTCCATTTTGAAAATTATCATTATTTTTAAATATAAATGCTATTTGTTTTCATTTAACTGTGATCTGTAGGACACACTCTATCCTCCTCCTGGAGTCCTTACCCTCAGTTCTCCTTTAATCCTAACTGATCTCTTATTTACAGCTCACTTGTGAGCTACTGAAGGATACATCTCCAATGTTTAAAGTAGATTGGCATCTATCCTCTAAGATCTCATCGATCCATGTCACAGCATTTATATTATATCAGTGTTATCCCTTTAACTCTTCAACACCTCCACTAGATGTCAAGAATGTTTATTGCTATATCCTGCCACAGCTTTGTATATGCAATCAATTGCTAGTGAGTATTGAATCAAATGACAAAATGAATGAAGGCGAATCCCTTCGCTTTCATCTCTACTGAGTCCTTTTGTCTGTCTTAGGAATGAAGTTTTTGCTTGCTGTCAGGATTAAATGGGGTAACATATAACATGAATTTGTTATAAATTATACTAACTTATAAATGTGTACATTTTTTAACTTCAAAAGATTGTACTAAAATATCATTTGATTTTTGTTCTCTAACTTGCAAGACACAATTTTCCTTCTGTGATGAAGAATACATTCAGATATACCCATATGAGAATTCCCAAGAACTTCTTAGATTGCATGCATTTGTGTTATTTGGGTTAACCAAAGACTGGAGAGGATTTATTTGAGGGTGGTAAGAGAAATCACTAATATCCTTGCAGAAAGTTCTCAGGATTTTTTGTGTGTTTTTTTTGTTTGTTTTTTTTTTGTTTTTTGTTTTTGCTGTTTTGACATGGGCCACAGGAATTTTTAAACAAAATCATTATTCCTGTCTAAAGAAACTTGATGGTATGATGGGTTACAAGTTGAACTGCTAACCACATGGCAACAGTTCAAAACCACCAGTTACTGCTCAGGAGAAAGTGTAGGCTTTCCTCTCCCTTAAAGAATCATGAGCTTGGGAAACCACAAGAGTTCTGCTTTGTCCTAAGGATGGCTATCAGGAGGTTTTGACTCAATGACAGTTGACTCTGTATTTTCTGTGTTGTTTTCGATTAAAGTTATTCTGCTCTGAAAGTTCATTTATATTAAACAATGCCTTCCCTCACACTATTCAATGCTTTTCCTGAATGTTGTTTAATGTTTAATTTCCCCAATAAGTAAATCCTAAGAAAACTCACTGTCCAGTCAGAGAGCAGGACGCCAGAGCAGGTAACAATTTGCATTCTGGTAGTTAAGGGGGTGAGTAAGAATGAACTTGAAAACAACTGGTTGGGTGTTTTGTTTTGTTTTGTTTTGTTTTCCTGACATGAGTAAGAATGAGGAAAGGTAACTCACTTCCCTGCTTCTTTCACTGAGAAAGTGTCGAAAGAAAAATAAAACAAAGCCAAGAGTTCTGAATACTGGTTCAATGCTCTTAAAGTAAAAAAGCTATAGGCAAAAGCTTCTATAGAAAGCAGTCTCCCACTGATAATATTCTTAAGTTTCACAGTATTTCAGAGCCTGAATATTTGCTCCTGGTGAATTAGCAGCAATGCAAAGTCTGCCGACACCCTTATTTTTGTGAACAACTCATTTTTTTATTCACCTTCCTTTCTTCCTTCCCTCTTTCTCCTTTTTTTTCCCTCTTTTTGACTTTTATTGTGAATTACATAAACAATTTTCTATTTAATAACTTGAGCTACTTAGTAAACTTCGCAATAACTGGCATAGCACCTTCATGGTTTCCCTTCTCCCTCTGGTAGAACAATATCTTCCCTTTCACCTGAGTTCACATGTCTATCTTCTAGCCCAGGGGTTGGCAAACTTTTGTGGCAGAAGAGTCAGTCCTTCCCTCGAAACAATTTAAAAATGATAGGAGACCCACAAATACATTTTCACAAACAGATGACATCATCATCATCTGAATAATATCCTTTATATATTTACAAATTTTACTTCTGAGTCACCTGGGTGTCCTCAAAAAAGCCACAGGTGACTCAAGAGGTGAAGGCTGTTTGTCTACCCCAGGTCTAGGTTATCGCTTCACTTTCCCTCCAACACAACCCCTCCCACCATCACCATCGAAATGTGTTTCTTTAGGTATGAAAACCTTTGTCTTGGTTTTTCCCTTATAAGAATAGTCTCAAACCATATTTATCCTTCTGTGATACACTAATTTCATTCAGCAAAATGGTTTTCCAGATCCATCTATGCTACAAGATGCTTCACAGTTTCATTCTTCTTTTCTCTTTTTTTATTGATTTATTTATTTTCAATCATTTTATTGGGGACCCATACGCCTTTTTTCACCATCCATCCATCCATCCATCCATCCATCCATCCATCCATCCATTCATCCATTGTGTCAAGCATATTTGTACATATTTGCCATTATCCTTCTCAAAACACTTGCCTTCTGTTTGAGCCCTTAGTATCAGCTCTTCATTTTCCCCCTCCTCCTCATGAACCCCCCCTCTCTCATGAACCCTTGATAATTTATAAATTTTTATTATTTTATTATATTTTACACTCCCAACGTTTTTCTTCACTCACTTTTCTGTTGCCCATCCTCCAGGGAGGCGGTTATATGTAGCTCTTTGACCCCTTTCTACCCCACCTTCTCTCCACCCTCCTGGTATTGCCACTCTCACCACGGGTCCTGAATTCTCTGTCTTTCCATTTCCTATCTGTACCAGTGCATCTTCTCCAGTCTGGTCATATTTTTTTGTTTTTGTTTTTTGTGGGCATCACTGCCTCTGGTGGTCATGGGAGCTACCCAGTGCTGCTCCTGAGAGCTGCCTCTGGATTTGAACCATCAAGCCCGCGGGCCACAGTCCCGCACTCAACTACTTAAGCCACTGGGACTCAGCCCTCTAGTCAGATTTTTAAGGTAGAATTGAAATCATGACAGTGGGGAGGCAGGTAAGGGGAGGAGGAAGTATTTAAGAACTAGAGGAAAGTTGTGTGTTTCAACGCTGTTAAACTGCACCCTGACTGACTTATCTCCTCCCCGTGACCCCTCTGCAAAGGAGTGTCCAGTTGCCTACAGATGAGCCTCGGATCCCCAATCTGCACTCCCCCTCATTAACAATGATATGGTTTTTGTTCTTTGATGCCTGATACCTGATCCCTTCGACACCATGTGTTCATGTAGACAGGTGTGCTTCTTCCATGTGGGTTTTGTTGCTTCTGGGATAGATGGGTTAGGGTTAGAGTTAGGGTTATTTACTTTCAAGCCTTTAAGATCCCAGTCACTAAAGCTTTTGATAGCCGGGCACCATCAAGTTTCTTCACCACGCTTGCTTATGCACACATTTGTCTTCAATGATTGTGTCAGAAAGGTGGGTATCATGGAATGTCAGTGTAATAGAACAAAGTGTTCTTGTGTTGAGGAGTACTTGAGTAGAGGTCCAGTGTCCATCTGCTACCTTAATACTAAACCTATAAATATATGCTCATAGACCAGTTTTCCCATCATCCTATATAAATATATTTGCATGTGTATATGCCTGTATTAGACCTCTATAAATGCCCTTTGCCTCTTAGTTCTTTCTCTATTTCCTGTTACCTTCCTCTTGTCCCACTATGATGTTCAGCCTTCATTTTGGTTTCAGTAATTCCTGTCGGTTACATTGCCCTTGATCAATCTCTACTAGGCCTCTCATAGCCTCCTTGCCACTGGTTTTGAATCACTTGTTCTCTTGTCTCTGGGTTGGTTAATACCACTTGCCTTCCCCCATGTCCCCCTCTCCCATGTTGCCCTGGAACCATCGATCCATTGCTTTCTTCCCCACATTGTTTATCCAGCCTGTCTTATCTAGATAGACCTGCAGAGATAACAATATGCACATAAAAACAAGACAGCACCAAACAAAATGACAGAAAAACAAAACAACCGCAGCAATAAAATATACAAACAATGACATACTAACATACATAAAATGACAAAGTGAAAAACAAAAATAAGAGAGCAAGAGTGAGAGAGAGAGAGAGAGAGAGAGGAGAGAGAGAGAGAGAGAGAGAGAGAGACAGAGAGAGAGAATAGCCTGTAAGTAGTTCGAGGTCTGTTTGTTGACCTTTAGGAGTCTCTTCTGCTCTGGTTTGATGGGGTGCCACACCCTAGCCACAAAGTCCATTTTTGGTACTCCCCCAGCCAATACTTTCTTGCTCTGCTCCCTTTACTGTTTGATGACATGTCCCCAGGGCTTTGCCTTGGCGTGGTGTGGTCAGCTAGGGTACAAATCCCACACTGTGTCTCTAGTATTTTCCCTTGCAGGGTTATGGGTCAGTGTGGGGTATCGCGACTCATAGTGGGATTGGCAATATGTGCAGTGGCTGCTCCAAGTAGGGCCATTGTCCATGGGGCATGGTAGGTGAGGATGTACTCCACTCCCTTCCTCCCTCTCATTTGCCACTGCTTTCATCTGGCTGGTTGATTCCTTTCCCCCACCAAAGGTCTAGTGCTATTCTATGTGGGGCCCACTTCCAGAGTGGGGGCCCGGCTGGATCTGGTTGGGGCCGGCCCTATAGTTCAGTCTTCACATGAATTCCTCCACGTGTTACATTACTCTCTGTTTTGGCACATCATGGTGGGATCTATATATACATTCCAATTCTGTGGAGACACAACTAGTGCTCTCCCACTGGGTGGTTTCGTGCCCTGTTCCCTCCATGTCATCATCTCAGCCACCCCCTTTCTTCCTCCTCATTCTCCTTCCCCCCTTCTTTATGCTCAACTCAAATATACATCCCTGTGTTTGGTCTGACTCCCCCCAACTACCTATACTTCTACCCATGTCTTGTTAGATAAGCATCTATTCTTCTATTCCTGCTGTGCTGATTGTACTTACCTTAGGGGACTCAAGTTACACATGTCTTTTTGAGACTGGCTTACCTTGCTTAACATGATTCCTTTCAACTCTTCCATGAAATGATATGTTTCATGTGATTTTCTCTGCTTTTTAGTGCTGCATAATACTCCATTGTGTTTATGTGCCTGAGTTTACTAATCCACTTGTGTATTGATGGAAACTTAGGCTGTTACTAAGTCTTTGCAATTGGGAATTGCACCACAATCAACATTGGAGCGCAGATGACTGGTCATATTTTGTTTGTCACCTCCTCTGGATATATGCTTACTAGAGGGATGGCTGGGTCATAAGGTAGATGATTTTCATTTAATTTAAGTATCTCCAGATCGCTTTTCACAGTGGCTGTACATATCTACATGACCACCAGCAGTGGAGGAGGGTTCCGATTTCACCACATCCCATCCAATACTTGGTCTCTTATTTTCTGATTTGGGCTAGCTTCAGGGGTGTTAGGTGCTATCCCCTGGTTGTTTTGATTTGCATTTTTCTTATGGCAGGGAAAGGAACACTGTCTCATATGCTTGTTGGCCATATAGATCTCCTCCCTATGAAAGTTCTTCTTTGATCGTTTGTCCACTTCCTTAGGGGATTGACTGTTTTCTTCTTTTAGCAGGCCATGAGGGTGTTATAGATTTTAGTAATGAGCACTTTGTCAGATGTGTCATTATTAAAATCCTCTCCCAGTCTGTGGGTTGCCTTGTCAGCCTCTTAAATCTCATTTGTCAACTTCCAGTTCACCTGTGCGTGTACCCTTCCCTATTGAAGTGAGTCTATGATTTCCCTGGGCCAATGATCTTAGGTTTGTCCTGATTCCTTCCTTGAGGGACCCGATTGGGGTTTTACTTCTAGTTCCATGATTCACCTTGAGTTTATTCTTGTGAATTGGGTAAGATAAACATCTTGTTTCATTTTTCTACATGAGAATATCCATTGTTTCCGGCACCACTTGTTAAAAAGGGCATCTGCTTCCCACTTGATGGTTTTGGGACCCTTGTTGAAGATCAGTTTTCTCTATGCTGATGGTTTTATTCCTGGAATTTCTATTTGCTTTTACTGGTCTGAGTGTCTGTCATTGTGTCAGTACCACACTGTTTTGACCACTGTAGCTATGTAATAGGTATCAAAATTGAGTAAGGAAAGTCCTCCAAATGTGTCCTTCTTGAGGAGTTGTCTGCTAATTCTGGGCTTCTTCCCTCTCCATATGAAATTGTTGATGAGTTTTTCCAATTCTTTGAAGAATGCTGTTAGTATTTGAATCAGAATAGCTTTGAATTTGTGTGAATGCTTTGGGTAGGATTGTCAGCTTTCCTATTGTTGAGCCTTCTAATCCATGAGCATGGAATATTCTTCCATTTGTGGAGGTTGCTTTTCTTTTCATGTATTTTTTGGGGGTCTTGCAGTTTGCCTTGTATAGGTCTTTAGTGTTTTCCTGTTATATATATTCCTAGGTATTTCAGTTTGTTCTTGACTACTATGAAAGGTACTGCCTTCTTGATCTCCAATTCCATGATGTGGTTCGATATATATAGCAAATCTACTGACTTTTGTTTTTTGATCTTGTATCCTTCCACTCTTCCATTTTCCTCTATTGGTGTAAGTACTCCCATTGTGGAGCTTTTGGGGTATTCAATGTATAGGATTATGTCATCTGTAAATAGCGATAGTTTCACCTCCTCCTCTCTCATTTGAATATCTTTTATGTCCTTCTGCTGTCTTATGTTGTTCACTAGAACCTCAAGTACAATACTGAATAGAAGTGGGGACAAAGGTCATTCTTGTCTTGAATGCTTTTTCTGAGGGATTGTTTTTGTCTTTTCTCCATTAACTATGATGTTGGCTGTTGGTTTTTCATAGATCTCTTGTAACAGCTCATTATTATTCTTAGCCGTACTCAATATTGTACAATGTTTATTTATCCTTTCCACTGATGAGCATTTATGCAATTTCTATCTTATTGCTTTTTGGAATGGTGGTACCATGAATGGGTGTTCATATGTATCTGTTTTGTCTTTAGTTTTTACTTCTTTGGGGTATACTCACAGGAAAGGATGACTGGGTCATATGATTCCCAGAAATTTGAGGAAACACCATATCATTTTCCACAGAGGATGTACATTTGTACAGTCCCATAAGCTGTGTATGAATGTTCCAACTTCTCTACACCTTCTCTAGCTTTGCTATTTTCTGTTTCTATTTGTTTGTTTTTTTGCTTTTAACTTTGCTATCAATGCCTATGTCAGGGGGCATCTCACCATTTTGATTTGCTTGTCTCAGATAGCTAGTGATTGTGAACATTTCTAAATATGTTTTCTGACCTCCTGGATGTTTTTCTTTTGAAATTATCTTCTACCCATTTTTTAATTTGATTTTTTCATCTTTTTTCTTCTGGGGGTATTGTAGGTTTCTATAGATTTTAGCGGTTCATTCTTGGTATGATTTGCTGTTGCCACAAAATCTTTCTCGGTCGGTGGTTTCTCTTTTCATTCTTTTAATGAAGTTTTGGGTGCTCATGATAAAACTTGTTGCCATTTAGTCTAGTGCAACTTATAGCTACTCCACAGGACAGGATAGGACTGCCCCTGTGGGTTTGAGAGACTAAATCTTTGTGAAAGTAGGATCCCTCATCATTCTCCTGTGTAGTGTTGTATTTTTAGGTCCCAGTTACCTACTTTGTCTTTTGTTGAGCTTGTGAGTTTTGTTATACTTGATAGTGTGTCTATGTCCTGCATTAAGATTCTAAAATTTGTCCCTATTTTCTCATTGGTGATCATTATAGTTTTACAATTTACATTTAGGTATTTAATCTATATTCAGTTCATTTTTGAAATTTTTGTATATGAGGTAAGGTATGAGTTCTGTTTCCTACTTATGAAAACAGAAAATGAAATGAAAAATTAATTTTGCTGTGCCATTTTTGAGGAGACTATCTGTATCTCCACCCTTTGTTGAAGACCTGTTGTCTGTAGGTGGATGGATTTATGAGCACATAATGATGGTTGAAGTGAGAGAGACTATATGGGGAGGCAGGAGATTTCTTCATTATTTACTACAGCTCTACCAAGAATGAAAAACATTTTCCTACCGCATTATTCTTCTATTCTGTCTTCATGTAGCAACCTCCATAATAATCTGCTCTTTTTGTTGCTTCCTTCAAAATAGGTTTTCGGATTAATAGATGAACTTCAATGCAGAATAATGACCAACTAGAATCCAAGAGAGTACAGTTTAACTTCCAAACACTTTGGTCCTAACCACAGTCCCACTCTCATACCCATTCTGCACACTATGTTATTTGTGGTTTTATAGTTATTTCTCTGCCTTTCTTCTCTAACCCTGCCAATACTTAGATTCTCTCTATCTTTGCAAGGACAGTTTATCTTGAACGCTGTTCTTTTAGACCTACCATTCCTGCGGTTTGCATTATGATATAGACATGTAATGGTTCTTTAATTCCTTTGAATGGGGAGTTCCTGGGCAGTGCAAGTGAGAGAGTCAAGTGCAGTGCAAGTCAAAATGCTTGACTATTTTGACTGCATTCTGAGGTATCTTGAAAGAAAGGCCTGAAAGATGGTAATTGGTTTTTAAGGCATTGCTTTAGATGGATCCTTTTGTCTTCCTAACTCCACATAAAGGGACCAGGTCAAAGATTATTTGCATCTGCAATAGAAGTTGACATATTACTGCTCCATGACTGACTCCTCTAGATAATTTGTTGGTTGATTCTGGTTGCTATTCTATTAGACAAGTGGGAAAGGTGGAGTTGTGGAGACAGTATTGAAAGAAGATTCCAGGGTAACTAGGATGAAAGTGAACAGTCACATGCTACTTTAGATTATCACCCATATGATGTCCCATGAAAATTTCCATTTCATTTATTTTTTTTTAAGTAAAAGGCATCCTCCTCAAGAACTAGAGAGATGGCATGGAGGAGCTCCAAACTTCTGATGCAGAGATAAACCAAAGGTGTAGACATGCTGTCTATCATGGCATTCCTGCTGAGCTCTTGGTTGATGAATCTCGTTCTTCGTTTCTGCCAGCACTAGTCAGTTTGTACAGTCTAGGACATCTGTACAGCTGATGGAAGTCCTGAAATCAAGGTGACTTATCTTGGCAACTCTTGTAAAGAACTAGAACATATTTTTAATTCCTTTAAAATATGTAATCCAGTTGCAAATTTACTGAACCACCCACAAATAAGAATTGAACAGTTTAGCATTGTTAGTATATTGTTTCTGATGAAAAGATCCCTACCATAATAATTAAAAAATAAACAATCCATCTAAATAGGAGTTATAACAACTGGAGATTTAATAATTACTATTATGATTTAGCTTGATACATGTGCTAACAATGAGGCTATAGGATAGAAAATAATAATCAGTGAAAGGATGGGAATTCTATGAATTCTCTTATTCTCTGAGCATTCATTAGAACTGAAGGAAAGAACAAAGTTTTGGAAGTTATACTCACAAGAGCATGGCCAGATTAAGGATTCGAGAATCTGTGACTTGGTGTGATTTTTTCAACCACAGCACTTGCAAACCTTTGGATCCACTGGAGCAAATAAAGTCATAATGCCCCCCAAAATGTCTCAATGGCAACATCAATGATAAAAGGCTGCCAACTAATGATCATTGCATGATTATTCAGTGTTAGGCACTCTTCTTGGTGCTTTACACATGCTAGTTCACTTACTCTTCATGGCAATTATGTAAAGTAGGTTTTGTATTGCCCACCTACTACAGATTTTTAAAAAATGAAGGCATAGGGTGAATATGGGAATAACCTAAAGTAACAGAGAATGCTAGTGAAGGAAATAGGCTTCAGACGCCAGAGTACATTGAAATGCATGCAATATAAAGATGAATGCCTGAGCTATCAGAGTGAGATCCAAGTCTTTCATCTCATTATCTGGAGGATATTGCATAGTTCTCGGCCTAATGAAAGCTATATGTATACATAATAAATATGTATCTTCTCACTGGTTGGATGACTTGGTGAGTAAATGGCAAATAGTCCGGGAGTGATTTCTTATCTGCTCTTCTATTGGGGAGATATTGATATCAAAATGATAGGGTGTCTAGGCTCTCATAACATGAGATCTCTAAATGATTTCAAAAAGTAGCATTTATTTAATATATTTCTTATTCAGGAGAAAAAAAGACAAAGATTATAGAAGAGAGTGGAAGTTGTTACTTAACAATAGTAGAGGCAACTTTATAGTTGGTTTGGGGAGCTTTATTGCATAATATCCTAAGAATGTGAACTACATTTTCAGGCCCTCCCCTTTACTTCTCTCCGGAGTCCTTCCTTCCTTCCTTCTCTTTCTCTCTCTCACCTCCCTCCCTTTGGGTCTTGTATTTTTTTATCCTTTCTTTCCTTCTATCCTTTTTTCTTCCTTTGATTTTCTATTCATTTTCATTTATAGTCATGGTTATTTAAGTCAGAATTAAAATATTATCAGATTTCTAAAAGATATCAATAGAGTATGGAAAGTCATACAGCTGCAAACCCTAACTTGATTCTTAGTCTAAGTGATTGAGCCAAATATGTTATCTCCCAGAGCAAATTCTGACTCAAGATATATAATGGAGAACTATGTTCATAGGAGTGTAGATGAATGACTTTTTTAGAATTAGATTGCTAGCCCTGTCTTCAAAGTCATCTTTACATAGGTTTAAACCACCAACCTTCCATCTAGTAGTCAAATTCTTAAGAGGCTTCTGGACCAAAGAAAGCAAATCATTGAGCAATCTTCCTTACAATTAAATTGCTATTATTCAACACTATTAGAGCAATTACTCTTAAGATGAGTCACATTATGCTTAGACTTCTTCACATTATACTTAGACATTCTCCTAGTGAGAAGTCTAAAACTCATGATTAAATGCAAAGCAAAGGGGAATCTTCGGTGAAAATATTGTTGCCTGTCAACTGTGTGGTCACCATAAGTATAGGAAACTAGATTATTTTGAAGACGTTTTTGGTCCATATAAACTCACTTATGCCCACAAAATTTCCCTCTGTTAGAAGTTCAGAACTCGTGATGAAGCAGAAAGTATTCCAGAACAAAATCTTTTCAGTAAAACTCCTGTTGACTGTCAACTGCTCTGATACAGTTGATTAATTCATATGGACGGCCCTTTTACCTAAAAGGTAGCCCATCTGATGATGGGTTGCACCTTCTATTGCTAGTGTCAAGGTAAGCAATTTGAACTTAAAAAACTTTCTGAAAGAGAAAGATGAGTCTGTCTGTTTCCATAAAGAGTTACAAACTTGGAAATCCAAGGGGGCAGTTCAACTCTGTCTTATAGAGTCATTGTGAGCTAATCCACTATATGGCAGTGGGTGGGTTTTTAGGTAGACTCTGTAACTCCCACCAGATGACTTGGTAAGACTAAGCAAATGTGAGGTGATAGTGTCCTACCCAAAGGCTTGTATAGTCTGAGAATAATGTAAATAAGGTATAGAGCACCCTTGTGTGGGTAGGACCAAGCAAGGAAGTTGTATGGATCCCTAATTTAGGAACTGAACTGTTTTGCCATCTGCTAAATTTAAATGAAGTCTTCCTGGAGGTGGAAGGGAGATCTCATGATCATCTAGAAAAAACAGTCAGGCGTGGAACACCCCTTTGAGACCCAGAATGCCTGAGTTAGGAGCCTCCTTCACATTAGAGTTGAGAGCTGTAACTTTGGTGAGATGACTAGCAGTGGGGGCAGCAGAAGAATCAAAGGCAGGAGAGCAGCAGGAGATGATTAGGTATGCTTCCAGACTCCTGGAGCAAGAAAACTGAGTGTCTTCCCACAAGAGGCTTGCTGGTGGAGTGAGATACCTAGGTACTTACTTATTGGCAGAGCCGAAAGATCTTTGTTTAATAGAGTAGAGGGCAGGCCCCTGGGCTGAGAGTCAAGGAGAGCTTGCCTGAGGATAAGGCTGAGAAGAGGTTGTCCTGACTGAAGACTTGCATCCTGAATAATTTCTGATTCTGAATTTTGTGTAGTCATTGTCATAAGTCATCAAATCCAGCAGAGAAGCAGGTGTCATGAAAGAGACGATTGGTGTAAAATATGTGCAAAAAGTTTGGAGGATGAAGATATGTCTGACAAATACCTCATGAGAGTGAGTGTTGGACTACTGACCTTGATTCTTATTTCTCCTTGTGAGGTTAAAGGAGGATAAGGCCTCCACCCCACTCCTCGTGGATGGCATAATGTATGAAACTGCTTGCATATGATCAATGTTATCTTGAGAGTTCTCAAAGGATACAGTTAGATGGATACATTTCCTGCTATGTAATCTACAGATACAGATAAGTCTTCCAAGTTCCTAGTTCAGGAAATGCTTACGTTTTAATCACTGAAAACTTCTGGCTAGTTTATGTTGCTTAACTCCTCTGTGGAACTTTACGCAGCAGAACATGGTTTGTGAAACAGCACTTTCCTCCGACTCCTTTCTCACTTCTTCAGAATTTTCTATCTCCAACCCAAAGAATGGGGTGTTTTAATTTTTATTATGGCCATATGTACATTTTGGCATTTTAACCATCTTTAAACATAATATTCAGTGACATTAATTATATACCATTCTGCAAAACTATAAGAAATATGTATTTTTGAAATTTTCATACCCCCAAAGAGAAATTCTGTACCCAATCACTGTAAACAGAAGTTTCCTATTCCTTCCTCCTCCACCCCCTAATAGCTAGTAATCTACTTTCCCTCACTGTGAATCATTGTCATGGAGATATGCCTATCTGTTTCCTTCTAAGAATCCTATATTTTACTTACTAAATTTAAGTATTTGATCCATTTTGAGTTAATTTTATACATGTGTAAAGCACACATATATAAAATTTTCATTTTTCTGCATATGGATATTCAATTATCCCAACATCATTAGTGGGAAAAACTATTCTATTCACATTTAATGATCTTAGCACTTTGTCAAAATCACTTCTAAACTCTCAATTATATTCAATATTTGTGTACATCTAACATTATGTCTATATTAACCCCTTGTATGGCTGTGTTTGAAATTTGGATGCATTATTTTATTTTTCTCTTTTTGGGGGGTGGGGAGTGGGTGCTATTGTAGGTCCCGTGAAATTACATGAACATTTTAGTATTCCCTTTTCCATTTCTACAGATTTTGTTATTTGAATTTTAGTAGTGATTACCTTAGATTTATAGATATTCTGATTATTATTTTTAGCTTGAATAAGAATTATTATTCTAATCCATGAATATGGGTATCTTTTTTTGTTTTGTTTTTTTGGGGGGGCTTCACTGCCCTCTGGTGGTGGGAGTAGGAGGCCCAGTCTTTGCTCCTGTGATGCTGCTGCTGGAATTGAACCTTCATCCCAGTGGGCCGCAGTCCCACACACAACCACTACGCCACTGGGGCTCAACCCGAATATTGGTAACTTTTAAAATATATATGTTCTTTAATTTATTTTAATAGTATAGTATAGTTTTCAGTATACACATCTTAAGATTCTTTGATTAAATTTATTATTAGTTATTCTCATGGTGCCAATAAAAATAGGATTATTTTCTTGATGTATATTTCAGATTGTTTATTGTCATGACGTCCACTAATTTGGAAGCAGACCCTAAGATGGAGTCCATTAAAAGTCTCATTTTTCAGCTGCCTCTTCAAGATTTTGTTGTTGTTAGGTGTCATTGAGTTGATTCCCAATTACGGCAACCTTGTGTGCATAGAACAAACGACTGCCCAATTCTATACCACCCTCCCACTGGCTCCTATGTCTGAGCCCAGTGTCACATCACTGTGTCAAGCCATCTTGTTGGGGGCCTTCCTCTTTTTTCCTGCCCCTCCACTCTACCAAGCAGGATGTCCTCACTCATGAGAACATTACCAAATGATGTGAGCTCAAGTCTCACCATCCTTGCTTGCAAGCAGCATTCTTGGCTGTATTTATTTCCAGATAGGTTTATTTGTTTAGTCATGTATTTAAGCCAATCTAAACAACTCATATTTCCAATCAATTACTGTAACATCCACCTCCATCCTCTAAGCGTCGTCCCACTTTCAGCTTCCTGGCTCACGCATCTTCCAATCAGAATTTTGTACCTTTAGTCCTTGATTTTACCTCATTAATATTCCGGTGGCCTAAGTGGTTGAGTGCGGGACTGCGGCCCGTCGGCTTGGCGGTTCAAATCCAGCAGCGGCTCTCAGGAGTGGCACTGGGTAGCGCCCATGACCACCAGAGGCAGTGATGCTCAAAAAACAAAGCAAAAAACACACAAAAAATATTCCTGTTATTCCACCATTTTGAAATCTTTCATTTGACTTTGTGAGATCAACTATACCCCCACTTCAAGCAGGTTCTGAAACTTCAATAAATTCTCTTGCTTTTATCTTATTTTCTTGACTTTAAATCACACAGTATGTAATTGTTCTATGTGAATTGGGGCCATTTTGGTCTGTAAGCAAGTTCTGCATGAGGCACAACGAAGCCTTCTAGAATTCCCATTCTTTGCAATGCTATCCATGACTTGTTACAACTCACGCAGCCAATGCGTTTGCATAGTAAAGAAAACACAGATAACATCTTTGTGATGTCTTCTCTTAGCCAAGACCCATTTGATCATAAATCCTGCAGCGTTTCAGAATAATTCACAGGTGTGATCAGGCCCTGTTGGGGTTGAGAAAATTACTCTGGATTCATTGCATCAGCCACATTGGCAGTAACTTAGAACATCTTTCTTCAGGCTCACCCTCCCTTTCCACTTCCTCTGTGGTATAAACAGTGTTACGTAGAGGGCACAAGAAGGATGGAAAACAAAGGAGTGGAGATGAAGTCAGGATAGGACCTAGATAGCTCAAAGAAGACCTGGACTAAAATTTGACCCTCCCAAACTTCTCTTACCTCATTGTCAGTCCGGATGTAGCCTACACTCAGTTTCTGATTACCACAGGGAAAGCAAACCCTGATTCATGAATGCTCATGAGAATGCAGCTTTTCATTCATTTAATCACGTATGTGGTACAAACGAGGGTGTAACATGACATATCCTTTTTTGTTTGGAGACAGACTATATATGCTGAACTTTATCTTTAGGGCTGTTAAAGTCCTAACTATTTAGAGCTTCTGCATTCTCAACATAACAATGAGAAATCTGACAATTCTTGCAAATTAGGTTATGGATATTATCAAAGGCAGAATTCTAGAGACCAGCAACTGGAAAGAAAGCTTGGTATATTCATTGCTTGGCCTTCCTTTGGATTTCTTGGCTGTGATGTGTCAGAGATCACATTCTAAGGCTCTTTTTTTCTATCAGTGCCTATGTTATACTGGTGCTAACTTAGTAAATATTGATGATGAGAATAATGACTGATGTGGCACAGAGTGGCAACTAACCAAAAAAAAGAAACATTGCAAGAGCTCTAAATCTAGATTTTGACCTTGGTAATTCTGTGCTAAAATCCAAGACAAATAGTTCTTAGTGTTTTCTGGAAGGAAAATAATAGCAAAAAGAGGACTTCATCCAACCAGGGCATATCTGTGCCTTTTGACTTTGACCTTTTTTTCAGCTAATTGCTCTCTAGTTTTCTACGCAGGCCAAACCCACTTGGAACTCATTACTCTTAGTCTCCTCATACCTGTTGAACAGGAGCAGTTTCCTGTGATGTCATACAGGATATGTTGGTGGAGTGGCAGTTTCACTTGGAGTGTCAAATCATATTGGCTATTTGTTCCAGGACAGAACAACAGTAATATGAAGGCGACTCTGCAAAATTAGACCAAGAATGAAACACTGACAAGATACCTGCCAACCTCATTGCTCTTTAGGCAGAAAGCAAGGCTGTGTAATACATACACATGAACCACTGAAAACACCTGTTGAGCAACTGTGGTGTTCCAAGCACCCATACACTCACACTACACAGATAAATATGATAACCCTATCTACTTCATGAAGATAGGCACACAAATAAATAATTGCAAGATGGTATGTAATGCTATAATTGTAGTAGATATCAGAGTAGCCGCTCTTTTTCTGAGAGGGTTTCGAGAAAAACTTATATTTGAACTACTTTTGGAAAGATGGACAGGTGTTTCCCCAGTAACTGAGTGACAGCACCCCCTGGGAAATGGACGAGAGAGTACTGAGAGAGTTTAAAGAGGCCTCCATGTTTCTTTCTCAGGAACATGTTCTTCCAGAGTTTGTCAGTGTCACAGAGGCAAAGGAGATTGCAATAGAGAAACATTTTTTTAATGGAGCCAAGGCATGGCATTAAAGAGAAGTCAAGGTCACTATTTAATCATCCCAAGATTCCATTTAGTTTCTCTCCACGGAGAGAAGGAGTTTAGCTGTTCAATGACAAAGACCTTAAGGGCTCTATTAAATAAGGTCATGAGCTTTTTAGCTTATCAAATTATTTATCAGCCGGTGCTTTTTGTTAGGCGATGTCAAGTTGGTTCTGACTCATAGTAGCCCAATGTATATTCAAATGAAATATTGCCTGGTCTAGCACCTCATAGCAATGAGTGCTATGTTTCGAGCCCATTGTCAGAGTCACTGAGTGCATCCTTGTCATTGAAGGTATTGTTCTTTTCCCCACCCTTTACTTTACCACACATGATGTCTTTCTCAGGGGACTAGCCCCTCCTGAAAATATGCTCAAAGTGCTTGAGAGGAAGCCTTACCACCATTCCTCCAAAGAGCAACCTGGCTATGTCTCTTTCTTTCTAAATTTGTACATTTCTCTAGAAACGCATGGTATACTTCATATGGTTTGCCAATACCGTAATTCAAATGCATCAATTGCTTTTTTGTCTTCTCTGTTCACTGTTCAGCTTTTGCGTACATCAGAGGTGATCAGAAGTACCCTGGATTGGAAGAGCCACACTTTTTCCCTCAGAGTGATGTCTTTGTTCTTTTAGCATTTTAAAGAGAGGGTTTTTTGCACAAGTTTTCCAATGAATGCACCATCCAATTTCTTGACTGATGTTTCCATGGGTGCTGCTTGTGAATCCAAGTAATATGAAATCAGAAGGTAAATCTTGACTTAAAACTATAAACTCAACTGTTAGAATCATTTAAGTACCCTGGTTCTTCATGAAACCCTATCTGGTTTTCATGAGGCACTGGAGCATTCTGAATGTCGAACTCAAATTCTTATATGCTTTATATATGTTCACTCAGCTAGCTTTGCGTTCCTGATGGCATTTTGCCTGGTACAATTCGCCTTACTCAACTTTCTTGTATGTTCAAAGACAATGAAGAACTAAAGAAATGATCTCACCAAAAGGCATCTTTGGAATTTGTTTCTATTATACACATAGAGAAATGGATGTGAGTTTGAATACTAGTAACAAATTGTTCTTTGAATTAGATTTGGCTCCGTTTTCAGTCCTATAGTGACTAAATAGATCAGACATCCCTTACCAAGACAGAAAAACAAAGCAAGAACCAATACTGAATTTGTACTAGGCAATTTTTTTCTGTTAGCTGAAAATGAAAAATAAGTGTGTGTGTGTGTGTGTGTGTGTGTTCCTCCAGAGAGCTTGGACTTCCCCATATTGAAAAAGGGCACCGATTTTTCATTTAATTTATTTTATATATAGTGTTCCAGGTAACTAGAAGAGAAAGGACTGCCAAGAATGTTTTTTGAGCCTAGTATGATATTGATTAAAAAAACAAAGATGATTCAATACTCATATATATACACACATACATATATATTTTTAATTTTTTTCATATATATATATAAACAATCAATTTTTTAATTAAAAATATTTCCAGAGACTAATACCATAGTGGAACAACCCCAAAGGTGGCTGAACCA
>PVJH01000945.1:227737-246311 GCA_004026705.1 Nesogale talazaci
GACCCCCAGTCACCTGTCCCAGAGTAAGCCTCTTGCCCCCAGCTGAGGCGATGGCTGGAGACCAGGTCCCCCAGCGCTTGGCACAGTCCCCCGTGACTTGGCACTCCTAAGACCTTGGGCCCAGCCTCGCTAGGCTGAGAAATTTGTTCTCCCTGCTCTTGGTCGGGGGCAAGGAGGAGTGCTTCCCTGAAAAGACAGTGGAGAGGAGCTGACCGCAATGTAAAGACCAGGCATCCGTCCAGTAGTCACCGTGGAGAGAAAGAGAACGGAATTCGACCTTACACACATGCAGATTTGGTACCAACAGCCTGCCCAGCTGGGGTCTAAGCTCACTCTTAGAACCTGAGAGGGGAGAGGGCAGGACACCCACGAACGTGAGCTCAGAGTTGTTGCCCCTCATCATCTTTTGGATTTGACATAAAGAAGAAGACACACAATCAAGGCTCTGAAATAAATAACATCTGTTTGGATTTCTTCCCTGATTAACTTTTGACCATTTAAGTAGGGTAACAATGGCAATGTGTGATGTGGCCCTCTTTACCACCCTACAAGATCTGAGGCTAAAAAGGCACTGTCTTGCCAGAGGAGTCCAGGGAGGGCAGACCAGAGTTTGGGGACCAAAGTAGAGAAGACCTTGACAGAGGAGGCCTTTCCCAGGTCAAAGCCACTCTATCTTATCCCCACTTCTTTTGTCCCCACAACCCCCTGGACCTGGTCCTGACAATGTACCAGGTTCACCTTGACATCTTCAATATATTCCTGGAGAACAAAACCCAGGAAGTGGAAGGCCTTCTCTCTGGCCTCTAGCAACACACTGACCAGAGGTGACACGGAGCTCCACCCTGTTTTGCCACCCGCTGTTACATAATCTTTTCAGAAACTGTAAATAGAAAGTGTGGTTAACAGTCTGATCTGGTGGAACAAACTCCAAATGAACTATGAGTGGACATTTTCATTCCAGTCAGGATGTTGACAGACGTCCAGAATGAGGTTTGCCTTCAAGTCACATTTCACTTCTTTTGAAATGAGAAAACTACTCGAGTTTTTCCCATAACACTGTCCTTATAAGCTGTGTTCAATATCACAAGAGTTTCTATGGCATTTTTCCTGAGCAGGAAACAAATTGTAACAGCTGTTCTCTTAAATCAATGATCACAAAAAATTGAGGTTTGAGTGAAACTTCTTTCACAAAAAAATTCACTGTAACCAGAAAGAACCTTCCCAGGCGATGACATTGGGTGCACTAATTTAGAGTGAATTGTTTGATGTTTGCCTAGCAGAAAAAATGTGCACTCAGAAAGCTTCACTGTGTCCAGCACAATTCTACATTGCGGGGGGAGGAGGGGGGAGGGTGTACCTGCTTATATAAACACATAAACCAATATATATATATATATCTTTGCTATATTTACTGTGTTAGACTGGATTGACTAGAAAAATAAATCTAGAGACACACATATCACATTTTTTGAATGAGAAGACACACCCAGTTTTTAGAGCAGAAAAGCAAGAAAAAATATTCTGAAACAAATAGTACCAATATACTAAAATGTATATTGTACCAATATTGTACCAAATAGTACCAATATACTAAAAAGTCCCTGGGGTGCCACACCTTCAGACCATAAGACACACCTTCATTTCCCCTCCCCCATTTTTTGGGGGGGAAATGTATCTTATGGCCCCCAAAATATGGTATGAGTATTAGACAGTGCTTTATATCAAAGAGTGCTTTATATATCAGAAAAAAAATCCCAGCCCAGCCTAGATCAAGTCCCTAGAGGCCTATATTAGCCCATATGCCTTATACCAGTCTATAAATTCCTCTTCAGACTCACACTGCGTATACAGTGATGCTGAATATAGGAAGATCACAGGCCTGTGAGTGGAAAGTCTGTGGATCCAGTAGCAGTGGAAGCATCATCAACATGGCTCCATGTGGCTTGCCAACAGGAAAGCCAAAGCAAAGACAGAGAGTGTGTCCCACCTCCAGTGAGCCACTAATCTCTGTTGCATCTCCAAAATGAAGTCATCAAGCTGTGACCTAATAGACTAAATTCAACCCTTTTGGTCTTAATAGCCTCAAGTAGACAGGAGATTATGTACCTACCACATACATAAATACAAATCTACACATAATTATTGCTCTCTTCTTTCTTCATGTCACACTATCATATTTATCATTGTGTTATTCTGAGTAGACTAGAGAAACAAATTCATAGACACACATATGGATATAAGGGAATGGTTTACATACAAGAGGATTGAAACATTGAGAAAGCATCCCAACCCAGTTCAGTTCAAAGTTGTAAATCCGATGTTAGCCCATTTGCCTGATACCAGTCTATAAAGTCTCCTTCTGACTTACAAAGTGACAGGCCAGTGGGTGCAGAGTCCCGGCGCTGGCAGGGGTCTCCCCATGCTCCTCGTTTCCAGAGCTCAGGGTCCATCTACAGGATCCAGTGGTGATAGAAGCAACTCAGTGCTGGCAGGGGTATTCATGTAGCTTCTCCAGCTTCAGAGGTCTGATTTCATCAGGGTCAAGCAATGTGGCTTCTCCTCCAGTTCCTCAGATGCTGCCATCTTGTCTTATCTGTAGTTCGTCATCTTGGAGACAGACTCCCAACAACTGGGGAGATGGTCTCTCATCTCCACGAGGGAAATATCGTGAGATTTCCCAGAAGTCTCAGGAGAAAGCCATGCCACACAGAGGCCTCATTGGCTACTCAATGGCTATCTCCAGATTCATAGGCTAGAACCCACCTCTACATCTCAATCATGAAATTGACATAGATACATAACCGCCACAATCATGCTTATTATTCACCTCTCAGTAATTCTACTTGGATACATTTCAATTGATCAAACACAACCTGAAATGCTCACCTTCCTCACAGCCAATTTTAGAAACCTTGTGTGTGAGCCTATCCCTGTCACTATGGACTCTCTGCTCTCTTTCCCCTGCCTCCTCCCTTCCCATTTCCCTACCTTTCCATGGCCCCCTCATCACCAACACTCATTGGTCTAGTTGGTGTCTCCAATTGCTTATTCTGCCTAATATATCTATCTATCTATCTAATATATTATATATAATTATATATATATATATCTCAAAAGTTAAAAAGAAAAGAGAAAAAAAAGAGAGACCATGTAAGTAGTTCCAAATCTAACTGATATCCTGACCCAGAGTAGATGCATTCAATAGCAAGGAGGAACTGTTATAATCCATCAGTCCAATTTCCATTTCTTTCAGGATTCCATATCCTGGGACCTGCTTACCTAACAGCACTTATACCCTTTCAGTTTTCAGCATTCATATTCCAAAGGCACACATCCTACAAGTCCCCATTGCTCTTCCTGCACTCAGGGATTGAGCAGTCTAGTGACCCCCTCAACCTGTTACATCTTTGGAATTCAAGGGTGGGCCCTTTGTGAGTAGCCCCAACCAGTTCAGTTGAGATCCCCCTGAGTCAGCAGTCATACTTCCTGGCTTTGCTCCCATTGATGGTCTGTTGCACTCCCTCTTGTTTTGCCCCCCCCGTGGGTAGGTCAGACTGTTCACTCTCTCGTAATCATATCTTTGGTGCTGCCCTCCGTAGAGATCTCATGGATGGTGGGGGATGCAGGAATGTCATGTATTGAGCTGAGGCTGGCTGTCCTTTCTGTGAATATTCTGCTCTGAGCAGAAACATCATTCTCAAGGCTTGAAGCACTGGAATGAGTTCTGCTCTTTCTCCCTTTCCCTTTTTTGTGGAGACATAAATGATATCCTCCCCCATTAGTGGATTAATGCTCTGCTCCCCCATTGCCATCTTTTCCCTCCCCCCACCTCTCTATGGGCCATGAATACCAATGAGATGGTGGGGTTGAGTGGAGATGTCTTTCAGCATAAGTGCTATCTGTATCTTATTTATTCTTTCTTTCTCTTTGATGATGTATGCGTCTTTGGGTTTGTTCTGGCTCTTGCCAGAATATCTGTTCCTCAGTCCAGGAACCACACATGTGTGCAATTTCCCCTATGCCCTTTCTGCTGTTTGAACTTACTTCATTGGACTCATGCTGTGCTTGGATATTCATTCAGCATAATATTCTCCTTTTTTTTCCCCTATGAGACGAGGTGCTTCATCTTTCCATCACTATTTTTTAGCGATGCAGCATGATAAAAGAGGTCAGGCTTACTGATTAGACAAAGACAGGTAGGATGTCCAAGATTTTGTCCCCATGGTAGTGTATTCACCTCCATGTTAGACTATTCAGCCATTAAAATTAAAGGGGCATCATTTATCCAAGGAAACAGTTCAGAGGGTTACGGGGGCCGGGGAAATAGGAATAGAAATAGGAAACCTAGGGAGGAAATGAGATAAGAAATGGTACATTGAGGACATTATAAGGGATGTGTTGAAATAAATATGTATAGCACTTGTTGAATATGACGCTACTGATCTCTATAAACCTTCACTTGCTGCATATGCTCAGGTATAAAGCAGTTTTTCCTGCACATTTCTATGCTGAAAAAGCCCCGGCCGGCTTATATTCAAGTGAGGGTCCCACTGATCTGTTCTCCCATGCAGTGCCAGTGTTCTCCCGTCCCTCCGGCCAACTGCAGCGCCTGCAGCCTCTGTGAGTGATCCAACGTCTGCTGATATGACCGCTCTTCCTTTCTCCTGCTTGCCGGCTGCTTCTGTGCTGTCCTGCCCGCTTCTGTGTGCTGGTACCTGGGGCGCACCGCACCCTCGTCAGGTGAGTGTCCGATGTGGCTGCCTTCTTCTGCTCTTCTCCAGGGCTGTGACCAATGTCGTAGTCTTTAGAGCCTTACCCGTAATTGGTCACGGCCCCTTGCTCCGCCCAAGCATTGTTGAATACAAGTACCTTCTCTGGTCTTGGATGCCCATTACGTTTATTGACAGTAGTCTGCTCTATTTTATGTTTATTTTCTTATTAGCTCCTATCCGGACCCAGTGCTGACCATGCTTGCAAAGAGCAGCCTGTCTTAGGGCTCGTGATACACACGCTGTGTTGTGTACGGACTGTGTTGCTGCACGTGTTGCGTTAGCACTTCCCGTACATATGTGGTTACGCTGTGTATGCAGTAATGCAGCGCATGCAGTTACAGTGTTACACAGCGCAGCATGTATATTATGAGCCTTGACACAGGCTGCTCAATGCAAACAGTCTTGTCATCATTCGACCTCAAAGCATACAAGCTGTGTCGTGTACATGCAGTAAGGCAGTCTATGTAGTAATGCAGCACATACAGTAACACAGCATGCATTGTCATTTTTTATACCATATTGCTTTTGTTGACTCTCTTTTCAACATCAAGATCTAGTTTACTGGGGTCTTCTTGAAATAAATATTCAAACACTAACCTACTGTTGCCTCAATTAATGTAATTCTATTGGTACCTATTTTTTTATTTTGAAATTTACCAGTAGCTGCTGTATTTCCCACTGTAGACTTATACTTGAGTCAATAAGCTTCCCAGTTTTTGTGTAAAATTAGGTGTTTTGGTTTATATTCAGGCCAGCTGATACTCAAGTATATATGGTAGTTCAAAATAAAAAGTGGTTTTAAAAAGATGGATATGGACATGATTGACTAATTTCCAGAAAAGGAATTCCAAAAGACTAACAAACGTTATCAAAAGACATCCAAATTAGTTATCAGAGAAGTGCTAATTTTAAAAAATGAGATGACTTTACACCTTTCAAGCTCTGAAAGAGAAGAAAGAAAGAAAGAAAGAGAGAGAGAGAAAGAAAAAGAAAGGTCTGGGCATGGGCCCATGGGGCACAACAGTGGGTGAAATCTTTCTGGGGCACAAGAGAATCAAGAGAAAAACAATATGGAAATACCAAATCAAGTAAATATTCCTGGACTTTAACATTGTACTCGGCATTGCAACAAGAATTATACTTCTGAGTGTATCCAATCAATGACATTTACACATCCCAGGATGGAACATTTTCAAGGAAGCTCACTGTAGTGTTTTTGGTGATGAGAACTAAGGGCAATCTTAGTCTAATTCTCGGGGAAAGGCAGGTAAACATGGAGGATACCTACCATGGAGGGTAATGTGAGCAATAGAAATAACAGACTACACATCCCCAAAGCTGCTTGAAGGAATCTTTTTAAACACATGGCTGAGTCTATAAAAATAGAAACAGATGTAAGATTTATGAACAATTTCATTGGAATCAATGAAAAAATTCATGCACACAAAAATACATTTGTAAGAACACATACAAAAGGATACAAGGGAACACATCCATTAAACATATAGATGCCTACAATATGTTGACAGAAGCACAGAAATGAAAACTGGATAACAAAGAAATAATAAGTCAAATAAATTGAGAAACTAGTATGAATCTGTTAGAATAATAATATGAATTCTGAAAAATATCATTAACTCATATATATTTCAGGAAACAAATATGAGTATTGATAGAGGTAAAGACAGGGGTAAAAGAGAAAGAGGGAATGGTAAAGAGGGAAGTGAAAATCTCAATTCACCATAGAAGCACTGAATATTTCTGTTGCAAGTGGCCAGGATTAAATTTTACGTAGTATGATACATTCTGATTTTTTTAGAAGAGTTTTCTTTGAACTTTGGTTCCTTAACTGATTGTGCATGTCACATTCCAAAAACCAAAAAGAAAAGAAAGAGAAAAGGGAAATCATACAGAGAAGTCATTGTTGAATGAGTAGGAGAATATAAAATCAAGTAAATTGATCACCCAGACTGCTTTGCTTCTTCCATGTGGGCTCCGTTGCTTCTTGGCTAGATGTTTGCTTGTTTATCTTCAAGTCTTTAAGGCTCTGGACTCTATGTCCCTTCATAGCTGGGCACCATCAGCTTTCTTCGCTACATTTGCTTATGCACCCACTTTGTCTGCAGTGATCATGTTGGGACAGGCTGGTGTGTTTCTTTCATGTGGGCTTTAGTGTTTCTCAGCTGGATGGCCACTTTTTTATCTTCAACCTTTCAGATCCCAGATGCTATATCTTTTGATAGCTGAGCACCATCAACTTCCTTTGTCACATTTGCTTATGTACCCGCTTTGGCATCAGCAATCATATTGGGAAGGTGAGCATCTCAGACTGCCAAATTATTAGAACAAAGTGTTCTTGTATTGGGGGGAGTACTTGAGTAGAGGCTCACTGTCCATATGTTTCTGTAAATTAATCCTATAAAGGTATGTACATAGATCTATTTCCCCTTTGTCATATATAAATATATTTACATATGGATATGCCTGTGTTTAGATCTCTATAAATGCCCTTTGCCTCCTAGTTCTTTCCTTATTTCTTTTTACTTTCCTCTTGTTACAATGTCATGTTCAGCCTTGATGGGATCAGCTATCAGGCATCAAAGAACAAAATATCATACCATTTTGAATGAGAGGGAGTACAGAGTGTGGATCCAAAGCCCATCTGTAGGCAACTGGACATTCCCTCACATAAGACTCAGGATGGGGAAGAGGCAGTCAGGATGCTCAAACATACAATGGCAAAACATACAATGTTTGTCTAGTTCTTAAATACTTCCTCCTCACCCCCACTACCATGATTCCAATTCTACTTACAAATCTGAAGGACCAGAGTATGTACACTGGTACAGATAGGAACTGGAAACACAGAGAACCAAAACAGAAGAACCCCTCTGGACCACTGGTGAGAAGGCAATATTGGGAGGGTGGAGGGAAGGTGGGGTAGAAAGGGAGAACAGATTGAAAGGATCTACAGATAACCTCCTCCCTAGGAGATGGATAATGGAGAAGCAGATGAAGAAAGACATAGGAGGGTGTAAGATATGACAAAATAATAATAATTTGTAAATTATCAAATGTTCATGGGGGAGAGGGGCAGGAGGGAGGGGAAAATGAGGAGCGGATACCAGGGGCTCAAGTAGAAAGCAAGTGTTTTGAGAAAGATGAGGAATGTAGAAGAGTGCTTGACACAATGGATGTGTGTGTGCATTATGATAAGAGCTGTATGAGCCCCCAATAAAATAATTAAAAACAAAGAATAAGTAAAGGATTAGAAATAAAAATTTCATGTGTACAAATAACAAAACAATTTTCAAGCAATTCATTTATTTTAGAAGCATAGCCAAAGTGTTTGTGAACATGTAGAGATGAAACAATATGACAGATAAATTAAAAAAAAATTTACGACCCACTAAATTTTAACTGAATTCATAGAATATTTTGTTGTTGGTAACGGATAGGTACAGTGGTGAGTTCCTTGACTCATAGTTCACTTGGAGAAGTTATTAAAACTCGTGTAGAATTAAGCTCTGCTTAAAATAAATTGATTCTCAAAATTTTTGGCACCCATTCAAAGGAAGCTGACTTTCAGGCATTTAAAATCCTACATAAGTAAAATAAATTGGCCATCCAATTTTATTTGATCTGATGTTGTCTGACCATTTTATAAAAAAAGTTTTCTTTGCATTCTAGTTCATTAACTAAGAATACAAAAAGACATGTACAAGAAAATAGCAGCTGCTTCTGATATAGTCAGACACCAGTAGGAAAGCAGATGTATTGGTTTCAATTGAGAAGTATTATGGGCAGGAAAAAAGACTGCTCTCACACAAGTATTTTTATTTTTTAAATTTCCCTTTAAAATTCCCAGCTGAATTGAAAACCTGGGTCACAAAAATCAGTCATACTAAATTGAAGCAGAGCCCAGAAACATTAGCTGAGGGGTATGACTCCATTTACCACAGCGGAACTGGGATCAGATAAAACAGACCACAATTAACTTCCTATTTCCCTAGTGAAGCAAAGTGTGTTCAGAAAAAATATTAATAGACTTTTGGTAATTCACCCCAAATATATCAAGGCACATATATGTTTTCATTATTTAGAAACTATTCTCAGAATTGTAATTAAGACTAGCAAGTTCTTCATATTCTAACATATACAAGAAAAGTGTAAATGTGAAAATTAATTAGAAGATTTCATATAACATTAGGAATCACTGAGGTGAGGGAGGAAAAGTCATAAGTGGACAGAACGCAAGAGTGTGAGTGCCAAGTATGTCTTCATCAGTTTCAGTGCGTACAGAAGGCCTATCCAAGGAGTCTTGAAGTCTTGACAGTACGAGTTGTAGCTTAGAAACTCTGAATGCAATTAGACACTGTCCTGTGGGGTCATCATGAGTTAGAATCAATTCATTGATTGTACAGTTATTTGAGGAGTTGACATTTTAGCAGAAATGAAGAAGGAAAGAATGGGAAGATAGAGAGGAGAGCGTATTCTTGGGAGTGGGGAGCACGTGCATCAAGATTGACACATATGAGGATCAACGTAAAGCAAGTGCAGCTGAAACACAGTGAAGAAGTTGGAGAGTGGAAAAATTTGATGTCCAAGAAAAAAAAAAAAGGTTAGATTACGCAAAGACTATGTGGAGTCGTATTGCTATTATTACGGCAATGCTTTGTGTTAAGCAAGGTGGTAACTCATTCATTTCTCTGAGGTTGATTCTGACTCATAGTGACTCTGTAAGTCAGGGCAGAATTGCTTTGGAGGCTTTCCAAGACTGTAACTTTCTATCTCGGGGAGTAAGATGCCTCATCCTTCAGAGGCATGAGTGGTGGTTTCAAACTGTTGATCTTACGGTTCGCAGTCCAATGTGTAAGGACTGTGCCAAGTTTTTGCTAAGCAGAGTAGTGGCATAATCTAATTTATATTTTAAAATATAAATTAGATTAGACCATTAGACATAAGAGAATGAAGATTATTGGTAAGGTGAGAAATGGGGAGATAATTGTACCTCAGCCAGAATACCACTTTTCTCCCTCAAATTGAGAATCAACAAAGCATCATTTTTACTTTAAAAAAAATCTTACTAAAATCTCTCTCTGCTGGTCTGTCTAATCCTTCATAACCCAATAGAGCACACACTTAACACACTATGTCTCAAGAAGTGCTTTTGATTGGGTGTTTGAGCGTGACTTAGGTGTAGAACTGCGAACTACAAGGTCCAGATGTCTGTTGAGTAGTTTTCTACCTCTGTCCTGACATACAGCTTCAGACACTCACAAGGACTGTGTGCTTTGTCCTGTGGGTCTCTGTGACATGGAATCTATACAATGGATTACGAATTTCAGGTGGTTTTTTTAAAATTTTGACCAGTAGCCCATTTTATTGGTTTTCTCCAAACTTTTAATGACAATGAAGGCACTTTTTTGACTGATGCACTTATGTAGTTGGGCAATTTCCACACCAGTGAAAGTTGTAAGGATAGGATTGGGTATGTGGAAAGTCCTGCATGTAGGCAGTGACTATGATCATCGATTAAAATCTACACTGTGAGACAATCTGAATTATCAATTGTTTGTGTGAAATGAAAGACCTCTAATTTCCTTAATCAAAATGACATTTCAGAAAATAATAATCAGCTACCATTTCCTTTGAAGTGTCAAGACAATCAATGTGAAGCTTATTTAATATTGGACTCACACTCAACATGTACCATTGGCTCTAAGAAACTGAATGCTAACTTTCTTTTTTGGTATGTGCTAACATTTGGAGTATCAAAAATATGGGGCTGTTTATTTTCTATAAGGGGCAGGGAGAGTTTCAAAAACTTCATGGAAAAAGGAATTTTAAAAATAAGGAATGTTTTCCATGAGCCTTTTTGAAGTTCCCTCATATAACAGAAAAAAAATAACCCAGACCACTAATGTAAGAAAAATCTTAATTATTTTAAAATTTCAAAATAGGGAAAATTCATGATATGTATTAATTTGGGCAAACATTTTCTTTAGAGGCTCCCTGGAGTCTTTAAAACAAAGTTTTCTCATTTACTCAATTTTCTATCTATGCTTCCTTTCACTCCACTCCTCTGCTATTAAATATCTTTGGAGATAAGTAGATATAAGAACTCTAAAAGAAAATTCAAATTGAATAATTGGAACCAGTGGTAATCAATGAATGCCAAAAGGATCAGAATGCATTCTCAGGTTTATTTCTTGTCAAAGTAGAACAGTCTTTAAAACCACTTCATAGATAAATTGTCAATGTATTTATTGACTCTCACATCCTAAAAGAATGTAAGCTACAAGATGGCAGAATTATTATTTTTGTTGTTTTTATTGCTTCCTTATATATTCCTCAAGCTTAGGACTCTCTCTCTCTAATACATAAGAAGCACTCAATAAATATTTGAAAAATAATTAAGTTGACGATGTAATGGATGAAATTTTAGAGAAAAAAATGAGTAGTGACGGAGGAATAGAGAGTAATCAAATCCTGAAACAGCAGCACACATTGTATGTTCTACAGAATATGCAGATTGAGAAATAAATGATATTGATTAACTGAATAACTTATATAAATGTTTTAAAAGCAGTATGCATGTCAAAATTATTTTGTTGACACATCCCAAATTTGTTTCGGCTAATTTTCCATCAAGACTTCTGGAAGTAACAGTCAAGATCAATTGGTGTTGCATTGGGCAAATCTGCTGTTTAAGATCTCTTTATTTTTTCATTTTATTGGGGGCTCATTCATCGCTTTTTATCATACAAAGTTCAATAAATAGTTACACATACTGTGCTAAGCACTCCCACTTGCCTGCCCTCGTCAATATTCTCCCGACATCTGCCCTTCCACTTGGGTCCTTGCTATGAGCCTCTCTCCCTTCCCCTTCCATCCTTTCTCCCCTTCTCCCCAGTCCTCATTACTCTGCAATCATTATTATTTTGTCATATCTTATACTGCTCGACATCTCCCCTTGCCCACTCCTCCCTACATCCGTCCTCCAGATAGGTGACAGTCTGCAGATCCCCATAGCTGGCTTCCTCTTTCCACCCCACCTTCCCACCACCCTTCTGGCAACTCCACTCCCACCACTGACCCCGAGGGGCTCATCCACCCTGAGTTCCCTACATTTCTAGCTCCCATCTCCGCCAATACACTTTCTTCAGTCCAGCTGGAAATGCAGGCAGAGTTGGGACCATGGAGGAAATCTTCCGTAAATAGAGGAAAGTTTTATGCTTCATTGCTACCTCACTGCCCCATGACTGACCCATTTCCATCCCATGACTCCTCTGTAAGGGGGGTCCAATTGCCCACAAGTGGGCCTTGGGTCCCCACCCTGCTCTCCCCCTCATTCTTATTGATTTAATCCTTGTTCTTCGATGTTTAATGTCTGCTCCCTTCAACCCCTCGTGATCATACATGTTGGTGTGCTTCTTCTATGTGGGCTTTGCTGTTTCTGCGCTGGGTGGCCACTTGTTCACTTTCAAGTCTTTAAGATCCTAGCTACTTTATCATTTGGTGGCTGGATGCCATCAGCTTCCTCACCTCTGCACCTCTGCCTCTGCACCCTTTTGTCTTCAGCGATCATGTCAGGAGGGGGGCACGTAATGATATGTTTTTTGTTCTTTGATGCCTGATACCTGGTTCTTTGCACTCCTCATGGTCACACAGGCTGGTGTGCTTCTTCTATGATAGGCATTGCTGCACTGTTTGCTCATCCTCAAGTCTTTGAGGCCTCAGGCATTATATCTTTTGATAGCCAGGTACCATTGGCCATCTTCACCACTCTTTCTCCTGTCCCCACTTGTCCTCAGTGATCATCTCAGGAAAGTGCATACACAGTATTATGGTTTTGTCCTGTTTGATGCCCGAGACCTGATCCTTTTGACACCTCTCGGCCACACTGGCTGGTGTGCTTTTTTTTGGGGGGGGGTGGGGGGCATCACTGCCCTCAGGTGGTGGGAGTAGGAGGCCCAGCCTTTGCTCCGTGGAGCTGGCATTGAACCTCCATCCCAGCGGGCCGTAGTCCTGCGCACAACCACTATGCCACCGGGGCTCAGCTGGCTGGTGTGTTTCTTATGTGTCGACTTGGATACTTCTTGGTTAGTTGGCTGTTTGTTTATCTTCAGACTTTGAGACCCCAGACTGTATATCCTTTGATATCTGGGTGCCATCCATTGTTTAAGATCTCTTTAAAGTGTTAAAGAGCAAGGTATCATTTTGAGAACATCTGTAGATAAGCTGGTATTTTCAGTATCAAGTCATGTTATTTTCAATCACCTCAAAAACTTGTGAAAGCTGGACAGTGAATAAAAAGCAGGCAGAAAACTGATGCTTGTGAATTGTGGTTTTGGTGAAGAATATTGAAGGCACCAAGGAGTGCCAGAAAAATAAACAAATCTTTCCTGAATATTTCAAAAGGGTTCTTTTGAAGTAAGAATGTTGAGACTGCCTCATTTACTTAAGGCATGTTATCAAGGTTAAGTGGTTGGCTGCTACCTAACAGTTCTGTGGTTTGAACCCATGGGTTGCTTCCTGGGACAAAGATGTGACAGTGTATTCCTGTAAAGATTTACGAGCCTGGAAATCTTCATGGGCCAGTTCTTCTTTGAACTACAGGACCACTATGAGTCAGAATTGAATTGGTGGCACACAATAACAAGATACACCTTCAATACGCAGCTAAACTATAGGAGAAAGAGCAAAATGAGTATTTTTATTTTTAACTTAATTTTTAACACGAAGCCTGCAGTTTACACACACCAGTTACTCTGTGATAGGAAGTTTTACATCTCAAAACCCATGCAGAGGAGCTTTGTGCTATGAGTCATAATTGAATGATGGAAGTGGATAATGCCAGCATAATGTACCATATCAGCAGGATCTTAAGGTCACCTAAGATATTCAGAGTTATTTGGTCTGGGGCCCTCCAAGTTGGTATTATTTGAGCTTTCTAAATAATTTAAATATGCAACTACTAATGTAGGAGAGCTCTTCTTAATGGGGTGCCCTGGCCAGCAACTTAAACCTCGCCTGTGACCTTGTTAGAAAGAAAATCTCTTGGGCCTTACCCTAGATGTAAATAATCAGAAACTCCAGGACTGAGACCCAGCTGTCTGTGTAATACCAAGTCCTCCAGGTGAGTCTGACGCAGGCTACATCAGAAACTCCTCAGAAACAACATGAGTTTTCAGGTGATGAACCATGGGAAACTTATTTTAGAGACCCATGCAAAGCTCTACAAGGTGCTAGACTGATCTACCCTAGCAGTTTTTACTTTTATATTTTCAAAAACTTTAATAATTACAGAAAGGACATGATCTTGGTGCTGGTGTGAAATATAGAGACCATGGCTAACAAAGACAATTGGAGGAGCCCTGAGTCATAAGGTCACCTTTTTTTTTTTTTTTTTTTGTAGATTAAACTGGACAAAGAGTCCTCAAAGAAGGCTGGATGGTCATGTATTAGAATTGCTTGCCTCAATTTAAGCACATGAGTCCATGGTTCCAATTCCTGTAAGTGTTATCCAATTCCTGAAATCGGTAGCCTTTCCCCCCAGTAATCTACTACTTTGCAGACAAAGAAATCGTTTCCACATGCAACACTCTTTCACTCAGGTCAAAGACCATCTCTGACGTGGTTTGGAAGCATTGCTCATTCAAACCCACATGTTTTTCAATTTTTGTGTCACACCGTGCTCCCTGGGAGCTTATGTGCTTCCAACCCAATCTATTTCCAACGATTCCTCTTGCTACAGACTCATCTTATATGTTGTTATTTCTTCCCAGTACACGATTTCTTCCTCTATTTGTCTAGTTATTTTGCACTTACCAGTATCTTCTAAGCATTGGTCCCATTAGTGTACCTCCTGAACAAAGTTTTCCCCTGATCTTGATTGACCTATCAGATCCTACTTACATAGGTTGAAAGGGCACATTAAGAACACTCCACGGAGATACAACCTTATATTTGTCTGTGAGACTCTCCTCCCCCATCACTTGATCAGCTCCAGAAAGATAAATTCTCCATGATATTCCTGGCATTCACTCAGAATCTAGCATACAACAAGAACTCAAGAACAATTCTCTTGAATGGGAGAAAGACTGGATTTGACCACGTGAATACATCTCCCTGCTATTTAAATATTGGCATCTCACCTTCCATAGTCCCTTATACAAGACTCATGTCTTGTTCAATGAAGGGAAACAAGGCATTGTCTAAAGCAGGGGTCTTCAAACTTCTTAAACAGGAGGACAGTTCACTGTTCCTCAGACGTTGGAGGGCTGGACTATAGTCAAGGGAAAAAAAAAAACACAGCTATGAACAAATTCACTCCAGGCCTGGAATGAGTCAGCTGCTAAGCAGGACAGCTATGGTGGCAAAAACATTCAGCAGGTTGGATAAATGTCCTTGGCAGGCTGCATTTGGCCCACAGGCCGTAGCTTAAGGACACCTGGACTGGGTCTGTGGCAGTCATCTGCTTATGTTAATTTTATGATTGAAATGTAGGGGTGGAGTCTAACCTGTTAATCTGGAGATAGCCATTGAGTAGCCAATGAGGCCTCTGTGTGGGCATGGCTTTCTCCTGGTATGTCTGAGAAATCTCACAATATTTCCTTCCTAGAGATGAGAAGCTATCTCCCCAGGTGTTGGGAGTTAGTCTCAGAGATGACGAATCACAGACAAGACAAGATGGCAGCATCCGAGAAGCTGGAGGAGCCGGCAGAGAGACCACACGGCTTTGCCCTGATGGAGCCAGATCTCTGAAGCTGGAGCGGCCACATGGAGACCTCTGCCAGTGATGAGTTGCTTCTGCTGTTGATGGACCCTGAGCCCTTGAAGCGAGGAGCCATGTGGAGATCCCTGCCAGCACCAAGATTCTGCACCCACTGACCTGTGACTTCGTGAGTCTGAAGAAGACTTTATAGACTGATTTCGGGCATATGGGTTAATATCGGACTTATGACTTTGAGCTGGACTGGGCTCAATGTCCTGTTCCTCTTATATATAAACCTTTTCCTTATATCTATATGCATATCTATGAAATTTGTTCCTCTAGTCTACCCGGACTAGCACAGTCTCCAAAACAAAACTTTGGAAAACAAGGTAGGTGAGCCTGCTATGCGGACATGGAATGACCTTTCAAGACACTAATTTAATCTTGAGGATTGGTTTGAGGAAGAAAAAAACAAGCTAGAAATTAAATGCTTTTCTACTCTGTGATCACATGCTTTGCTGCAGTGAACTGGATATAAACAGTGTGCTGTTTACTGTCATCTTATTATAAGTTACTGCCCATCCATTTTTCTCCCTTGAGCTCATTGTGACAAGTTTAAAACTTTCACATGCCTAGTGACTAAGATAGTGCAAAGTCAAAAATCAAAATGAGGCAGTTAATGTGTGTGCAGGGATTTGCTTTGAATCACATTGGCAGCTCAATTTGGTTGACGGGGAGATGGTATCACTGGATTGCAAGGAGACAGCTTGAGTAGGCCCAAAGAGAGACCTCAGACCTCTCAACAGTCATAGTGGATGCAAAAAGACAATGAATTTCTGGCATTTTTAAAGCATTGGAAGAAAAGAACTCTGGACCAAGAAATGTATATTCAGCTACATTTTTATTCAGAACGAGGATTTAGTAAGATATTCTTAGGCATAAAAGGCCTCAGATTTACCTCATAAATGTACTACACTTCATGCACAGCAGGAAAAACCTCTCAGTTTTAAAGAGAATCATCCGGAACTGCTAGAAGAGACTAGAGAGTAATATTTTCATAAAGGTTTTTGTTCTAAAAATAATTTAAAAATCACAACCAAAGATAAAAGCAAAAGAAATAGAATTTAATCTAGAACTAAAATAGGTGATACCATGATCACAAAGGTGGTTTTCCCAGGGCAAGGCTTATTCATTGCACTGCGGATGTGCTGACCCCTGCGATTTCCCCAAATGTAGGAAACTCAGCTGCATAATTTTTGGTAGGGGGGGGACTGTGTTCACATTCTCCCCTAAAATAAAAATAAAAGAAAGAAACAGGTGATATGAACACATAAATATGAAGGCCAAGCATATCAAAGTATTTTAAAGGCAAGATCAAGATAGTGAAACATTTAGGCAATCAATGTTTCTGTTGTTCAGTGGTGTCATTGACTTGGTTTGACTCATAACCACCTGATGTACAACATGAAGAAACACTGCCATAAGCTGCATCATTCTCACTTTCTGGTACTGTGAACTTTTATGAGAACAGATAACCTCATTTTTTTTGGATGAGTTTCAAGTGCCAAGATTAGAATTAAAAACCCAATGCCCAACCCACAGCAAAAATTAAGTAGCATTTAAATACATTGCTGCCACTTTTTCAAGGTAATGACTTTCAGAGACTTTGCTGCCTGGCACATCTTACTTTCCCTACATTTTCAGCACTCCTGGGAGTTTTTGAATTCTAAAATAAGCTTTATTCTACAAAGTTATGTGAAGCAGTTTGGTAAGTAGAAAATAGGGTCTAACATTTTGAGTTTGTTTGAAAAAGTTAGTGGGAACATTCCATTATCTTCTAATGCTACTTTCCCACAAAATTTTTGGAGCACCCTCACACAGAGGACACTTAGTTTGGTTAAAAAGAAAAACTGCACCTACAAACAGAAAGTAGCTAAGTCACTTGGGTCTGCCCAACCTAATTGCCTTTCACATCCATGAGGTTGAGAATATCTCTTTAAATTTTAAAATTCTGAGTTTGGATATCCTGGCAGCTCCACTGAACTTGCTCGATCTCACCCTCCCTATGAAGCTGTCATTTCTGTTTAGTGCCAGAGGATTCCCGGAGCCTTGAGTTTTGGCGGCTTAGAGTTACCACCCTCTAATACTTGATGGATTACTGTAGGGAAATGGAATGTCTATTTGTTTTGCTTTGCTCTTTTCTTGCCATAAGAAATGTGCTTTACCATCACTGCATGGGAAGAACTGGAGGAAATTATTCTAAGTGAAGTTAGCCAAGCACAAAAGGACATGTACAATATGAATCTGCTGAGGTAAGCATATTAATAATTTTAAAATTGGAAAGGGGCATCGAGAAAAACTACTCTATAGAGAAAATCCTGGGAGAAGACCCAGGGGCCAAATCTGGCAGGGGCCAGATCAAATCTAAGGCTACATATGGTAGCCATCAATGGGGGAGGGGAGGCAGATGGCGATGTGTAGAAAGGGAAGGGGGCACTAAACCATCAAAGGGGAGCATATTGTTTATATCTCCACAGGGAAAGAGGAACCAAACTTAAACCCGGAGACCCAGCATGTGAATGCAGCACGACAGCATGGAATGGAGAACCAGTGGAGGAACCTGAGAACACAACCCCAACCCCAACTATAGGGGCAGCCACCTCTCTACCAAAGGAAGTTGCCTTGGAGGCCAGCACTGAAGCTGAAGCTTGGAGCGTGAGATAAACCTGACCAGAGCACATGAGAACAAATGAAAGGGGAGGAAGAGAGAATGACATGCATCCTGGCCCACCGAGCCTTCAGGGCAATAATCTCACTCAGAACAGCTACTGCACAAAGAGGACTGCACAGCCAGCCCCATTAAGAAATACGTCTACCTTCGCTAAACCCAAGGCCTATTGGGGCCAGGAAGAAGAAGTGGGGTCAAGATTATACCCTGTCGGACACAACCACACCAATGCAAAGCACTAAGAGTGTGCAACAGAGCGTAGAGTCACAGATGGAGTGACAAGGATATACTTTGAGGCCAGGGTATTGGCACCCCATCCAACTCAACTAGGGGTCACTCTAGGAGGTCAACAAC
>PVJH01000946.1:0-246312 GCA_004026705.1 Nesogale talazaci
ATTTTATGGATGAAAATAGTTGTTCACATAAGTGCATACTCCCAAAATAGCATAAAATTTGTGCAGCAAACTTTTTATTTCTGGGTATTTCTCACCTAAATAAGATTGTATTTTGGGGATTCCTACT
This sequence comes from Nesogale talazaci, assembly GCA_004026705.1. Taxonomy (NCBI): domain Eukaryota; kingdom Metazoa; phylum Chordata; class Mammalia; order Afrosoricida; family Tenrecidae; genus Nesogale; species Nesogale talazaci. The sequence continues at coordinate 128 of PVJH01000946.1, forward strand.
TCTTGATATTTGCCATTTAAAACTGAATCATTCTGGAAATCAATTAATTCAAAATCTTGAATAAATTAAAGACTACTTAAAGAAATAATTAATATTTTGGATAAAAGTGCTAAATACAGAGATAGAATATATAATAACTTGGGGTCTTAAAGGCTTGAAATTAAACAAGTGGCCATCAAGCTCAGAAGCAACAAAGCCCACATGGAAGAAGCATAGCAGCTTGAGGGACCGTGAAGTGTCAAAGGAATCAGTTATCAGATTTCAAGATTATATTATATGCTCACTTTCCTGATATGATTGCTGACAACAAATATGTGCATAAGCAAATGTGATGAAGAAAGCTGATGGAGCCCAGCTATCAAAAGATGTAGTAGCATCTGGGGTCTTAAAGGTTTGAAAGTAAACAAGCAGCCATCTAGTTTAGAAGCAAAGAAGCCACAAGGAGGAAGCACACCAGCCTGTGTGACCACGAGGTGTATAAGGGATCCGATATCAGGCATCAAAGAAATAAAAATTATATTATTATAAATGAAGGTGAGTGCAGATTGGGGACCAAAAGTCCATCAACAAGTGAAGCAACATCCTCTTACAGAGGGGTTGCAGTGAGATGTGCCAGTTAAGGTACAGTGTAGCAACAATGAAATATGCAATGTTCCTCTAGTTCTCAAATGCTTCCTCCCATCCACTATTATGATCCCAATTCTACCAGACAAATTCAGCTAGACTAGGGGATGTACACTGGAATCGGAAACATGGAGAATTTAAGAGAGATGATCCCTCAGGACTAGTGGAGGGACTGGTGATACTGGGAGGTGAAGGAATGGTGGAGTAGAAAGGGGGAACCAATTTCAGAGATCTACATATAACCTCCTCTCTGGGGTATGGATAACAGGGAAGTAAGTAAAAGGATACATCAGACAGTATATGATATGAAAAGGTAATAACAATTTGTAAATTATTAAGGACTCATGGGGGAGGAGGAGGGGGGAAGGGAAATATGGGGAGCTGGTACTAGAGACCTAGGTGGAGAGAGAATGTTTTGAGATTGATGATGGCAACAAGTGTGCAAATGAGGCCTGCAAACAATTGATGTATCTGTGGATCATGATGGCAGTTGTATGGGTTCCCAAGAAAATGATTCATTTTAAAAAAAAAGGGGGGGGGGAAGGGGAAAGAGACGCTTATACCAAAGGCACAAGTAGAAAACATTTGGAAATGAAGATGGTAACATGTGTACAAGTATACTTGATAAAAATGATGTATTGAATGTTAGAAGAGCTGTAAGAGACCCCAATAAAATCATTGAAGAAAAAAGAATATATAATACCTATCACCTGACAAAGGAAATGTCATAAATACCACTAATAAATATATCAATATACACTTTAAGATGCACATAATTTAATGCCAGCATTAACAAAGTCTAGTGATTACACATTTTCACTTACATCTTAAGTTATGACCAGAAAATACAACACAGTAACTAATAAAACACAAAATGTTGAACAACTGACAAACATGATGGACAATCATAATGGCTTCCCTCTAAAAATGTTAATGAATACTACTGCTGGGTATGATTCATAACAGCATGACCCAGAATGCTCTTCTTAACCTTTTTGCTATTGGGATCTGTTTACATGATGTGATGCTGAGAGTGGTAGACATATTACTCCCTAACATCACCGGAACTGAGTCAGTGTGTTTATACATGTCCACAGGCCCTCAGGAAAGGCACTGGACCATGTGTATACTTGTCTTCAGTAGTTGAAATGTTAATGAGGGAATTTTGTGTACGGTATTGCCTCCATCTCCCCTAAGTGCTATTTTCTTCATAATATTTTTTTCTATTCTCATTTTATTACAGAATATCATGGGTCACAAAATATCACCTCAGGGGCCGTATGTTGCTGGTGGACTGCCAGTTTGACACCTCTGGTTTAGACAAACTCTGTTCAAGGGACTGGAGACACAATCTAGCTAAACCAAACTAAACTTTCTGTCATCAGGTCAATGTGCACTCACAGTGACCCTACAGGACAGAGTAGAACTGCCTCTCTGAGTTCTGGTGACTATAATTCTTTACAAGAATAGAAATCTCTGATTTTCTCCCTCAAAGAGGCTGGTGGTTTTGAACTTCTGAGTTTACGGTCAGTCCACCAAATAACCACTATACCACCAATGACCAAGCACTCACTGTTTATCCAAGAAGATTCTTAAAGCATGGAACATAATGAATGAGACCAGTGAAATAATTATCAGTGTGTGATATTGTGTGTCAAGCACTGCTATTCACGTAGGACTCATGAGAACATTCTCTTTGTTGAGATAGCCCTTTTATCATCTTTTCTTTAACAATTAAATGCTTAGCCATACTTCATATCATACTTGAAATAATACTTCTCCTAGAAAAAAACAACAACTTTCTCTGGCCTTTGAAATGCTGTACACTCGTTTGTTTTGTTTTGTTTTTGTTAGTTTTAAAAGCCCTGAACTTCTTGTTATCACAATGTTTTGCTATCATTTATTTGATACTTGCCTTTTAGTCTAAACTATACATGCCACAAAGGCAAAGAGTATTCATGTTTGTTTACTATTCTACTTTAAATATAGAATAGAGATTTCTGTGTTATAGGCCCGCAGAGGAGAGCATCAGAGTGAATGAGTGAACATAAACTTACTGCATATATATTTCATAAGAAATATAAGGCTTTCTTTTCCATAAAGATTTATAGTCTCATATACTTACAGGAGCAGTTCTATTCTGTCCTATGGAGTCACTGTGAGTCGGAATTGGTTCAATGCAATGAGGATTTGTTTGTGCATATTATTGTTGTTGTTGGTTGGAACCTGTGTTAGGCTGGGTTGACTACAGAAACAAAGTCAGTGATAATCATGTATGTGTAAGTAAGAACTTTATATCAAGAAGTAATAATGCATCAATAAAACAGATAAGCTCAATCCAGCTTAAGCCCATAAGTCCCTCTTCAGACGCACACAGTTATATCAATGATGCAGAATGCATGACTATCACAGCCCAGTGGGTGCACAGCCTTGTGGATCCAGTGGCGGTGAATGGATGCATCTTGTGGACATATCACCATGGTTCTGGCAGTCATCAGGGTCAGTGAGCAGGAAGATGAAGAAAGACAGAGGAAAGCAGTTACCCAGAGCCCTCCTTCTGAGAAAGTCAAGCTCATAAGGAAGTACCATTAGGCTGTGACCTGGTGAGACTCCACCCCTATACTGTTATATATTTTCAAGTTGACAAGAACCCTTAAGTCAATTCCAACTCATAGCAACCCAGTGTACAACAGAACTAAACATTGTCAAGACCCGTATCATCCTCACAATTGTTCTTATGTTTGAGCCCATTTCTGCAACCACTGTGTCCATCCATGCTTCACCTGATAACATGTTGAAAGCACAGGAGACCAAGGTTCTCCATCTTTGCTTCCGAGGAACATCATAGTTGTACTTCAGACACACCTGTTTGTTCTATTGTATGTGATAATACTTTCAGTATTCTTCTAGACCATAATTCAATTGCAATGATTCTTCTTCAGTCTTTCTTATTCAATGAGCACTTGAAGTGCTTGAAAATATCATGGCTTGTATCAGTTGCACCTTAGTATTCAAAGTAGTATCCTTGCTTCTAGTCAGCAGTCAAGCCACCCAGGGGCCTTTCTCTTATAAATATAATACAACAAGACTGGATCTCACAATAATACAAGGAGAATAAAGCCTCTTTAGAGAATAGTTTGTCTTCTGATAGCATCCATATTTGCATCAGACTCTCCACTGGATGCTTTGGTTGAGTTCCAGTTGAGGGTTTCCTGTCCAACATGATGATTTTGTGGATCACCAGTCTGACAAAGATCCTGGTGAACTTAGATATAGATCCTGGTGAGCCCCGGTGGCGTAGTGGTTGTGCGCAGGACTGCGGCCCACTGGGACAGAGGTTCAATTCCAGCAGTGGGGCTGGGCCTCCTACTCCCACCACCGAGAGCAGTGATGCCCCCCCCCAAAAAAAAATTGCCCCACATCAAAGACTTTGTGCTTTAAATTTTTTTCTTTATAGTATTTAGTTTGAAATACTGGAATTTGTAGCTGGACAAATTAGACTAGAAAACAAGTGAAGAAAAGTGCTCTACAGATCCCATGAGATAAATCTAACAAGAATGTTTGCTTCCTTCTACAACAGGAGATATTTTGAATTTTAATCTTATAAAAATTTATGGTTAAGGTCTAACAAGCAGTTATTTTTGAACTAAGGATGACAAGGTTTCTACAATGTGAAACAAAAAAAAATAATACTGCCTTAAGCCATCAGGTTTCCTTGGTACATGAAAACATCACTGCTGTGGGGTGCCATCAGGTCAATTCTGACTCAGAAACTCCATGTACAATTGAAGGAAACACTGGGTGGTCCTGTGCCTTTTGAACCATAATTACTATGCTTTAGTCCATTGTTGAAGCTACATTGAAGATCCATATCTTCGAGAATCTCCTTTTTTGTTGATGCTTTGCTTTACCCAATCTCTTTCCTAAACTGAGCCCTTCTGATAACATGCTTATGTTAGTCCAGGTAGACTAGAGAAACAAATTCATAAATACTCATATGTAAAAAAGAGGTTTATATACAAGAGGAATGGAACATTGAGAAAGTATCCCAACCCAGTCCAGTCCAAGTCCTTAAGTCCAATATTAACCCATATGTCCGATACCAATCCATAAGTCCTCTTCAGACTCATGAAGCACACGTAATGGCATCAGAACAATCACAGGCCAGTGGGTGCAGAGTCTTGTATATCCAGTGGTGGTAGAAACATCGCAGTGTTGGCAGGGGCCTCTCTGTGGCTTATTAATCATCTCAGCACTGTCAGGAGTCTCTATGTGGCTTTTTCCATCAGGGTAAGCCTATGTGGCATCTCCTCTAGGATGTCTCTCTTGTGTCTTATCAGTAAAACATCTGCAAGGGACTGAGACCCAAGTCTCTCACCTCCAAGGGGAAAATACTGCCAGATTTTCCAGAATTCTCAGGAGAAAGCCATGCCCACACAGAGATCTCATTGGCTATCTCCAGATTGATAGGCTAGACTCCCTACACTTCCAATACTGAAATTGACACTAGATTAGTGACTACCATAATGCCCAAAGTAGCACTGTACTTCTCCCAAGAAAGATTTTTTTTCCATTCCTCTGTTTGTCTGTCCATGGTAACTTCAATATGTTTTCTCAACACCAAATTCAAATACACCAGTTCTTCTTTCGTATTATGGAAAAATATTAAAATCATGAATGTTTCATCAAAATGGAGTCATGAGTTGAATGTATTTATACATGAACAGTATAACTCAGTACATAAAGTGGAACTGAAAGGTAATGCAATGTGTCCACAAACATTTGAAACCTCTTGTATTTATTTATATACAATGATATATATTAAATATATACTTTAATGTAAATTCCATTTATTGACACTCACTTTTTGCTGTCATTTCTATTGAAAGTTTATATAAGAAGCTTATTTCAGAATAACTATTATCCTTTCTACTTACAAAGAGTTAAATGGATATTTCTTCCTGAGGCAAAACTTTTATACCCATTTCTCAATGGCTTCCTTTCATAGTTCTGCTGTAATAGAAATACCACAAATGGGTCACATTAAGAACAGAATTTGTTTTTCCAGTGCTCAGGAGATCAGGAGTTCAAATTTTGGGTGTGGCTCTATAATTCTGTTTGTCTTTTTACTGCTGTTAGAGTCTTTAGACTCAGATGCAATTTGTAGGAAGACTATGTAAAACAGGACAAAACACTGCTTAGGCCTGCACTATACTTACCATTGTTGTTATATGTGAGCCTATTATACAACGACTGTGTTTATCCATGTTTTTAAGGTCCTTCCTCTTTTTCACTGCCCCTCTACTTTACCAAACATGTTGTCCTTCCCCGGAGACTGATCTTTCAGAATATGTCCAAAGTTTAGTAGAACAGTCCATCTTGTTTCTAAGGAGCATTTTGGCTGTACTTGCAAGACAGATTCATTTGTTTTTGTGGCAGTCCATTGTAAGATTCTTCAACAGCAGTATAATTCAGATGAATATTTTTTCCTTTGGTTTTCCCAATTCAATGTCCAAAATCCACATGCATATAAGTCACAACAGTCCTCAAAGCAACATGTTTGCCTTGCAAATTTTAAGAGGTCTTGTATAGCAGATTTACCTAACTTAATGCATTGTTTGATCTCTTGACTGCGGCTTCTGTGAGTACTAATTTTGGATCTAAGCAGGATGAACCTCTGAGAACTTAAAGGTTGCAGTCATTCATCTTCATCATCAGGTGCTTGAAGTCATTCTTGTTTTCATCGAGAAAGGTTGTGGTGTGTCATCTGTATATCACAGGTTGTTAATGAGCCTTCCTCCAATCCTGATGATTCAATCTTCTTTCAGCTTCTCTGATTACTGGGAAAGCAAATAGACTGTGTAAATCTGGCAAGAAGAAACAGCCCTTAGGCACACCTTTCCTGATTTTAAACCATGCAGTATTCCTTTATTCTATCCACATCACAGGTTCTGCGTGAACACTATCAAATGTTCTGTAACTTTTGTTCTCCTTATAGACTACCCATTGTTTGTTTTGACCCACAGAATCAAATGCCTTTGCATAGGACATGAAGCACAAGTAAATATCTTTCTGATATTCTCTGCTTTCATCTAAGAAACATCTGACATCAATAGTATCCCTTGTGCTTTTTTTGAATCTGGCTTGAAGCTAGGGCAACTGTCAGTACACTGCTACATCCATTGTCAGATTATCTTCAGCAAAATTTTCCTTGCAAGTCATAGCAATATTGCTGTATAATTTTGGCAGTTAGTTCACTTTTCTTGAGAATGAACACAAAGTCACTTGGCTAAGTAGTGATCTTCCAAATATCTTGACATACACAAGGGTGTGCTTCCAATGTTTGATTAGCTTGTTCAAACATTTCACTTGGTTTCTAATGCATTTAGTGCAGCTTGAAATTCTTTCTACCATTGGTTCTTCATCATATGTTGCTTCCTGAACTGATTGAATGTCAACTAGTCCTTTTTGGACTGGTGACTATATAATTTCTCCTTCTTGTTCTGATACTTCCTGCATCATTCAATATTTTCCCATAGAATATTTTAATGCTGTAATTCAAGGCTTGAATTTTTTCTTCAGTTATTTTAGTTTAGAATATGCTGGACACACTTTTCCTTTTTGGGGTACTCTAATTCTAGGTCTTTACACATTTCATTATATTATTTTATTTTGTCATGTTTTTCTGCCCTTTAAAATTTTTTATTCAGATCTTTGATTTCACCATTTCTTCCATTTGACATAGGTCCTTTATAATGACTCTACAGAATAGAACAGTTTCAGCTTTTAAGTATGATCTTTTGAAGTAGTTTGCCAAGCCTTCCTTCCTAGCTATTTAGGTAGGGCAGTTTTAAATATTCTAATTACCAGTCACTGTGCAATTATTGATATGACTTAGCAAAGCCTGAAATATACTCAAGAATAAAACACTGGCAAGGTTATCATAAGTTCTGAAATCAAGGATACTTTCTATTATCAGTGCTTCTTATGATCATTATAACTTACTATTATTCTAGAAATTGTTATTTATGCAATATATCATGAAAAATAAAGAGCAACAAATATCTGAAAAGAGTGAAAATAATTTATTTCAGTATAACAATATTGCCATAGAACATAAAAAATAGATTGTATATATAAGTTTATATATTTAGTAGTTAGATTATGAAAGAACGTTTGGGATGGCCATGAACCCATTAAAATCAGGATTAAAATACTATTTTATGGGAAGGTTTTATCAGAATTATATGAAGTAAACAAAGCAGGATACAAATTCTGTGTGTGGATTTATGTTAGACCATTTAACTAGAAAAGCAAATCCAGAGATATTCATATGTGTGAAAGAGAGAGCTTTATATCAAAGAGTGATTGTATATTGAGAAAATATCCTAACTCAGTCCAGATAAAGTCAATAAATCTGATGTCCGTCCATAAGTCCAATACTAATCTATGATGGGTGAAAAGTCTTGTGGATCCCTTGATGATAAAGCATTTCAGCACTGTGCTCCTCCAACACTCTCTGAGTGTCTCTTCAGTAGGTACATGAAACAGAGAGAAAGTGTGTGGCCTGCCTCCAGGTAGAAAGGAGTAAGTCCCCAGAATCCTCAAGAGAAGCCCATGCCCACACAGAGGCATCATCAGACTGTGACCTGGTTGACAGATTAGATTATATGCCTGCACTTATCAAGTTGACATGAAATTATGTAACTACCACAGATTTCTTGATATACTCGCATATAAAAGTTTATACAGGGATAATACATACACTTGTATGACAAAGTGTAACAGAATTTTAATGTTGGTGTAGACTCATAAGGAGGGGAGTTACTGGTAATATTTTCTACCTTTTTTTAAATTTTGAAGAGACTGCTTTACTTAATGATCAAACTATACCATTAAAGTATAATAATTAATATAACCAGCATGAAATAGGCTGACAATGAATAACCTTTCTTTTTTTGTCATTTACACTAAGGATCAAAAACCATAATTATCAGCAGTCTATTTTTATTTCCTTTAAAATTTTTTTCCAATGGATAATATATTTAATAACTAACTCCACAATATGTAGACATTACATTATTTTATTATCTAAGTTATATTTCACATAACAAATTTCACTAATGTGTTTCAGCACACAGTATAATTAGTTAATGGGGTTATGTTCATGAAGATCTGGTCCAACAGAATTTTGCTTTATTTAAGACCTTTTGTTTTTGAAATTATACATGCTACAATTGTTGAGTCTTTCTCTCTCTATTTTGCTCTATTAAGCACAAACATGCTTACATACTTACCATTTTATTCAGTGACTGTAATGTATGATTCTCAAAGAGTGTTTTGAATTTCGAGCTTAACTCTTATTTTATAGTACAAAATGTCAGTAACTTGAAGATCAGGCAAAGTTTTAAAATATTATTAAAAGTGTTCATTAAATAGTATTTTCTATAATTTGATAAAAGTTTCCCCTTCTATAAGAGTAACATATAAGTAATTAAAGTAATACATATTTATATATACCTACATAAATTTATACGTACACATAGACACACATATGTACATACAGACAGAGACTTGTGTTCTATTTGATAATGTTTACATGTATTTGCATCTGAAATTGATCAAATATGCAATCAAGATGTACTTAAAATTACTGGTAATTGGAATGTAAAAATTGGGAGTAAAGAAGAATAATTTGGTGCTGCAAAACATGGCATGGGTGGTAGAAACAAAGCTGGAGATTGGAAGATAGAATTATGCCAGAGCAATGACTTTGTCATTGGAAATACATTGTTTTCAACAAAGTAAACAGTGACTATACAAAAGGCCCTCACCAAATGGAAACACAGACATCAAATTGACTGCGTGTATAGTGAGAGATAAGGAAGAAGCATAAAATAGTCAAGTAAAACAAGGTCTCAGTTCTTCTCTGGAACAACCATTAACTGCTCATAAGCCAGTTCAGGTTGAAGCCACAGGAATTAGAATAAGTGCATGAAAGTTAAAATATGACCATGTGTTTATTGTGCTTGAAACCATCTCAGCAACAGACCTGACAAGTTGAATGCTAATAAAAACTAGAGAAGATGTGGGGTGGCATTAATTAGATTGTACATGAAAAGAGCAAAAGGTCATAAGGAAGACAAAAGAAAATAAGAGAGAGAAGAGAGGAAGAGAGAAAGGAAAAAGGAGGCTGTGAAACTTGCTCTGACACATTACTGTAGTTAGCCATTATTCAAGTGGTCGCAATCCATAGCGATTTCATGCACAACAGAAAGACGCACTGCTGGGCCCTGCTCTCTATCTTCTTAATTGTTCCTCTGCTTGAGCCCGGAGTTGTAGCATCTGTGTCAATCCATCCCTTGAACAATGGATTTTTTTTGCTCTCCCTCCATTTTACCAAACAGGATGTCCTTCTCCAGAGACTGCTCTATCCTGAAAATATATCCAGAGGATGTAAGACAAAGTTAAGGCATCCTTACTTCTAAGGGTCACTCCAGACATATTATTTTCAGGATAGACAGGATTGTCCTTTTGACAATCCATGGTCCTTTAAATACTCTTCTCCACCATGACAATTCAAACTTACCAATTATTCTTCAGTCTCCCTTGCTCAATATCTAGGTTTCATATGCATATGAGCAAATGGAGAATAACATAGCTTGAGTCAGACACAAATTAGTCCTCAAATAATACCCTTGCTCTTCTGTCCTGTTAAAAGGCCATGTGCAACAGGTATACCTAATACAGCATGTCTGTTGATCTGCTGCTTACCTGAGAATTGATATTGAATCCAAGCAAGACAAAATTCCCTTGACAACTTTCTCCCTTTCCCCATTTGTCATGATGATACCGATTGGTCAAATTGTGAGCATTTGGGTCTTTAGGTTAAATTGTATTCTTTAGTGAAGGCTGTAATCATTGATCTTTATCATCAAGCTTCAAGTCTTTCTCAGCTTCAGCAAGGGAGGCTGTATCTGCATATCGGAGGTGCCCTGGGAGGAAAAATGACTAAAGTGATAGAAAGAAATAATGAAGATCTGAACAGAAATTTTCACGTGGCAGCTTGAGAAAACTAAAGAAATGTCATAAAATATATGAAGACTTACCCATAAAAAAACAGAAAGAATATCTGAAGTTGAAAGAACCTAAGAAAATGTTTGTGCCTCAAGTTGAAATATTGAAGGATTCTCTGACCAGAATATTGAATGACTTAGGAAGCATTAAAAGAAGGAGGAGGAAATACATAAAGTCTCTGTAATAAAATTGTTTGGTCATAATTCAGCTATGTCAAGAAGTGACATGACTAAGAATCAATGGTATAGAAGCAAGAGGTCTAAAATGCACTAGCAGACAAAGCTCACTGCCATTGAGTTGATGCTGATTCACAGCAAGTCTATAGGACAGCGTCCTACTGCTCCTGTGAGTTTCCAAGACTCTAACTGGTGACGGGAGTGGAAAACCTGTCTTTCTCAGGAAGCGTAGTGGTCTTAAACTGCTGACCTTGCAGGTCATAGTCAGTGTCTGCAAGAATGGATAGAATACCAGTTGAACTGTGTCAAAAATCTGAGACCATGCTGGAAAGATACGAGAGGGAGAAGTTATCCCTCAAAACTGGAATGTTTTTTTTCAACACTACATATTCATTTTTTTTTTTTACAAAGCAACCTTATCCCCTACAAAGGACTTCCCATTACACTTAATATGTTTTTCAATCTGTGATTCCATTCTTGGAAATATTTTTCAAGCACCACGGTTGGGATGACTGACAGCACCTCCCTTGTTTCTTTTCTTTACCTTTCTTCCATATTGTCAAATTACTGTCTTTCATGCCTGTCTTCATTCAAGGCAAAAAAGTCACACAGAGCGAGTTCGGGTGAGTCAGGTGTGTGTGGTAGTCCCCTGTCTGCCACAAATCAGGCCTTTTTTGTTGCACACTGTTATGCAATCTTTTCAGAACCTCTAAATAGTAAGCTTGATAAACAATCTAACCTGGTGGAATGCACTCCACATGAATTCTCTCCCTCACATCAAAAAGACAAACGAACATGGTCTTAATCTTTGATTTCACTTGACAACCTTTTTTGATGTAGGATACCTTGATTGATGTACAAATAGCACTACATCTCATCGCCTTAGAGAAAAAATGCCTGTATTGCTTAAGTGCTATTTTCTCAAACCACTGCAGGTTTCCACTCAATGCTTGTTTTGCTGCTCTGTCAGAACCTGAGGCACATATTTCACAGTGACCTTTCTCAATCCCAAATCTTACATTAAAATCTGCCGAACCATGTTCAAAGATAGTCAAGATAACTTCCCCACCTCTTCAGTGGTCCTTCATTGGTCTTTGAGCACAAGTGCACGAATTTTGTCAATATTCCACCAGCAACTAAAGCTAGATTCAGAAGAGAATGTGAAACCACAGATCTAATTGTTAAAATCAGATGGATCTTAATTTTATTTGGACTCTCTAGTCAGTGCTGTCAAGAAATTAAATGGGGTATTGCATTTTGAAAAGTTTCCTGTAAAAGACCTCTTTAATGTTAAGTCTGATCCAAGCCTAGGGGTTTTCAATTGCCTGATGTGCATTTGAATAAGGATAATGAATTAAGAATTCACAGAAGAATTGAGGTCATTGAATTATGGTACCATCAAGTCCAAGAATAACAAACAAGTAGGTCTTGACAAAAACACAACCAGGAAAAAAAAAAAGAAGAAGAAAGAAATATAACCAGAATGTTCATTAGAAGGAAGGTGGGACTGCATCTCAAATACTTTGGGCAGGTTATCAAGACAGACCAGCTCCTGGAAAAGGACTCATGTGTGATAGCACTAGGATCAGAGAACAAGAGGAAGATGTTCAATGAGATGATTGACATAGCCTTGGGCTTAAATATAGCGGTTGTGAGGATGTCACAGGACCTGACATTCTGTCTGGCACAGGGTAGTGCTGGGCCAGACTCAACAGTGGTATGTAACAAAAACATGATTTTCTTAGAGGATCTGTCAAAAAATGTTTCTCCAACTCAAAATATAATTAATCTATTACTTTCTCTAAATATATGCTCTCTGTATATATCAAAGATATTAAAAGACTATATCCTGGTAGAAATGGGTGGAAAAGTTCTTGCTTGTCATAGATAGAGAAATTTCTCTGTTAGCATAACTAAATTTGGGAGCTGATAAATTCTCTTGAAATATTTTCTAATACAGCCTATTTATCTCCCAGCACTTTCCCATATATTATTATGAATATTTTGGTGAGTTTGATGCTATTATGCCAATGTTACAGAGAAAGGAATGTTAACTCAAATATGTTTATCTTACAAGTCATTAAAGAAGTAGCAGAATTGATACAATCATTGTCTTTGTTATAATGCACATATTTTTTTATTTTCATAGAATGATTCACGTGGGTCCAAAATGTTTCTTCTGACTTTATCAACATGTTAGTTACCTTTACATTCTCAGGCATTTGCATTCCCCAAACTCAAATGTCACATCATGTTCAAATTTGTCTCTTTTGGTAGCAGGTAAGGAGGTATCCAGTCTGAAAACTTTACCTCCTTGCTTTCCCTCTGCTTAACCTCTGGACCTTTGGCAAATGAAAGTAATTATTCTCCAAAGGCACCCCATCTCTATTCATTTCTCTCTATCACTCTTGAGTCCACTCTAATCCAGGCCAAAGCTCCTTTCTTGAAGCATTTCCTAAAGGATCTCTCCACTGGTGGGATTCAATTATTTTAACAACTGGCTCACTATCCTAATGACAGTTTAAGTATAAAAATACAATATACTGAATGGTAGTTTATTTCATAAAGCTAATACTTAAGTAATAACAATAAAATAGGTACAAAAACTAGATTATGTTATAAATGTTTTAAAATTTTAATGAAAAATATTGACTAATACCTTACAAGAAATAATAAAACCATTATTTAAGAAATTTCATATTGCTTTTTGATTGGTTTTCTTACTTGTCACATTTTTCACTTTTACCCAAGCATCATCAGCTGTGTGATTTATCTTTACCATCTTTTCACTGTCAGAATAGGATCCATTCCTTTAGAGGTTGGCCAATTAGACAATAGTCATTGTGTTTGACGAACTAGAAACAGGTCACTTGTATTGTATAAACAAACACTGCATTCATTTTAAAAAGCTCTCTTCTCTTCTGCTGAGTTTACAGCAATTGATCTGGCAATAATTTTGGCTCTTAAATAACTTTCAGGAATTGCATAATTCAATCATAAGATATCATGAGAATTTGGGGCTTACCATAAAGCTGAAACAAATGACAGCATTTCACTGTCTGGTTATTTGGTAGTTTTTTTCTTCCTGATATATGTTTGCTTATTAAAGTAACCAACACAAGAAAATAAAAATGTGATATTTCATCAAAGGTAGAATAAGCTTTATGAAATAAATAAACAAATATTACCTGAATAGTGATATTTTTTATACCTGTGGAGGAATGAACATTCCTACAGGTCCTCAGAACACACTGCTGCACAGATGAACATTAAAAAAGAATAAGGAGTGCAGATTGGGGACCCAAAGACCACCAATAAGTGTAGCAGCATCCTCTTACAGAGGGGTTGCAGGGAGGAGATAAACCAGTCAGGGTGCAGTGTAGTAACAATGAAATGTGCAACTTTCCTCTGGTTCTCAAATGCTTCCTCCCACCAACTATCACGATCCCAAGTCTACCAGACAGATTGAGCTAGACCAGGGGATGGACACTGGAGTCAGAAACATGGGTGATTTAAGATAGATGATCCCGTGGGACTAGTGGGGGAGAGTGGTGATACTGGGAGGGTGGAGGGATGATGGAGTAGAAAGGGAGAACTAATTTCAGGAATCTACATATGACCTCCTCTCTGGGGTGGGGACAACAGGAGGGTGGTTGAAGGAACACTTTGGACAGTGTATGATATGAAAAGTTAGTGGTGGTAAATTGTTAGGGTTTCATGTGGGAGGCAGGGTGGAGGAGAAATATGGGGAGCTGGAATTAAAAAAAAGAACTAAAGGAAAGGAGGAAAGGGGCATTTATACCAAGGGCTCAAGTAGAAAATATTTGGAAATGAATATGGCAAAATGTGTACAGGTGTGCTTGATACAAATGATGCATTGAATGTTATAAGAGCGATAAGCGCTCCCAATAAAATCTATATTAAAAAAAGAGTAAGAATGGTAAATTTGTGACATCCATGTTAGGCAGCTTCCCGGCCATCCACGGTTAGAGAAAACCTTGATTACAAGTGTCATTTTAGCAACCAGTTTGCTGGACTCAAGAAAATAGTCGATATCAGTTCTGCCAAACCAGCGTGAACTAGCTGATTCCCACCTCTAGATCTCTCCCTTTCACTTTGATCTCACAGAGTGATGTCTGCAAAGTAATCCTGTTATTTTTCAGCCAATCATGCACACCCTCACACTCCCGAGCTTCCTAGCAGTCACAGTATTTTTTTTAATAAATCATTTTATTGGGAGATCATACAACTCCCATCACGATCAATACATACATCAATTGTATACATATTGCATTTGCACACCTGTTGCCATCATCATCTCTGAAACATTCTCCCTCCACTTAGACCCCCAGTACCAGCTCCCCATATTCCCCTCCCTGCCCCCCCACTCCTCCCCCATGAATTCTTAATAATTTACACATTGTTATTACCTTTTCATATTGTACTTTCTTCAATATGTCTGCTCACCCACTTCCCCTCTGTCCGTACTCCAGGTAGGTCATATGTAGATCCCTGCAATTGGTTCCCTGCTTCCACTCCACCTTCCCTCCACCCTCCTGGTGTCATTACACTCACCACTGGTCCTGAAGGGATCATCTATCCTGAATTCCCCATGCTTCCAGCTCTAGTATACATCCCCCTGTCTGGCTGGATTTGTCAGGTCGAATTGAGATCATGATATTAGATGGAAAGAAGCATTTGAGAATGAGAGGAAAGTTGCATATCTCACTGTTGCCACTGTAGCTTGACTGGCTCCTCTCCTCCCTGCAACCCCCTTACAAGGGGATGTCTCTTCATCTACTGATAGACTTTGGGTCCCCACTCAGGACTCCTCCTCATTTATAATGATACAATTTTTAGTTCTTTGATGCCTGACACCGGATCCCTTCGACACCTTGTAGTCACACAGGCTGGTGTGCTTCTTCCACGTGGGCTTTGTTGCTTGTGAACTAGATTGCTGCTTGTTTGTTTTCAAGGCTTTAAGACCCCAGGTGCCATATCTTTTGATAGGCAGCATCAGCTTTCTTCACTACATTTGTGTATGCATTCATTTGTCATCTGCCATCATATCAGGGAGGTGAACACAAATGTTATGGTTTTTAGTTCTTAAATCTTGATAACTGATCACTTTGGCACTTCGTGGCTATTCTATGAATAAAATAACGACGCTCACATTCTTCACTGTTTGCTGGGCTTGCGTGATCAGACCTTGAGATCGTTTTTCATTTCTGTTTCCACTTCCATGAGCGATCTTTGCTCTCCATCCTCTGCTGATGCCAGATGATCACTGCTCTGTGCTGCCTTTTGGACCATTGAGGTTGGTATATTTACTTCACTCTCTGAGTCACTCTCCTCATATGACCGCTTTCTCATTCTTCAAGTCCCATCTTAAACACCCCTAAATATCTCTAACTAAGAAAGGGTTTCCTTACATGCTAAATGTAAATGGGGTTTCATCAGCCTTACCAAACACCCTACCTATATTAAAAAAATACTCAGCACAATGGGCAATACTGTAATGTATTTGTTTAGTCATTTGTTACCTCTATCCATCCATCAGGATATAAACTCAGAAAGGGCAAGAAATTTCCTGTCTCAGTCATCATTGTCTACCCATATTCCTAGCAACACTATTTGAAACTAAGTGGACATTCAATATATATTGAGGAAATAAAGTTTTGGCATGATACACAAATACAAAACTTTGACCCATTATTTCAAATATTTCTAAACTCTCCCTGTGAGTTTCAGTAACACAAAAAGTGTCTGCAGATAAGACAATGTTTTACTCTTTTCTAGAATCAGTTTATGTAAGCTGGCTTCTAAAATATTCAAAGAAAAGTCAAAGTTTACTTAATATAGTTCAGAAGAAACTCTTACATTAGTCTAATTTCTATGATTGTAGTGGATGTCACATTAAAAAGATACCTTGAAGGGTAAGGGTTAGGGCTAGGGTTAAGGGAAAAAAAAATACCTTGCTTAGCAGATAGTGTTACATTAATGCAATGCTTTATTTTGTTAATTAGTTCTTGAAACCTGCATTGGAGAACATTCAGTTTTCTAATTAGTTTTGCTTTGTTTTGTTTTCCTGAAGAAAAGAGTTAATTAAATTTCACAGTCCTTGGGAGTAGACAGTACATAATCTCCTGCATCCAACTTTACAACTGATTTGGTGTTTGCATCTTTGTTATCTTTTGCTGACTTATCTTCTTTTTGGTTGTTTCAACTTACACAAATAAGAATACAGTGCCATAATGTAGTTGTAATCTCTTTAATAGAGAAAATGTAACATATAGAAAGTATAATATTTTATTCTTAGCAGCAGGGACTTATCCTGTGATTACTGCATGCACAGTCCTATCAGAGAGTAGACATCATACACAGAGTTGTAGAGAAATCATATCTGTTCTGTCTTGCTATATTGTACAAGGTGTCTTCAAAGAGATAACCCCCTATAAGGAACTGATTTCATCTGAATTGAAAACACAAAGAGATTTCTTATAAATGGTCCAACTTGCCTTGGAATTTTTATGTAGCATTGATTATTAAAATATTCTTTACTTATGACATTTTCTAAGTAAAATGACTTCAGACAAAAACAGAACATGAGCAACCTCCTCCAGTCTTTTCTTTCTCCTTGCACCCTGATTTAAAAACCTGGGCTGCCACTTGACTCACATCCCACCAGTGAATAGGTTGGTGTTCGTGTCCCTGAAGTACAGCAAGCTTACCAAAATAGAGCACATTTGTTGAGGCATATCAGTCACTGTCAGAGTACATTCACTCCATGGCTTTTAGTTGTGTAAGTGCATCCTATTTCTTCAAATGATTCTATTTATTTTTATGGCTAGACAGGTATGTGTTTTTATTTGCCACAGCTCTGAGATGCTGGGTGTAGTGACTCATCTTTAAGAAAATATAAGTTTTGTCCTGGGTGACAAGCTAATAAATATTACTGTAGGGAATGTGGTGTAGATTGATTTCTGCTTGTGGATAAGAATAATATTGGCATGTTTATTCTGCTATAAAGTTCACAGTGGAGGAGGATGAAGAAAAGATGGATTTTTGGAATGGCCCTAATTATAAACATATTACAACGCTGGTATTCTATGACAGTAATAGAGAAGAATATCCTTCGATTGTACGGTTTAAAAGAGTGGTGGATTAGGGTTCAGTGAGTTGGTGAATAAATTTGGTGGCAAGAGTGATTTTCTTGGAGCTAGCTTACAGCCAACTTTTCCTAGACTGGGGACAAGCTGAAATCAAGGCAACCACTGGAATTATTCTCTACCGAGCTGAGCACACAGGGTTGGTCAGAATCAGCAGATTACTTCCACGGGAATGGATGGGAAGCTTATATCACAGACGGGAATATATATTTCTGTAAGACCTATTAGATGGAAAATCACACACACACACACACACACACACACACACACACACCCTTCAAGGAAATGCATAAAGCACACAGAAATGTCATTTTTCTTTAGCATTTTGGCATCAGGTCATCAAGAATCTTAGCGTTGTCTTTCCCCTCCCTTCTATGCCAAATGTGAGGAGCCCTGATAGAGTAGTGGTGATTATCCACTGGGGTACCAATTGCAACGTAAGCCATTCAAAGCCACTAGGTGGTTTGAGGGAGAAAAATAGGGCTTGTTTACTCCCATAAAGAATTACATTCTCAAAAATACACAGGGGAAGCTCCACCCTATCCTGTAGCTTCACTGTGAGTGGACATTGACTTTATGGCCATGAGTATTTTGTTTGGGATGCAAAATACAATTGAAATGTTGAAATTAATATGACCAAATATCAAGCAGAAAAGTAAGCCTATACGGGAAGAGGTGACACAAATAAATGCATGTTTTAGTTGCATGTATTGCAGGAGAATGTGGTTCAAGAATGAACAGAATATATGTCTGCCTTTATTACATTTCACTTTATTTTCACTCCAAAGAAGGAGGTGTTCTCCTTTTGTATGCTTGAACTATTTTATAATAAGTGCATTCTAAAGATCCATCTTCTCTCTTGCAATGACTTATTACACAAATCGCTAGAAAGCTTTTGTTGCCCCTCTTTCCTCAAGATAAAAACATTATCTCAAGAGTCTGGAAGAATATGTAGTGGCCCCTAATTTCCATTTATATTATGAGATATAAATATGCCACATTATAAATAATTTGCCATGACAACATTTGTTACATATATTATCTAGTGGCATTAATTACCTTCACCTGATCATACAACTGTCACCACAGTATTTCCAAGATTTTTCCATCAACCTATCAGAAATCCAATGCCCCTCAGCAGTCATTGCTATTTCCCCTGAGACCTATCCCCTGGTAACTATTAACAAACATTCAGCTGAGCCTTGGTGGCATAGCGGTTGTGCACAGGACTGCGGCCCACTGGGATGGAGGTTCAATTCCAGCAGCGGCTCCACAGGAGCAAAGGCTGGGCCTCCTACTCCCAACACCACCAGATGTCAAACAACAACAACAAAAAAAAAAACCCTTGACGTTTATACAGTTGCCTGCTCTAAATAAATAGCTCATAGAATTGCCTATTCTAAATAACTAGCTCATATAATATTATATGATTTGGGATCATATAAAATTTGTCTTTTTTTTAATCTGATTTTTTTCACCGAGATTGGGTTTTCAAGATTCATCCTTGAAATGTTATAGTATATGTGTCAGAACTTCACCTCTATGTCTGCTCACTATTCCACTGTCTGTGTGAGCCATTCATAGGCCGAGTAACATTCATATTGTTTCTACCATTTTACTACACTTAGTGCTGCAATGAACACTGGCACACAGGTACTTATTTGTACTCCTGTTATCCACTTATTTGATGAAGATTTACTGAAACTGAAATGTCTGGGGCCTATGTCAACTCTGCTCCGCTAAAGATTTACTGTCTTGGAATCCCTTTATAGGGTTGGTTTGAGTTAGAATCCACTTACTGGCAGTGAGTGGGTGTGTTATTTCCACATTGAGCATTTTTTAGACACCTGTTTTCCAGCACAGTCTTATTTTCCACAACCCTATTTTCCAATGGTTGCTTCATTTACTTTTTAACATACTGTGATTTAGTGAGTTGCTTCAAGCATCTATCGACTCAATGACACATTTATTGAAGTGACGCTGGAGAATTTGCCTTTGTCACAAATTTTTGTTTCATTTTTGTTTATTTGTATTTTGTGGACAGACCTAAGTTAACACAACAGAAAGGTTGGCTCAGGACTAAAACGTTAAATTCACAACTTCCCAATTCACCCTTCTTTCTCTACTTCTTAAAAGTTAGGTACAATTGAGTGGAGGCTTGAGCTAAAAAGTAAAATGTTAAAAAGGCATCATGACTTGCATATTAAGAACAATGCAACAACTGGTTGGCAGTGGGTGTTCATGCTTTCATGGTTTCTTTCCTAGAAAAGGTTTATGACTTCTGATACATCTTCTGAACCAAAAAAAAAAAAAAGTCATCTGAACACTGTGCATATTAAAAACTTCAATCACTACAATTTCCATGGATTGAAAATCTCATAATATTAACGCTCCTAAATTCAGTGATTGCATTTTAGTAGATCTCACCAACTCATCTACTCTCTCTATGAGGAGATTCCCATAATTGGCCAGGGACACAAAAGCAAATCATTCTGTAATTTCACTCCATAATGAAGTAATGACAACTGTATGAGCTAACATTTGTTGCCTTTATGTGCAATATAGCAGGCAGACATTTTATATTCATGGTCCCATTTAATTTTCTTAACAGCCCTATGAAGTGGACTGTTCTATATTCAACAGAACTTGTTGAATATAATCATAAATGTCTTACTTTCTCTCCCAATCTATCTTTCACATCTGTACTCCTTCCTTGTCTCAGATTGAAACATGGTCATGTGTTATGATTTTTATGACCGCTCTCTTTTGAAAATAAATATGTAGCTTGGTTAAGGCAAAACTTGATGGGCAACTATAAAGTTTATACTTAAACAAAGTCACCAGAGAAAATTAAATATGCCTTAAAAGTTTACAAGACAGCTCTGAATGAAGTTTAAATGATGTAAAATAACTGATGAATCTCGTGATTCAAAACAAAAAGCATTTGGGGTATTAGTTAATCTTTAGAAGATTTAGTTTGTAGATTACTGCCCCAGTATTTGCTCCAGAGAGTAGGGTTTTAAAAATCTTTCAGGTTTTCAATTGGATCAATGAAATTTGGGCCATGAAAATTGCATTGTGATTGAATTCTGATACAAAGGATTTCAGAGTTCAAAGTTCAAAAGCAGAGAGGCTAAATGTTGCCCCCCTACAAACATGCACTTTCTCTATTCCTTCACCTCCTACACTGCCTGCCCTTTGCCTTCCAAGAGTTCTCAGACAGAAGCTAAAGGATCAAGCTAGTATTTATGAGTTATTGGAAAAGAAAGGATCTATTGTCGATCAAGACAATTAGCAGCTCTTGGGAAGACAGGGCTGAGTATGCAGCTTTCCCAGTAAACATCACTCCTTCCTCAGTCTGCTGCACATCCAAAATGTTGGCTTTGATAACATGCTAGTTCAGGTCTTTGTAGGGATGGCACTCAGCTTCGGCAGGGAACACCTTGGTTTCCAGGCTCAAGCACTTTTCACAGTTTCAGTCCTCATTTATATTGCCAGTGACTTATTTGCTTCTTTCTTTAAAGGTGATGTATTCTGGACATTCAACCAAACCAAAAGCTGTTTTCTCTTTTACTTGTTTCACCATTTTATGAATCAAACCCCACGTTTTAACAAAACTGATCCTACTTATTTTCCTCCTTCCCTATCATCCCTCCTTACCCCAAACAATACACCAGCAATATCAAAAACTTCTACAGTGTGAAAATAAAGGGTTAGCACTACTAGGAAGAAGACTGTGCATTGTGGAGACACTCCTTGAAGATCTATAGTGTCTCTGCTCTCTCAAATACTCACTCATCCCTTCTCTGTGGCCCCTCAGTGGGGGGAGATTGTTCCACTGTCTACAAATGCCTTTTGGATGTCTTATCCAGCACACTTCATTTTCAACAATAGTTTTTTGACTTTTTTGTTTGTTTGTTTATTTGGGGGGGGGCATCGCTGCTCTCTGGTGGCGAGAATAGGAGGCCCAGCCCCACTGCTGGAATTGAACCTCCGTCCCATTGGGCCGCAGTCCTGCACACAACCACTACGCCACCGGGGCTCAGCCCAAGTTTTTGTTTTTTATGTGCCTTCCCTTACCTGGTCTCCATGGTTCCTATGGTTCCTTGAGGCTTCCTCCCCACTCGCCCTCCCCACTCCATGACCCCAGTGCTGCTTCTCAATTCAGACTAGACCAGAATATGTACATAGGTATAGAAAAGGGATGGGAGTTCACAACACACAGAATTCAGGGACAGGAAAGGGAACAGTGATATAAGAAAGATAGGAGTAAGTGGGGGAGAAAACAGAAACTGATACCAATGATCAACACATAATCACACATCCATCTACAAGGGGAAGAACAACGTGAGGGATGGAAGACAGCGATCATGTAAGAGAGGAATATAATAGCAATGTACAATTCATCGTACATAACAGTGGGTTATGAGGGTGAGGGTTAGAGAAGGCGTAGGGAAAGAGCTGATACCAAGGGCTCAATAGAAAGTAAATGTCATAAGCAAATGTGGTGAAGAAAGCTGATGATTCCCAGCTATCAAAATATATAGTGTCTGAGATCTTAAAGACTTGAAGGTAAACAAGCGGCTGTCTACCTCAGACGCGACAAAGTTCACATGGTAGAAGCACACAAGCCTGTGTGACCATGACGTGCCAAAGGGAACAGGTATCAGTCATCAAATAAGTAAAAATTGTATCATTGTAAATGAAGGGATAACAGATTGGGGACTCAAAGTCCATCTGTATATAACAGGACATCCCATTACAGAAGGGTCACGATGAAGAGACGAGCCAGACAGGCTGCAGTGCATCAATGATGAAATATGTAGCTTTCCTCTAGTTCTTCACTACTTTCTCTTCCTGTTCATCCCTCAGTGCGATCTTACTAATCTGGCTAGATCAGAGTACAGTGGTATAGATAGGTACTGGAAACAGGGCATCCAGGACAGATGATCCTCTCAAGACCAATGGTGAGAGTCACAATACTAGGAGGGTGGAAGGAAGGGGGGTAAAAGGGGGAACTTATTATAAGGATCTGCATATACCTTTTACCTGGGTTATGTACAACAGGGAAATGGGTTAAGGAAGACATTGGACAGTATAAGATATGACAAAATAATAATAATTTACAAATTATCAATGGTTCATGATGAAGAGGGAGAAGAGAAGTGGGGGGGCATGAGGAGCTAATATCAAGGACTTAAGTAGAAAGCAAATGTTTGAGAATGATCAAGGCAACAGATGTGCAAACGTGCTTGACATACAGTGGATAGATGGATTATGATAAGAATTGTATGAGTTCCCAATAAAATTACTTTTTAAATGAAAAAGAAAGTAAGTGTTTGGAAAATTATGAAGGCAACATATGTACAAACAGGACTGATTCAATTGATGTATGGATTGTGATAAGCTGTACAAGCCCCCAATAAAATAATTTTTTTTAAAAAACTACCCTGCAAGATTCATCCTTCATAGAAGCCCCTTTGCACTTCTCAGCAAAGTGGAAAATGGGTTGCCTTAAAACATATATCTGTTCCCCACCTCAGGGATGGTGTGCAATCCCTACAGCATGAAGCAGCTTTCAAACACGTGGACTGCTTACTCCAAGGCTCAGAAACAACACTGGCTCTGCAAAGAACAGCTTTCCAAGCTCCTTCTGTGGGGTCGAGACAAGTAGAACTGTTTTCCTCCCCTCTCTAAACTATAGTCAAATGAGGGTGGCAGTCATGTGCTTGTCATTTCAATTTCATGATTGAAATGTAGGGGTGGAGTCTAGCCTGTTTATCTGTTGATAGCCATTGAGTAATCAATGAGGTCTCTGTGTGTGCATGGCTTTCTCCTAAAACTTCTGGGAAATCTCGCGATATTTCCCTCGTGGAGATAAGAAGCCATCTCCCCAGTTGTTGGGAGTCAGTCTCTGAGAAGGCAAACCATAGACAAGACAAGATGGCAGTATCCGAGGAGCTGAAGGAGTTGGAGGAGAAGCCACACGGCCTTACCCTGATGGAACCAGATCTCTGAAGCTACAGAAGCCAAGTGGAGACCCCTGCCAGTGCTGAGTTGCTTCTAAAACCACTGGATGCTATTGATGGACCCTGAGCCCTGGAAGCGAGGAACCACGAAGAGACCCCTGGAGTGCTGGGATTCTGCACCCGCTGGCCTGTGACTTCATGAGTCGGAAGGAGACTTTAGAGACTGGTATCAGTCATATTGGCTCATATTGGATTTATGACTTTGAACTGGACTGGGTTGGGATGCTCTCTCAATGTTCCATTCCTCTTGTATGTAAACCTTACCCTTATATCCATATATGTATCTATGAATTTGTTTCTCTAGTCTACCTGGACTAACACAGATGAGTGAATTCTTGTCATCAGCCTTCTCACCATCCTCCAAGGAGAGTAATGCTAAGTGAGTCTTTCCTCACAGAAGTATTTGAGCTAAATCCATAATGTCACATTAGCCCCACAAATATAAGGTGAATTTTAGTGTCAGTTCAATAAAAGAATTTGAGGCAAAAGCTACTCCCTACTGAGTAGGAAAAATTGTGGTCCAACAGGTTTGTTTTTGTTTTTTATAGTCCACATTTAGCTTTTCTACTCAAGCCTTGCTTGCTGAAAGTGAGGAAGACTTGAAGCACTTGCTGATGGAATTCAAGGGTTGCAGTCTTCAGCATGAATTATAACACAATGGAAAAAATCTAAATCCTCACAGCTCACCAATAGGCAACATCATAATATATAAAGAAACAATTGCATTTGTCCAGAATCTTGATTCCGTAAGAATCGATGCTTATGGAAGCAGCAGTCCACAGATCCAATGACACAGTGCCTTGGGTCTATGTTCCACACAAAACCTCTTTAGAGTAGAGAAAAGTAATGATTTTCTACATGGAAGACTCCAGTGTGCCTGACACAGCATGGAATTGTCAATTGCTTCACTGTGTATGAAAGGGGAACATTGAATACGAAAGAACAAAGAGTTGATGCATTAGATTTAGGGAGCTGGCAAAGAATATTAAAATTAGGGTGTATCGTCAAAAGAATAAAGCAATCAGTTTTGGAAGAAGTACAGCAAAAATGGCAAGACTTCCTCCCTGGAGAAAGAACAAAGTGTTTCATTCTGTTTGGTCATGGAGTCTCTCTGAGTTGGAGTCAGCTCAACACCAGCTGACAACAAGAGTGGAGTCTATCTGCCCCTCTAGACCAGGGATCAGCGAACTTTTGATAGAGAAGAGCCAATCCTGTCCCCCCAAATTTAAAAATTATTCAAGAGTCTAGCCTATATTTTTATGAACAAATAAAATGACCAATATCTGCATAATGTCCTTTAATTTTTAAAAAATTTTACTTCATTTCCACATATATGTACCAGAAAAGCCGCATTTGAATTGAGACTCTCAGTTTGCCCACCCCTGATCTAGACAGGATCTAAAAAGGTCTCCATACCTGGAAACACAAATCACTGCTGTTGTTAACAGCATCCATGGTAACCCCATATACAACTGAATAAAATGCTACCAGATCATTCATTAACTCCATGATGATCTATTGCAGATCTGATCCATGGTGATCCACAGAGTTTTCAATAGCTTATATACTGTAGGTTGTCAGAACTTTATTCTCGGTCTTTCTTTGATCAGAAGGTCTGCTGAAACTTGTTTAAGATACAAGCCTTCACTGCCAGAGTGGCTATGGAGAGTTTAGGGAATTGAACCTAAGTCTCCCATATAAAAGATGAGAATTTACCACTGAAACACCAGTGTCTCAGTCTCTTCATCTTACAAATAATGTAACTTCAATATTTATTTGATACAAAAGGTTATTATAAGGCAAACATCAGGTATAAAAAATAGTAGCTTATGAAATAGTAGCTCATGAAAACCCACCTACACAATACCCAGCTTAAGAAAAAGACTATTCTGTGTAACCTTCCTAATTCTTTTATGCTATTGCATCCTTGTGATGTATAGCTGTTGTTAGTACATTTCCATTATGTCGTTGTTAGGTGCCATGGAGACTGTTCACACACAGAAACCCTAGGCAAAACAGAATGAATTACTGCTCTGTCCTGCATCATCCTCACAGTTGTTCCTACCCCTGAGTCCATTGTTGCGGTCACTGTGCCACTCCATGACATTGAGGGCCTTCCTCTTTTTCACTGACCTTCCACTTTAGCAAGCATGATGTCCCTCTCCAGGGACTCATCTCTCCGGACAACATCATCAAAGTATGTAATAGGAAACCTTGCAATCCTGTCTCTAAAGAGCACGTTGGCTGTACCTTAATCGAGACCATTTGGTTGATCTTTTCAGGAGTACATGGTTATTTCTCATATTCCCCACCAACGCTGTAATTCAAATGCATCTATTCTTTTTTTGGTCTCCCTTATTCAATGGTCTGCTTTCATATTCATAGGAGGCTTTGACAATACCATGGGTTGGGTCAGACGCACCTTAGTCCTCAAAGTAACATCCTTGCTCTTCAATATGCTAAAGACGTCGATTGCAGTACAGTTGCTTAATGCAACTCATCTTTTGATCTCTAGACCGATGCTAGCATGAACACTGATGGTGAATCCAAGCAAGATAAAATCATTGACAAATTCAAACCTTTTTTTTTCAATTTATCATGTTGCTACCTCTTGGTCCAGGTATTAGGGTTAGGGTATTCTTTTGTGTCATAATTTATACTGGAGACTGCGATCCTTGATCTTCACGAGCAAGTACTTCCAGTCGTCCTGACTGCCTGCAAGCAAGGTTGGGCCGTTTTCTTTTTGCAGGTGATCAATAAGCTTTCCTGCAATCGTAGTGTGACCAGATGCTCCTTCATAGAAAACAGTCTCTCTGATTTTCTTGCTCCCCATCAAAATGAGCACAATAACGTGGTCTGGAATTCCCCTTTCTCCCAAGGTTAGCCATAGTTGTTATAGGCTTTATCTACTGTAGAATGTTTAGGCATAGTCAATAAAATACAAGAAAATGTCTTTCTGGCATTCTCTGATTTCAGCCAGGATCCATCTGACAACAGCAGTGATAGCTATGGTTTCATATTTCTCTTAAACCTTGCCTGAACCTCTGTCAATGTACTTCTGCAACTAGGATTTGATGATCCTAAGTTAAATTTTACTTGCATGTGATTTCAGTGATAATCTGAGCATTCTCTTGGTTCACCTTTTTATGAATGAGTACAAATACAGATCTCTGACAATCAATTTGCTGTGTCTGTCATCCACATTTCCTGACATAGAGGACTGTGAAAATATTTCAATACCTATACTCTTGTCTTTTACTATTGCTACCAATGAAGCTTGGACTTCTTCCTTTAACACCATTGATTCTTGCTAATAAACTCTCTCCTTGAAATACCAGTGACATAACTTCTAAGGCAGGGCTCACCCAGCCATTTATCTCTTTGCATTCCAATCAACCTGCAACCTTTTTAATCCCACATGTTCTTGTTGACCAGGTTTTCACAATAAGCCTACGTATCACACAGCATGACAGCAACACACAACACAACAATGTAACAAACCGACAGACACTTGGTGAATTTTTTTTTTGGTGAATTTTTACTATATTAGTTCACTATATGAATTTTATCACCCATCTCACTTCCATTTTATTATTGACAGACAATATTGTTTTAGCTTAATTTCCAAGGTCTTCAGTAAAACTGGATATCTTTTCATAAAATTACTGCTTGGCCTCATCTGTCCTTTGATATTTTCTGGTGGATTGTACCTCCTCTTATTGATTTATAGGAGTTCTCTTACTGTATCCTGGCTACTGATCCATTGATATTTATGATTATATTTAATGAAAGTTTGGAGTTTGTCTAATTTTCTCTGAAAATTTTTGATGAAGAGATATTCTTAAATGTAATATAATTAACTGTATCTAGTATTTCCTTGATACCTTGTATTTTGCAAAGTTTAAGTATTCTTCACCTCATGAGTACTCATATATTACTCTTGTTATTATCTCCTATGAGTTATAAAATTTTGCTATTCAGAGTTGCGTCTCTAACCCACCTGTAATTCTTATGATATGATATAAAAATTCAATGTTTTTTGCCTTAATAATGACACCTTCAGAATCATTTATTGCATAATTCATTTTTTCCACACTGTTGTTTTGTGATGCCAATGCTTTCACACATTAGATTTCCACATATCTGTGAACCTATTTAAAAAATTCTATATTGTGCTCCATTGATCAGTTTGTCCATCCTTGAAATAATGCCCCTCTGCCTTAATTACACTCACTTGATAGTAAGTTGTGACATTTCTTAGACAACTCCATCATGCAGTTTTCCTACTTTCAAAGAATTTTGACTGTTCTCCACTATAATATTAATTGTAGAATCACTCTGTCACCTTCCATATAAAACAAAGCAGTTGGAGTTGAGATTGTGATAACCTTAAATCAAGGAGGATTACTATCTTCACCATTAATATAAAGAAAGCAAGACTCTTTTTCTTAACATGTACACAGACATTTATTTTCCTATGCAGATTTTGGACCAAGATAATCACCTTGCTGAGAAACCTCAGCCAGTACTTTATGGTTTTCTGTTCATATATTGCCATTGTAGAGAATGACTTTTGATTTTTATATTTGTGTGTTTGTATTTAGATGCCTTGCTAAACTCTATTATATGACCCGAAATGCAGGAGGGTTCTGGTTTTTGTTTTTAACTTTTTTTTTGTTCCCATCATTTTTAGTGTTTTTTTTTATTTCACATCATTGACAAAGACCTTCAGTACAACATTAAAGAGTAACGATGGTGGGGGTCATGTATCAAGCATTCCTAATAGCCCTGATGATGTAGTGGCTACAGTTTGGACTAAGATTGATGTGGTCAGCAGTTCGAAACTACAGCATTCTGCAGGAGAAAGACGAAGATTTCTCTTCCCATACGCAGTTAGAGTGTGGGAAGCCCATGCGAGGTCACTGTGAGTCAGTACTGAGTGCTGGCAGTGAATTCTCAAGCACTGTTAAAATCTCTTTCAGCAGACTCAACGTACAGGAGAAAAAGTAACAGGATTCTCCTAGAATATCAGTAGCTATCACAGGGATTGATAATATGCAATATTTGGAATAATCATGTAAACCTGCATCATTCAACTAGCAGCACTTTGACTTACATAGATGCATTGTATTTAGAATAGATAGACTTAATTCAATGTATTAACCCAATGAATAGGCTTAATTTAATGTACTAAGTACTTATTAATTATTGGTATGAAATATATACCACCCTAAGCCACATAATTGCTGTCTGGATTTTTTAATAACTTTGTAGGAACACGAGGGTATTTATAAAAAGAAAATAATGTATCTCATCAATCCCTTCAAAAATAATTTTTAAAAACCCTTAGAATAATTTCAGTGAGGATATGCTTCTAATAGATTCATTAAGCAGTAGCTGGAACAAGGAAACTGCCATATTTCAAAGCACTAAATTATCCAAGCGAAATAGCATCCGTTTTTAAAAAGGAATATTTTACTCTTCACTTGAATAGTAGGCCTTAAAAGCTAAGTTAGTCATTTCAAGTTTGCCCTTCTTTCAAAGTAGTATTTGATTATTCATAATAAGAAGCCAGTGCCTTTGAAAGTAGACATTTGGAGAAAATAGACCTTTTATCCTCCCCCTTATTTCCTAGTGACGACACCAATGAAGGACCTCATTAATCAAGACGGCTCCATTGACACGCTGACTGGAGTCACACATCACTGTACAGTTGTCATATGTATACTCTGTGATCATTTTCAGTTTCAAGTGCTCTCAAAACAAGTTTTATACCCTCTCACCCAATCAAGAATCTAATTCTTTGTGCTCAAGTGTTTGAAAAGCTTTGTAGGAAAGAAATGCATGCAACAAGCATTAATTAAGGACTAACTATGTTTCAGGTATGCACACTGCAGTCAGGAAGTGGACGGAGAGGCAGTCATCTCCCTCAGATATCTCCAGGGCCATGGGGGAGACAGAAAGTAAGCAGATATCAGACAGCAATACAGAGGAGCTGTAGCCAAGTTCTTTTGGATGTTAGGAGAACACAGATGGGTAATGTATTAGAAAAATATTGCCATCTAACAGTATTACCATCAGTTGAACATCTCAAAGCCGCACACCTTTTTTATTACCTGTAAGTTTCTGTGATATGGGGGTTTGGACAGATTTTGTGTGGTCCTCTGTTCCAGCATCTCACAGTGTCTGGGAAACTTGATGGAAAAGAGCAGAAAAACCTGTGATCCAAAAAACAAGGAGAGCGTAGGTTTCCTTGTGTTTATGTTAGCAAACAGTTTCACATCTATGAAAAACACATAAAGCTATTCACTCTATTTGCATCAGTAAGCACGAGCTCCACGCGGAGCTTGCTTACTGGGTACTCAAGTTAAGTCACTCACTCACTCATTCCCTCACTGTCATCCAGGGGAGGCCAACTCATAGTACCTATGGCACAGGGTAGAACTGCCCCGTGAGCTTCCACTGGGTGTGGGATTCTTCATGGGAGTAGAAAGCCCCACTTTCTTCCCTAGAGAGCATGGTGACTTCAAACTGCTAAGCTTGAGAATCACAGTCCAATGCATAACTACTGCATCCCCAAAGCGCTTCCTAGGCCATAGGGTGAGAGAACATAAGCAAACTTCAAACAGCAGTACAGAAGAAACAGCTTTTGATTCTGTAGAAAGGTCCTGCGGAGTTGAGAGAGAAACAGGTTCTAGCCATACATAGGAACAGAATCTTTGATATGATTTTTTTTAATGTGACATTATTTATTAGATGAGTAAGAAAGCTCAAGTAAGCACAAACGTGCCTTCCTTATTGGGTAATCTGACACTGGGAAGGATAAATTTGCATGGTCACATGATTGTTGTCAGCTCTAATTTATTTTCCACAGGTCTCTGTTACTTGAACCCACTTCTTAGTGCTTGCAATCACTGTTCCCAATGTCTACAACACGCTTCCCTAAGGCACCACTCACTTCAATTGGTCTTCTCTCCTATTTATTTGTTATTTGTAAACATCTTCAATCTTATTTTCCATCACGTTATGCTCTAAGCATTTAAAAACTCTTTATTAAGTGCAAAATATTTAGGATTTCACATCATCCTGATTAACATTTTTTTTGCCAACAGTGTTTTTGGCACATAATTTACCTATCATATACTTGAGTAGTTCAATGGTTCTATCATACTAAGGAGAATTGGACAATCACCACCACATCTATCGTAGAGCATCTGCCACCTCCACCCCATGGTTAACTCGCCTTTCAAGTGAGTTGTGCAGTCACAATTAGTCCCAGTGCTCACCCCCCCACACCCCACACCTTCATTATTTACTCCTGAAACCTCTGTTCCCTCCCTACAGTCCACCTCCATCCCTGCATTCCCTATAGCACCTTCTCTCAGATCGTTATGCATCTACGAGTGACTGTCCTTGATGCCTTTATCTAAAATAGTACCTCTTGGGCTGAGCCCCGGTGGTGTAGTGATTGTGCACGGGACTGCGGCCCACTGGGATGGAGGTTCAATTCCAGCTCCATGGAGCAAAGGCTGGGCCTCCTACTCCCACCACCAGAGGGCAGTGATGCGCCCCCCCAAAAAAAGACAAAAAAACTAAAATAGTACCTCTTCTCACGAGTTAAATTTTATATTCCCTTTTAAACTCTATGCCATATATTCCTCATCCCTTTACTTTCTCTTTCTACTACTAGACTATAAGTATCAAGAGGATAAAGATTTTATGATATATTTTATTGAGTAATTCTTTCATATGATTCAAAAACCAATTTTAATATCCATGAAGAATATGATAGTATCCCATTGATTCAGTACAACCTTTTGGGAAGATAATGACATTTATGAAATTATTTTGTACTTTTTCCAGGGTCACCATGTAAATAGAATCAAATGAAAACATAGAGTCTTAAGTTTATTCTATATTTTTGCAAAAACAGCACACATTAAATGCAATGTTAGCCTCCCTGCTATTCTCCAACTCCAGTTCTTCTCTTGCCAGTGAAGAGAGTCCTCAGTTCATTTTTGCTTTTTTAAGGATTTAAAGTTTTGAGATGGCTTGACTTCCAATAGCATGATATTCTGTATATACGTATACTATTATTTATTTTAACTAGGTCTCTATTGATGGCAATTTGTGTAGCATCTAACTTAAAAACTTAAATTAGTATATTGCCTATATATATGCAGTATTTTACCTATGTGTAAAATAATAGCTGTAGAATAAATTCTCTGGACTGAGTCAAGAGCTATACACATTTTTAATTTGGATAGAGATTGCCAAGTTCATCCCAGGGATTATACCAATTTACCTTCCTACCAAATATGTGTAAAAACCCTCATCCCCCACAGACTTTCCAACAGTGGATTTGTTGTTTTTAATTTGAAAAGTGAAAAATGGTACCCCAAATACTGTTTTATTTGTTTTTCTCTGGTTATGAATAAAATTTAGTTTCCTTACTATGTAAAAAGATATATATATATATGAATTTTCCCCTATGAACTGTCTTTTGTCCCATAGAGTAAGAACTTTATCTATTTCACCATTATATTCTCAACATCTAACATATGACTTGACCTCTAATAGGTAAATTAGATCATTTCTCATTGAATGACTGAATGGGAGGAATAGGAATGAGAACCAGGATTAATGGCAGTGAAGGAGAAAGAAAGGAAGAAAGAGAAGTGAGAAGGAACCAATTGAAATGATAGTGAACACTTTGGTGTCACCCTGGAAGAAGAGGTCATGACCCTAAGAATTCTTGCAACTGAGAAATGCCGGACTAGAAAATGAGAATGGTCATAAGCATTTCCATGAGCCGGGAAAAAGATGCAGGTAAGATATTTACACTTACCCCTAGATAAGTTCCTGTACATTGTTAGTATTGTTGGGGTCCATTGAGTTGGATCCCAACTCCTAGTGACTCTGTGCAAAGCAGAAAGAAATGCCACCTGATTCTGTATGCCACCTCCATACAACTGTTGCTATGCCCATTGCTTCAGTCACTCTGCCAACCCATTCTGTTGAGGACTGGCCTGTATCTCACTTCCCCTCTACCAAACATGATGACCTTCTCCAAGGACAGTTCTCTCCTGAAAACATGCTCAAAGGATGAAAAAGAAGTGTAACTATCCTTGCCTCTGTGGGGCACTCTGGCCTTACTTCTTCCAAGACAGATATGTTTGTCCTTTGAGCAGTCCATGATACTTTCAGAAATCTTCTCCAGCACCGCCATTCAAATGCATTGAATCTTCTTTGGTATTCCTTAGTCAATATCCCACATTCACACATATATAAGACAATTTAAAATACTATGGCTTAATACAGGCACATCTTAGTTCTCAAAGTAACCTCTCTGCTTTTCAGTATTCTAAAAAAGTCTTGTGCAGCACATTTAGCTAATGAACACCTATTTTAATCTCTTGATGGATGCTTGATGGATGCATGAACATTGATGGATGGTCTAAACAAAACAAAATCCTTGACAACTCTGATATTTTCTGTCGACTCATTGTCCTTCATTGTCTTTGTCTTCGGTGGTAATCCACTTTGAAAACTACAATCCTGTGTCTTCATCAGTAGGTGATTAAAGACCTCTTGATGTCCAACAAGCAAGGTTGTATCATCTGCAAATTACAGTTTGCTAATAAGCCTTCCTCCAATTCTGATGCCAAAATTTTCTTCATGTATTCCACATTCTTGAGTTCTTTCTTCAATATACAGATTAAATAAATATGTCAGTATATTGAGTAAATAAATATGGAGAAAGGATACATCCCTCTTGTTCACCTTTCATGATTTTAAACCATGATGTATTTCCCTTTTCTGTTAGACTGACTACCTCTTGACTCATCTATAAATTCTATCTGAGCACAAACAAAGGTTCTGGAATTCCTCTCCTTATCATTGTTATCAATAGTATGTTATAATCCACACAGTTTGACGCCTTTTTATAATTAATAGAACACAAGTGAACATTTTTTTTTGCTTTGAATTAAGATCCATCTGATGTCAGAAATGGTATTCCTTGTTCCACATCCTCTTCTGAATCCAGCACCTATGGATGATATTCTGAAGAATAGAGGTGTGTTTTACTTTCCTCCCATTTGCTTGTTTTTCACTCGGTCTCTAACATGGCATCTTTGGTGTCAGCTCCTAGTCTGGTCTTAGTTCTGCTCACCCACCAATGTCTTCTCCTTTTGCTAATAGTTGTAATTGACCTTCTTGTAGCTCTCTTAGATTAAGGCTCGTGAGCCTGCTCTTCTCCTCTGCCATTAAGCGCCCCCCAACATTGGGTGTTAGATATAGAAAATAAATTCTTGTTCTTGTCTCACAGCAGGAAATAGAATTATTTGTGATTATCAAAGCTGCAACTCAGCAAATTCCTATCTCTCAAAAGTACTAACAGCTGCCATGGAAGATCATTTCCTAAATTTGGGTGACTAATGAACAAATAGAGGGACAACAATTAGGAAAATTAGAATATATCTTTCAAATCTTTGTAGAGCAATTAATAATCTATGACTGTTTGCTACAGTGTCACTGTGTTGCTGCTTCAATCTTCCTTTTGTTCATTCTTTACATTGTGGAATACAATCCTACTACCTTCCATTCAAATAAATTTAGTGAGGATTTATTGAGCATCTACTTGTGTTGCTAGCTTTGTGCTAAGATTTGTGGGAAAATAGATGAAGCAAAAGATATACCCTTGCCCTCGAGGAATGTAGGACTTTAGCAAGAAACTATATGTATGCAAATTACCCAATTAGCCTGGAAACCCACAGAGTGCAAATATAGAAAAACTAGAGACTGCAATAAGTCAACTCACTGTAAATTATGCTCCAAACACACTGGAGCATTCCTCTGCACAGAGCAAACCAAACTAGTCCCTTCCTGAAGACTTCTGCCTAGAAAGCACTACTTCTAATCCAAGATAGGGCTGCTTTTTTATGATCATTCAGGACACAACAAGGCCTCCTATGTCACCAGTCTAAATTAATGAGCACTATCTACTCCTACCTTCTTTTTTATTTGTATCATTTATCAGATTCTGAAAATATCTGATTCATTTTCTTATTTACTCACTCATTATCCACCCTTCTTCTCATGTAATTCCCATGGGAGAGAGCAAGAATTTTTATATTACCAGTAACGATTCCAGTGTCTCACAGAAGGTAGAGACTCAATATGTACTGGAATTAAGGAGACAAATGGACAAACTAAAAGAGTTGCATAAAAAGAGAAAAAAAACAAAACCCACTGCTTCTGTAGTATGGTAGGATTGACTTTAGTTCCTAAAGTGTGGGTAGCATCTCAATTGAAAGAAAAGAAAGATACTGACTTATTTCTACATAGCTGGTAGGCATCTTTTTGTAACAGAAGATTTAGTAGGCTTTTAGAATGATTTCTTTTTACCAAGGATATATGTCAAAAATAAGATGATCCATAGCCATTGGAACAGTTGTGCTATTGAAATCATTGTACATCGAAGTGCTTCCTGAATTGGTAGGAGAAAAAGCCATGTGTGGTCACTGATAACCCACAAATACACAGCAGAATGCTTCATTTTTATCAATGACAGAACATCTGTTCTAGCTCAAGGGCAGACTTGATACTATTGAAGGACATACGTCCAAAAGGAGGCTTTAAAACAAATCATTTGTTGAAAAAACAATTTGTGGGGAACGAATATGACAATGTAAGTGAGTGTATTTTGGGGCGCTAATTTTTAAAGAGAGGATCAAGCTCTTAATGTACTGTTGTTAATTTGGGGGTCAGTTCTGCCCTACGGCAACCTGCATGGGTCTCCCTTTTACATTGGATATAGTAACAATCATCAAATCTGACCAAGCTTACAATTTTATACACCACTTGACTATATTCTCCACACACACCCCACGACCAGTGCTACCTACTTTCTTTGCTCAATTTGCCATGACTCTTTCCTTGCTGACTGCCACAGCGTTTAAGAGGATTCTCGGCCCTGCCCTTTCACTATCGCCCACTTATAGCAGCAGAAAAGATTCTGGGAACACACTTGACCTCATCATACATTTGCTTGAAATCTGTTAAGTCTCTATTATGTAGTACATAAATTCTAAACTCCAAATTATGATATTCAAAGCTATTAATGATGTATTCAAATATTGTTTCTCCAGCTTCATTGCATAACAGTAAATCAAATCTTCCCCCATTTCCAGCAGCTAGAACTCTATACTAAAGACATAAAGAGTTTTCACTGGTTAATATCCCTGAAGTAGATCACAAGGTCCTTCATGCTAGGCCATTTTAGTCTGAATCTCTTCTGGGCACTGACTCCATTGGAATGTCTGCTGTTACTTGACATACTGGTGGCCTAGATTCTAGCATTTTAATAACATGAAAGTCACTACAGTGTGACAAGCTTATAACAACGGTGACTTTCAAAAGAGCACTTCAAAATCTATCCTGAAGTACAACTCTATTGATTATGTCATTATATCCATATGCCTATGTAGTAGTTGCATAATCTGGTGTCGATTTGGAACTTGAGAGGATTAAGGGTGAAGAGGTGGGGTCTAGCATGTCATTGAATCATAGCCAATGAGACAGGCATCTTTGAGAGCATGACTTTCTCCTGAGAAATCAAGGAAATCCTGTATTTCTTCCTTGGATTCAGAAAATGCTTCTATCTCTCTAGCCACTTCCTTAGAAACTCTCTACTGATAAGGCAGACTCCTTATGAGATATCCCTGAGGAGAAACCACATGAACTTACCCTGATGCAGCCCTAGAAGCTGGAAAAGCACATGGAGACCCCTGCCCTCACTGAGATACTTACAATGTCACTGGATCCAAAGCCTTCCAACTCACTGGCCTATGATTATACTGTATTCAGTGTCATTGCTTGTGTTTCATGTGTCAGAAGAGGACTTTATAGACTGGTATGTGATGTATGGGCCAATATCTGACTTAAGGCCTTCAACTGGACTGGGTTGGGATGCTATCTTAATGTACAGTTACCCTGTGTTAATCCAGGTAGACAAGAGAAACAAATTCATAAGCATGCACAGGTATATAGGGAGAGGTTTAGATACAAGAGCAATGGGACAGTGAAAAATCATCCCAATCCAGTCCAGTCCAAGCCCATAAGTCTGATAGTAGCCCATATGTCTTATATCAGTCTATAAAGTTTTCTTCAGATTTATGAGGCACACACAATGATGTCAAATGCAGGACAATCACAGGCCAGTGGGTAGAAAGTCTACGGATTCACTGGTGTCATAAGCATCCAGTGGTATCATAAGCAGAGTGCTGACAGGGGTCTCTACGTGACTTTTCCTATCTCAGAGGTCTGGTTTCATCAGGGTAGGTCCATGTGGCTTCTCCTTCTGGGGTCCCACAGGGAGTCAGCCTCGTGTCTTGTCAGCAGAGCATCTCCAAGAGACTGAGTAGTGAGTTTCTCACCTCCAATAGGGAAATATGGCCAGATTTCCCAGAATTCACAGGAGGTATAATTGGCTATCTCCAGATTGACAAGCTAGACTCCACCCCTACACTCTCATTCCTCAAATTGACAACAGATTAGGTGACTGCCACATATCCTTTATATAACACTCACTTATCCACATATTAGTATACATGGATTTATTTCTCTAGTCTATCCGGACTATCATATTATGGTACCAGGGGTAATTTTCAAAAACAACACATCAAATCTATCCTGAAGCACTATTCTAGTAATGATGTCATTTTATCCATATGCCTATAATGAGGACAAATAAAACTTATCCACATGTATACACTAATATCAAAGATGAAGGAATAGAAGATATTTACTAACTCTGAAGTCTATAATTGGTCAAATAGGCAAGCAAAATCATTGATAATTAATGGGATTAGAAATTTCAAGTTGACATCATCAATAAGGTTAATCCTTACCAGTTCCTCCTTTTGTAGAACAGAGATAAAATGATAATTGGAGCTCTCATGTGATTAACATCTCCCTGTGAGCAGGACTTGCAACATCCTGTTTGCTCCTGTCTGATTTTTTTAAAAAAAGAAAATTTTAAAGTTGAATATGAAAAAGAAGACTCACTAGCTGGACAGTATGACCTTTGTGGTAGATCCAAATTAAAAATCTAATATCAAAACAAAAACTCACATCAACTATTTTTTCCAGAAATGTAAATAATTATATGCTTGGATTTCACTAAAATAAATACGTAGGAACCAAATGAATCAAACATGATATCCTTCTCCTGAATGGGCATCTCCTGACAATACGGCCAAAGCATGTAAGATGAAGTTTTGCCATCTTTGTCTTTAAGAGGCACTCTGACCTTTCAGAATGGACCTATTTGTCTTTTTTCTACTCCATGATATCTTTAATGTTCTAATGTTCTTCTCCAGCATCATATTTGAAATACTTCAATTCTTTAGTCTTCCTTATTCAATACCTATCATTCACATGCATATCATGCAATGGAGAATATCCTGGTTTGTGTCAGATGCACCTAAGTCCTGTAGGAACACCCTGGCTCTTCAGCTCCAAAGAAGTCCTGTGTAGCCCATTTACTTAATGCAACTTATCATTTGAACTCTTGACTGCTGCTTCAATGAGCATTGAGGGTGAATTCAAATAAGACACAATCTTTGACACTTCAACTTTTCTCCATGTATTGCAATTTTATCTATTGGTCCAATGTTAGATTTGTATCATTCTTACACTGAGTTGCAATACATGTTGAAGGATATAATCCTTGATCTTCATCAGCAAGCACTTTCATTCCTCCTCACTTTCAGTCAGCAGGGTTGTGTCATCTGCATGTCACTCCTATAGCATCCTACAAGTCTCACTATATCACACTCTATCTTTTTTTAAAAAATCATTTTATTGGGGGCTCATAAAACTCTTTGTGTGTGTGTGTGTGTTTTGTGGGCATCACTGCCTCTGGTGGTCGTGGGCACCACCCAGTGCCACTCCTGAGAGCTGCCGCTGGATTTGAACCTCCAAGCAGTCCCACACTCACCCACTTACGCCACTTGGGCTCAGCCCTATCACACTCTATCTTAAGGATTACATTATTCCTTTTCTCCTCCAATAGTTTGGAAACTCTTAATAATCATGACAATAAGTGTCTTATTCATCTTTGCATCTGTAGTATCTCACTAAGTCTCCACGAGTTCTAATGAACAACCAACAAAATGTATTCACTGTGAGAATTTATTTTTGAAGAATTAATTACAGATTAGTAGTGGCTTAAATGTAGGGCTACTGGCCATGAGTGAGCAGTTTGAAACCTCCAGGCACACTGAGAATGAGGAGACTTTCTGTGCCCTTATAGTGTTATCCTCTCAGAAGTCTAGTGGGGTAATTCTATCTTAGCCTATAGGGTTATTATGATATAGAATTGACTGATCATAGGAGTTGTTGGTGATTCTTTTTAAGTTCCAAGGAGTTGGGTATTAAAGACGTCCCCAATGTCTATTTCTTTCTAGATGCTATTCTATCCTTCTTTTTTTTTTCTTGCTCCTCTCTTGAGTATCTTCCCTCATGCCTCTGGCCTCTGGGATTTGCTGCAATGTCCCATCAGAACTCATGAAACTTTAGGGCAATGTATGACATGGCCATGAGTCCAGTTCAGTCCCAAATCTAAAAGTCAGGAAGAGGTGAACCAAACACAGGGTCCAGAACCAGAAGTTAAAAATGTCCAAAAGTCAAACAGGTGTTTGTGCTGCTACCATAGCTCAGCCTGGCAATCAAGGTATGTGGGGCAGAACTAACTGTACAGGGGCACCAACATTTTCACTCCATCCAGGAAAAACAAAAGATGCTTCCTTAAGTCACACCTTCTCATAGTCATAAAGATGCTCCTAAGGAAACACAAGGTGTAGCTTTGTTGACACCCTCTCATATAGTCACATCTTAATCCCACTCTAATCTTACCCTGTAGTAAAGTAGAGAACACCCTGGAAAATGGGTTTAGAGCCACAGACTTTGATTATACCATATAAGGAATCACAGCTAGAAGGGACATTTTAATTGACCCTTTGACTTCTAAAGTAGTATGCAAATTGTAAAAAGAAAGAAAAAGAATGCACCAGAAAAGTCATGCGTGCTGGAAATTAGCAGCTGCAATCATGCTGCATCAATCCTAGGGTGCAGGGAGAGTGTGGAGGATGGGATGGGGCTATAAGTACAATACTGCAAAGGAGTTTGTGGCTCAGCCAAGAATGGTTTTAATTTCTTATTTTCCCAGCAAGACAGCAGCTGGTGCCTGGCAGAGGGGAATAGTGTTGCCATGTCATTGAACAGCAATCCTGGAGTAGCCACTGAGCCGGCATTCTAAAAACTCCAGTACAGGGCTACAGGGGAAAGATGGCCCCACAGCAAGTGTCAGCTGGAGAAAGCAGTGGAGGCTGTAGTGTCATCTGGGCAGGGGAACTTATCCAGGAAAGCTCTGATAATGAAGACTAAGAGGGCACAAGGCCAGTCTGAAATACTGAATACCCGCTATTCAGAAGGTATTTTTTGTTTTGATTTTTCTTATATGAAATCAAACATAAAAATATATTTGGATACAGTACCTGTCAACCTATAGTTTTCCTGTAGTACAGCAGTGGGGTTTGGGGAGCTAGTAATCAGGAAAAAATGAAGAAAGTGTTCTGACACTGGTTCGTGAAGATTCCATGACTCTTTTTTTTTCTTATTTTTATTAGGCATCACTGCCCTCTGGTGGTGGGAGTAGGAGGACCAGCCTTTGCTCCTGTGAGCTGGAATTGAACCTCCATCCCAGTGGCCGCAGTCCTGTGCACAACCACTACGCCACCGGGGCTCAGCCCTACACCACTGGGGCTCAGCCAATTCCATGACTTTTTTTTTTTTTTGTGGCATCACTGCCCTGGTGGGAGTAGCAAGCCCAGTCTTGCTGTTGGATTTGAACTGTCAACCCTGTGGCCTGCAGTCCCGCAAACTACCACTAAGCCACCAGGGCTCAGCCAACTTTTCCATGACTCTTTTTAAAGATATTTAAGCCATTGCATTATTAAGCGTAAGAGTTATATAAGTCAATAAAATTTAAAGTTAAAAAAGAATTTAAGAATAATGATAACAAATCAAAACTTCAAGCCTAAAATTGAAAAGAAATATAGCTAGAATACTCCTTAGTGAGAATGGCAAGACTCTGGCTATCTTTGGACACATCATTAGGACATCATGTTTGGTAAAGTAGAAGCCAAATAAATTAGGGAAACTCTTGATGATATGGATTGACTCAAGAACTGCAAGCATATCAGTTATTATGAAGATGTCATAAGACTAAGTCAATTATTTAGTCTTATGCATAAAGATGCAGTGAATTAGAGGAAACTTGACAGCAATTAATAATATCTTTAACAACACACCAGCAGGTTTCTTCAATCCATCTTTCATGTTATTGGAACTTATGAAAACTGAGCAAGAGCATGTCAGACTTCTTAAGAATATTTTTGAGCTACTGATTGTCAACTGAATCTTAAAATTTAAAGAAAATGAACTTTGTGTTTTTATTTATAAAGTGTGTTAATAGTACCTATTCATATGATGCTGGTAAAGGTCTAATATGTGTGAAGCTTTATAATACAATCTGACAAATGTAAAATCTAGAAAAAGAATGATTATTATTAATAAATTATTTTTCTAGCATGTCTGCAAGATCCTTTAGGGTCTGATTTAACATAATTGGATAAAGAAGAAATTAATTAATGCAGGTACATGTGTCAGATTTCTCTGAGTTCAAATCAAGACACTTAATATTGTATTTAAGGTGTCTTTTTAAACTTGATGGAGTCATTTTTCTTTGTTGTCTGACAATTAAAACCTAGTATACCTCCATGAGCAGATCTCATCAAGCCTGTGGTCTCTTTCCAATGCAAGCGGGTACTGTAGAAAAGCTTGCCTGATTTTTTAATGAGTCTGGATCCTGAAACCAGCTCATTATCCAGCATCCAGTACTTTGAATTTGAGATAGTGGCCTGCCATATTGACTGCCAATCTTGAGAATCATTAACCACATCCCATGTTTTCTACTGGTCTTGGGCTGATTTACCTCTGCAGCTATAAGCTTGCTCTCTGACTTGCCAATTGTGAGTTAAGTAGTTCCTTCAGGTAGACAAGTTGAGAGCAAATACTAGACTGACATTTGACACATAAACTTGGAACTTGTAACCTCTACAACTGTTTGATGCATATATATATACATATATATAATTTCTTAAAAACAAGATAAGAAGTATGGCCTTAAGTAAAATAGCTCTCCATATTCTGATTTCCTAATTTTTAAAATAGAAGCAACAACAATAATAATAAATGTTAAGGCCTCAATTAGTCTGTTTTCCCCTCTTCTGAAGTTTTCTTCTTCTTTAATTATGGTTAATATAGGTGTAGTATGTAATTATTCTTTTAAAAATTCTCCCCATGGACAGACCAGTGTACCGAGGTTGTCAGGTACCAGTGAACCGATTCCACTGTATAGACAGTCCATGTGTAACAGAGCAAACCAACACCCTGTCACTCCACCACCCACATAATACTTGTTATGTTTCAGCCCATTGCCACACTCATGGTGTCAATCCATTTCTTTGAGAATTTCCTTTTTTTGCTGTTCTGCTACTAACTAAGTATGATATGTTTCTCTGGGGATGGTCCCTCCTGATAACATGTCCAAATAATGTATATGAATTCTTACCATCAATACTTATACGGAAAATTCTGGCAGTACTTCATTTGTTAGATTTGTTTGCACTTCTAGAAGTCATGGTATATTTAATAGTGTTCACCAATATAATAATACAAGTGCATAATTTTTCTTCAGTCTTCTGCTTTCATTGTACTGATTCTGCATGCGCATGAGGTCATTGAAAATGCCATTTCTTAGGTTAGGTGTACCTTAGTTCTGGAAGGGCTATATTTACATTGTAACATTTCAAAACTGTCTTTGCAGTAAATTTCCCCAATGAAGTATATCATTTGATATTCTCTTTGTTCTTATATGGGTATTAATTACTTACCTGAGTAAAATGAAGACCAAAAAAATTTCAATCTTTTCTCCACGTACCATGAACTGTCCTTTGCAATATTTTCCTTAGCTTGTGTTTGTCATCATTTATTCGAATTGCTTTAGCTACTCTAAGTTCAAGAGCAAATTTCAGACACTCATTTTTTTTACCCACTCCCAACAGACTCTTTCACCACCTATTTTGATATTTTATTTCTTCTTGTCTTTTTGTGTTGTTGTTCTATGACAAGGACCATTGTTTGCATGGAGACACACAAAGGAGGTGTTCTGCAGGCAGCCTCATCAGGGCCCCCTTGTTCATCAAATACTCCTCTTTTAAAATCATCTTATTGGGGGTTTATACAACTTCCATCACAATCCATACATACATACATTGTATGCAAAGCATTTGTACAATTATTGTCATCATCATTCTCTAAACATTTTATTTCCACTTAAACCCCTGGTATCAGCTTCTCATATTTTCCCTCCCTCCCTGCTACCCCATCCTTCATGAACCCTAGATAATTTATAAATTATGATTATTTTGTCATATCCTACACTATCCAACTACCTTCACCCATTTCCTGTTGTTCATGTGCCAGGGAGGAGGTTATATGTAGATACGTGTAACTGGATCCCTGTTTCTACCCCACCTTCCCTCCACCCTCCCAGTATGGCCACTCTCCCCACTGGTCCTGAAGGGATCATACGTCCTGGATTCCCATGTTTCTGGCTCCTATCTGTACCAACTTACGTCCTGTGGTATAGCCGGATTTGTAAGGTAGAATTGAGATCATGATAAGGGGCGGTGGGGGGGGGGGAAGTATTTAAGAACTAAAGTAAAGTTGTGTATTTCATCTTGCTACACTGTACCCTGATTGACTCATATTTTCCCACTGACCCCTCTGTAAGGAGATGTTACTTCACCTCAAGAGGGGCTTTGGGTGCCCAATCTGTACTCCCTCTCACTTATAATGATATAATCCTTTGATGCCTGATACCTGATCCCTTCGACACCTTGTGGTCA
The DNA here is from genome assembly GCA_004026705.1 of Nesogale talazaci. Taxonomy (NCBI): domain Eukaryota; kingdom Metazoa; phylum Chordata; class Mammalia; order Afrosoricida; family Tenrecidae; genus Nesogale; species Nesogale talazaci. Next base: position 44,242 of record PVJH01000946.1, read on the forward strand.
CACAGGCTGATGTGCCTCTTCCATGTGGGCTTTGTAACTTCTGAGCTAGGTGGCCATTTGTTTACTCTCAAGCCTTTAAGACCCCAGATGCCATATATTTTGATAGATGGGCACCATTAGCTTTCTTCACCATATTTGCTTATGCACCCATTTGTCTACAATGATCATGTCATGGAGTAGAGCATCATAGAATGCTAGCTTAATAGAACAAAGTGTTCTTGCATTAAGAAAGTACTTGAATGGAGGTCCAAATCCCATCTGCTGCCTGAATGCTAACTCTATAAGTATATGCACATAGATCTATTTCCCCATTATTACTTATAAATATATTTATCTATATACATGCCTGCATTTAGGTGTCCATAAATTCCCTTTGCCTCCCAGTTCTTTCCTCCACTTCCTTTTACTTTCCTCTTGTCCCACTATCATGCTCAGCCTTCAACTGGGTTTCAGTAATTTCTCTTTGTTACATTACTATCGATACAATCCTATCAGGCTTATTGCTGGTTTTGGATCACTTGTTCCCTTATCCCTGGGTTGGACCTTGGGCCTTCACCCTGGTGCTCCCTCAATGCAAGAACACTTTGTTCTGTGAACCTGGTGTTCCTCGAGGCTCACTGGCCCAACACCATTACTGAAGTTAAATGGGTTCACAAACAAATGTGGTGAAGAAAGCTAATGGGGTCTTAAAAATCTGAAGATAAACAATAGACCATTTACTTGAGAAGACATCACACCCACACAGAAGAAGCACAACAGTCAGCATGGGCACATGGTGAAAGGTCTAGGCAATAGACATCAAACGGGGGGTGGGGGGAAACATATCACTGTGTGCACACATCCCCAAGGTGCCCACTGAGGACATGTGGGACCATGAGCAAGAGTGGTGAAGAAAGCAGATGGTGCCCAGCTATCAAAAGATATAGCATCTGGGGTCTTAAAGGCTTGAGCATAAATACGCAGCCATCTAGCTCAGGAGCAACAAAATCCACCATATAAAGAAGCTCACTTGCCTGTGCAATCATGAGGTGCTGAAACAATCAGGTATCAGACATCAAAGAACAAAAAGCATAATCAACAGACCAATTGACTCCCGGTATCACTGAAGACAAATGGATACAGAGGCAAACAGCGTATAAGAAACTATGGTGCCCAACTACCAAATGATTGAATGGCTGGAATCTCAAAGACTTGAAGATAATCCAGTCACCATTCAATGCAGAAACAGCAAAGCCCACATGAAGAAGCACACCAACATGTGTGATCAAGAGGGGCCAAAGGGATCAGGTATCGAGCATCAAAGAACAATAATCGCATCATTATGAATGAGGGGAAAAGCAAAGTGGGGACCTAAGGCCCACTGGGTAATTGGGTCGCCTCTTTGCAGGGGAGCCACGGGGAGGAGACAAACCAGTCAAGGGGCAGCCAGGCAGTGATGATGCATATAAGTTTCCCCTAGTTCCTGAAGCATCCTTGCCCCCAGTCATCATGGTCCCAACTCTACCTTACAAATCCAGATGGACTGGAGAAGGTACACTGGTGGAGAGGGGTTCTGGAGATATGGGGAACCCAGGATGGGTGAGCCCCTTCGGGCCAGTGGTTAGATTGGAGCTGCTGGAAGGGTGGATAGAGAGACGGAACCAACTGCAAGAATATACACATGAGCTTCTATTTGAAGGATGGGCATCATGGGAGTGGGGTGGAGGAGAGGTCGGCAGTGTAAGATATGACAGGACAATAATAGCTTATAAAGTATTGATGGTTGGTGGGAAGGAGAGAGCAAGGGAAGAGGGGAAGGGATGGAAAAAACTATACAAGATGCTCAAGGGAAAAGGCGGATGATTGGAGAGTGCTAATAGCAGCAGACATGTGAAGGTGCTTGACACAGTATGTTTATTTATGTATTGTGAAAAATGATGTATGAGCACCCAATAAAATGATTTAAGTTGAAAAAAGGAATCAACTTGGTTCCTATGTATTTCTTGTATTAAGGTTCACAAGTATAGATAGTTTAAGTCTTTGAAAAAAATATTTGGAATGAATCAATTGTTGGCATTGAAAAGTTCTCTTTCTGTGATTTCCAAAGTTGCTTTTGCTCCCCAAACTATTTCATAGCTTTCCATGTAACAGTCTGTTGTTTTTCCAAATTTAACATTATATTCACCAGTAGTTATCAATGCACATTGTCTGTTTGATCCATCTCAGATTACAGAAGTTGGTCAAAGTTTTCAGTTCTTCATTCTTTCCATTAGTAGTTGGGATATAAATTTAAATAGCAGTATTTATTTGCCATCCTATTAATTGTATGCGTGTTAACCTATCACTGAAGTATTGTGTTTATGGATACATCTGGAAATGTTCATTTTGAAGATGAGTGTGTTGTTATTCCTCTTCAAGTTGTCATTTTCAGTATAGCCAATTATATGATTGGCTAATTTCAAAAAGCTAGTGTCACTTCAATTCAGATCTCAGATGCATAGGATATTGATCTTATTCTCATTTTTTATTCTATCTCATTTTGATAACTTCAGATTTCCTAGTTTAATAGCTCCTACACTCCATGCTATGATTACTACTGGATGTTTGTCATCACTTATTCTCATCTTGGCTCATGCCATAGCAGCAAATAATGGTCCCCAATGGTGGCTTTACTTCACCTATGCCATTAAGGGTAATTCTATTCTGAAGAGACAGTTCCTGCTGTGTACTGTTTTCAGAGGCTTCCTACTTAAGGGGTTCATCTTCGGGATCTATGTCAGACAGAGTTTTCATTAGTTAAACTCTTAGCTATAGACTGCCAAGTTCTTCTCATTCTGTCACGAACTAGAAGTTTTGCTGAACTCACTTCACCAAGGATGACTGTTGGCATTTGAGATTCCTATACCATAGCTTCTAGTAGCACATCACAGGAAAGCTGCCACTGTAAGATAAGCATTGCTTAAATTTACCAAGTTATCATATTCATTTGCTATGGTATTCCTGGAATGTCATTATTTTGCAAATATAATGCAAGAAGAAAGGTGGCAAATGAAAGCAATATGTCTAAAAAGTAGGAAGAGAATCATGGAAAAAAATTATCTTCCAAAGACCAATGAAAGGGCATTTGAATGAGAATACAGTCAAACAGTGGAAATGCTTCAATTGCATTAAAGTTTGTGAGCTTTGAAGAGAAACTTGGAGTTTCACAATTAAGGAATTCATAATAACCTCAACAAAAGCAAAATCAGAGGAGTTTGCATGAAGGAAAGCAGTTGCAATAATGTGGGGTAGTGGAAGCACACTGGGCATGCATATGAAAATAACCTGAAGCCAAATTTCCCTCAGATTCCCTGAAATACAGGTACTGATAAGTCACAAGTTTTATCTTTGACTTCACATGAGAGATACAAGGAATATGAATCATAGCAAACATAGACTACTTATATCATTTACAAGTCATGTTTGAAATACTTTATATTTTAGTCATTTAACCTTTCTTAATAGATTTTATAGTTTAATCATTTAACCTTCACAACATCATTTTAAAGATGAAGACAAAGCAGATAGGAAGAGGCGGAGCTAGGATTTATAACCAGTTAGTCTGGTTCCACACAGCGAATCTGTACTTTCATGTGCACTGCTACATGTTTACAAACCTAATTTCAATTTGGTTTAACAAATATATCTTTTAAATGTCTGTCTAACTCCTGCCTCTGTTCATGGCTCTTGAGGATGCATCAATGAATTAAAAAGACAAAAGCTTATCTTGCAAACATTAAAATTTTACAAATAGATATGATGTAGGGGGGCCTTTATCTACTTCCCTGGACTTTCTGTATCTTTCCAAAGGCATCATGTGCACAGTGAGTACAAACAAAATAGTTATAAATATGCACTCATGATTATATGAGTTCCTCAGACTGCCCTGAGAAAATATCAGAAGTGAGTATGTTACTATGTTGATTCTTTCTGAAGGTATGAGGGATAATTAGTTCCATGTTTCTCTCTCCTATCTTCAGGGACCCCCAGAACTCCTTGGCTTGTAGGTACAATGTTTGTTTGTTTGTTTGTTTGTTTGTTTCCATTGGTCTTTGTGGGAAACTCAGAGGGCATTTGGAGCCACCCTGTTCTAGAATTTTTACTGTAAGCTTCATTGGTTACAACTTCAAAGAACCTCACTCCAAGGTAGCATTCACATTCATGATACTTGGAGCCTTAATATATACCTTTGGAAGGCACAATTAAGTAAATATGACTACTCTTCATTTCACTCAACTATGGAAAAACCTTTAAAGCTAAGAAAATAGGTTAGAATGATAGACAAGTTTTTGAACCTTTCCCGAATGCCAGATTCCATTGACTAGTCTGTGAATGCATTTGCTGTATATGAGTGTGTGCATAAAGGGTTCCCAGCTATGTGGGGCCAGTTATAGTGGGTGACTCCTTTCTTGTCTTCTTTCTTTCTTTTTTGTGTATGTGATGATGGTTAATTCTCTGTAGTGCTGTTCTGATCGTACTGTTTTGGGATCTTCCTTTATGCCTGCGCCTCAGTGAAGGGCCTAACTGTTCTGTTGGAGGATCAGCTTGATTGTTCAAGAGCACATTCTCTTTACATGTTGACTCTCCCCTACTGGTTTGAAGCCTTAATTTTCTTAGGCATCAAAAGTCAGTATGTTTTCAAAACTCTTTATGAAGTCTGCCTTCATCATTTTCCCAGCCCAGGAAATGCTTATGCACTTTCATCTTTGGCTACTGTGTTCGGCTGTTTTTAAAAGAATTCAAATCACTGACACTCATGTATATTAAAAAAAAAAACTTCAATATCAAGAAGGAAATTTATCCCAAGGGAGCAGGCCAGCCTATCTATCGCAAGAGTGCTTGGGTAAGAGGTTATGTTGGAGGCCCCTCCAGACTCCTAGACCAGCTGCCATTGGACTAGGCAGGAAGGAGGCTCTATCAACTGAGTGATCACAGAAAGATGGGTGTAGAGTCATTGGGATCGCATGTAGGTGAAACATGTCATGTTGCTGACAGCTCCCAAGGTTGTCAGGTAACTTGGGCCACCAGCCGCAGATCCAGGATCCAAGTAGCTAGGAAGGAGAATGGCAAGAGGTCAATTCATAGCTCCAAAAATAGGCCTTTAAGAAGATGTCATTTGATTAAGTCCTGCTTAAGAAGTTGGACTCTGTCCATACCTTTCTAAAGGTGTACCAAGTGATATAGCCTATCCATCAAAGATACTTAAAAATATCACTGAACTTATTTCTTCTTCCTTTTTGAGTTTATGCAGGGTATCATTTTGATTCCTTGAGCGTAGAAAAGATAGCAATGTCTTAATGTGTAATAAACTGCAAAGCATATCATATAGTGCTTATTACATAATAGTTCTCATGGGGTATATAAATAAATATACTTATAACTTTAGGGTATATAAATAAATGAGTGACAAGATTAAAGAATGAACAAGCATAGATTCTAGATATTCCCATTAGTGGCTAAAATGCAAGAGCTGCCAGACTTTCCAAGAGAGACATAGTGGGTGGTATGTTTTTAAAGCAGTAGTAAGAACTGGTTCTTTTGTGATGTTTAAAAGAAAAGAGGAAATAATCAGTCAGATTGAAAAGCAACTATTTTACAAAATGATTTTATTAATATGGGGCGTGATGCTGGGTCTGTCCATTTGTTGTAAAATGACAACCATTCCACACAAAAAATTGCTTGGGGGCAGTTTGAAGATGAAAATGCTTCTTTTCAATGTGTGCTTTTATGTGCCATCCACAGGGCAATGAAAAGACAAAGAGGTAACTTGGATCCCATTTGTAAGAATCAGTGCATTATTAGACACCACAGTCTCTCTTTCAAAAAGCCCTGAGGCATGAAGCTTACATGGTGCAAAATCTATAACTAGTCAAAAGTAAAAATGCCCCCCATAAGAAGAAATCTACAAGCTCACAGGAGAATTTCTCAAAAGAGAAAATCCATGGTCATGGTGGAAGAAAGAGCACAGATGCATAATGTTACCGAAAACACACAAAACCCAAAGAACAAAACCCAAAGACCTGGGGAAGAGACATCTTTATTACAAAAGGAAATCCTGTGTCAAAGGCAATTGCCATCGTAATAAAGCCAAAGCAGTTGCCATCCAGTTGGGTTACCAGTTGCTGATCTTCTGAAAGCTGATCACCCTGGCTTTCTGCTGAGCTTCCGGGTGAGCTCAGTTCAAAACTCTAAGATATACTTTTCTTTTTAAATCATTTTATTGGGGGCTCAGACAACTCTTTTCACAATCCATACATCCATCGTGTCAAGCACATGTGTATATTTGTTGCCCTCATCATTCTCAAAACATTTTCTTTCTGCTTATGCCCTTGATATCAGCTTCTCATTCCCCCCTCCCTTCCCACAGCCCCTCCCTCATGAACCTTTGATACTTTATAAATTATTATTTTTTATATTGTTTGACATCTCCCTTCACCCACTTTTCTCTATTTTGTCCCCCAGGGAAGGGGTTATATGTAGATCATTGTGATCACCTCCTTCTTTCTCCCCCCACCTTCCCTTCCTTGTATCGCTACTCTCATGATTGGTTCCGAGGCATTTATCTGCCCTGGTTCCCTTTGCTTCTGGTTCCTATCTGTACCACTGTACATCCTCTGGTCCAGCTGGATTTGTGAGGTAGAATTGAGATCATGATAGTGGAGGGGGATGGAAGGGAGGAAACATTAAAGAACCAGAGGGAAGTTGTATCTTTCATCCTTGCTATAGTACACCCTGACTAGCTCATCACTTCCCTGCAATCCTTCTTTAAGGGGATATCCAGTTGCCTACAGATGGGCTTTGGACCTCCACCCTGCACTCACTGCCATTCACAATGATATGATTTTTTGTGCTTTGATGCCTGATGCCTGATCCTATTCACACCTTGTGATCTCACAGGCTAGTATACTTCTTCCATGTGGGCTTCATTGTTTTTCAGCTAGATGGTTGCTTATTTATCTTCAAGTCTTTAAGACCCCAGACACTATAGCTTTTAATAGCTAGGCACCACCTGGTTTCATCATCACATTTGTTTATTCACTTCAGTAATTGTGTCAGGAAAGTGAGCATTGTGGAATGCCAGCTTAATAAAACAGTGTTCTTGCATTGAGGGAGTATTTGAGTAGAAGCCCAATGTCCATCTGCTACCTTAATTATATATATATATATATATATATATATATATATATTATAATCCCCATCATCATATAAAAATATATTTACATATGTACATGCCTATGTTTAGGCTTCTATAAATGCCCTTTGTCTCTTAGTTCCTTCTTTTTCTTTTTACTTTCCTCTTGTCCAACTATCATGCTCAGCCTTCATTTGGACTTCAGTAGTTCCTCTTGATTACATTGCCTTTGATCAAGTCCTTCCAGGCCTCCTACACCCTCCTCACCATCATATTTGGATGCCTTGTTGTTTCTTTGTCCCTGGGTTTTTCAACACCCACTTCCTTTCCCCCATCTCCCCATCTCCCATGTCCCACAGAACCACCTGTCTGTTGTTTTCTCTTTCAGATTGTTTATCCCACATATCTTATATAAATAGACCTGCAGAAATAAAAACATTCACACACACAAAAAAACAAGACAGAGAAAAACAAAGCAACAAAAGAAAACAAAACAACAACAAATCAATTATGAAAAAGCAAAAGAAAACCCTGTAAACAACTCAAGGTCTATTTGTTGATTTTAGGAGTGTTTTCTGGTCAAATCTAATGAGGTACCATGCCCTGGCACCAAAGTCTGTTTTTGGTACTCTCTCAGAACTCTCTCAGAAGCTCTGCTTCCCTTGCAGTTCAGTTGCACACCCTTAGTGTTTTGCCCTGATGTGGTGGAGTTAGACCAGGTGCAATTGCTGCTCTGTGTCTCCAGTGTTGTCCCCCATATAGCTATGGATCAGTCAGGTATGTCATGTCTCATAGTGGGGCCAGTCACATGATCCTTTCTGTGCATTGGCTGGTCTGAGCAGGGATATCTTCCTGAAGACTTGATAGGCCAGAATGTGCTCCTCTCTCTGTTCCTTCCCCTTCATTTACTCCTGTGTGCTCTGATCAGACATGTCCCTCTCCCTCAATTGCAGCTTCAGTGCTATCCTCTGAAGTAAATACTTCAGGGAGGGGGCAGAGGGTGTCTGTCCACATAGTTGCGACTGAGGCCATCCCTTCCAAATTTCTAATCTTTTAATTATCAGTCAATGTGGCAACCATTTGGCATATCTCCACAGCCACAATATGTCAGAAAAAGCTTACCTTTGCCTTCTGGTACCTTCTTTTAGGATCTCAGAATTCATTTTTCCCTATTATTTCCTTAATTTAGTTTTCTGACTCTCAATTTTGCAACTCTTTTAATGACCAATGACTCTAGCCCCCAGCTGATCCCTGGCTAATTGGTCCTTGCTCTTGGAACCCTGACACTGGGTTCACCTTTCTCACTTGGGTTGGTTGGGAGCCATCAGCTCTCCCACACAGCTCTCTCCCTGGCTTAGACATCACCTGGAGCTTGACACTAAAGGCAAGCAATTTAAGCATCCTCTTCCCCTCAACTCCTAATTATTTACTTTCTGTCAACAAAAATTATCTTCTAGCCAAGAAAGGCAGAACAAACTTTAAGAAGAGAAAAATTACTGAAGCCCTGGGTAAGTGAAGAAATGTGAAGCAGGAAAGGAAATAAAAATGATACTTAAATAAGTTCATATATACATTTATATTAAAATAGATTTTCAGATACAAAATTGCAAGACAAAATATTGGGTTTTTTTTAAGCAAACAAGAGTAGAAACTGTGGCTCCAGTTATCAATAGGAATTTTGTCTAATAAGTATATTATATATAATTTTGTCAGGAGTGAAGCAAAAATATTATTATAGTATAATTTTCATTCAGCCTATTTTTACTTCATGTTGTAGCACAGTTATCATTTTATTACATTATCTATAGCAGAATGGTTAAAAGATCTATTGCATTCTATTGTATGTTGTTAAGAACACAACTCTCACTTAATCATTCTTTCCCACTTTTTTTCTTTAATTAGCTATGAGATAAAACAAACGAAGCAGACTGAATCAATCTGAAGTAATTGGTAGCAAAGCAATGTCCAGTTCAAGCCTGACTCAGAGAGAGATGCTTTCGGCAAGACTGTTCAGTGTCACAGCCCCAAACGTAGAGTTTCTTCCTGATTCTATTCCTTTACATTGCCATGGAAACCCATATAATTAAATGGAGGAAAGAAACCCTGAAACTATCTTGTTCTGACACCTTAGTGCATTCTTTGTGATTCCAAGCTATCCTATGGCATCAATATATTCAGCTTTGTCTACTGAACCTCTCAAATTATGTACAATTAATTTATCAGTGAACATTTTCACCTATAAGAAGAGATACGAGCAAAAAATTGTGGAGACTATATGAGAGCAAAAGTAAGGACAGAAAAAGATTGCAAAAATCTTACTATCTAGCTCTATTCTGCCTGGAGGAGATATTAGTTATTGGAAAGTGCCTCCAGACAGTGGGGCGAAGGGGTACAAGATGATAGTCACTGATCATTGTGACTCCTCAAGACTTCCCTGCACTAGCAGTTACCCAACCTAGTCATAGCTAGGCATCATTGCTGTTGGGTGCTATCAAGCCAATTCCATCTCAAATATCTCCACCTTTCCATTCCTCTAGCTATTCTGCATTGGGCAATTCTACTCCTGGAAGGAGTTCTGCATGAAGATATGTTCTTTGTGAGAGAATTTTGAGGTAGAATGGAAAGAAGAAAATCTGAAGCTGGATTTCTTATTTTCACTCTTAGCATCACCATTCACTTATTGCCACAGGCTTCCTCTTTTATAAAGTGGAGCGATGAGAGTGGCAATATCCCAAGGTTGGCTATGAACTATAGTTAAGATAATGTATATAAACTGCTTTGGAAAGAATCATTCATAATTGATGCTCAATAAATATGAACTGCTATCATTTTTTAGTCTTGGGAGCTGCATAAGCTTTCAACTGTTTGTTAACTTATATGCACATGTACATTCTATGCTTTTGTTTATTTGAGAGAATTTCAAAAGGTGTGTGGGAAACAGGATATATATATATATATATACACACACACATATATATGTATATCCACAGGGCTGTCACTATGAGTCAGCATTGACTTCATGGCTATCTATGTGTCTGCGATTACTCTCTCTCTCTCTCTCTCTCTCTCTCTCTCTCTCTCTCTCTCACCCACACACACACACACACACATATACACACACGCAGATAGCCATGAGTCAGTGCTGACCCATAGCGACCTCCCTGTGGGTTTCAAGACTGTAATGATTTACAGGAGTAGAAAGTCCAATCTTTCTTCAAGGGAGTTGCTTGTGATTTCAAAACGTTCACCATGTGGATTGCAGCCCAATGTATAATGACTATACCTCCATTCTTTTTTACATATACTACACTGTAATATACGTATATACTTTATTTCTCAACATCAAAACATTTCCATAAGTGACACTAGTCATTTTAGCCCATCCATGAAGAACTAAGTTCAAGCTCACTGTCATTGAGTCTATACCAACCTAGAGTAGCCCTGTAGACAGGCTGGAATTGCCCCTGTGAGTTTCTGGGGCTAAAACTCTTCACTGGAATCAAGACTTTGGGTTTCTGGGGCTAAAACTCTTCACTGGAATCAAGACTTTGGCTTTCTTGCTAGGACCTTGTGGGTCGGCAGCACAACTCATAATCACAACAGCACCAGGGCTCTTCAGAACTAAGGGAATTAAATCAGGCACTTCAATTTTGTTTATCTTATTAACTGAAGAAAAATGGAAATCACTCACAGGTTTATGGATGCTGTTTAAGGTTGGGGGGAATAATTCTGGAGGAGTCAAATCAGGAATGAAGAGTGGATGTCTAATGATTTCCCTTCGAAACTCACAAATGTCTTATTTGTTGAGAGGAGTCAGCAGGAGATAAACTCTAATGCAACTTTCCCAGGTGCTTTACTGCTAAAGTTTTGGATGACTTTGTAAGCCACTCTCATACTAAGTAGCTGTCATTATTCTTTGGCCCTCAGGAGAGTGAACAAGCAAAATGGACTGAGGAATCCCAAAAACTGTTGGCATGAGTGCTGCTTTTGACTGGTTCAGTTTAACTTTGACTCGACCCCTTTGGCTTCTTGGTATCCACTATTTTAATGTGTGTTGTCATCGGGATCTTCTTGGCAAAGTCAAGCTTCCTCTCCTTTTATCATTCTTTGAAGAAATTCATCATGATCTTGAGCCCACCTTTTTAAACTTTATATTGAAAGATCTGCTCGTGTCTGCAACTGATGAGGACACAACAGTTTGAGCACTTATTGGGAAAAAAGGTTTTCTCTATTTTAACTTTTTAGCTATGAGACTAGATAAAAAAGGGGTTGGTTACTTCCACGCCCACTTTTCAAGCTCAGATGGCTTTAAATAATTTCCTCAAGGCAACACATATGAATCTTAGAACACCCTGCATTCAGTTGCTATTTAAACTTCTGGCATATAGGAAAATGGAAGTAAAGCTGTTTTAGTGTCCTACCTCCATCACAAGAATAGTAATATTTTGGTTCCACTTCCCTGCTCAGTTATGTGTATGCATTTGACCTGAAGAGACTGAACAAAGGAGCATGAGTGGATAAGATACCTGAGACCTAAAATTAAACCCAAGAGCAAAAACCACACAGAGGATGTGAACATGAAGAACAAGTTGCCCAGTACATAGATGGTATCTCATAACAAATAATAACACATTACCTATAAACCTTTACCACTCTATTTGAACACCTGTGACACAAGCATCTGATCCCCCTGATGCCCCATCCCACCTTGTGCTAAGATGGCTCAATTCCTGGAACCTTCTATGTCTTTCCTTGAAAAAAAAAAAACATACCGACTTTCCCTCTTAAACTCCCTTAAAACTTTCCTCTCTTCTTTTGTTCAGAGAGACATGACCTGCATTGCTCTAGTCCCTTCCATGTCTCCTCTCAAAAAGTGGTTTTCTATCCACTAAGATAGGTACTTCTATCTTTAGTAAATTTTTTTGGCTGTATAATAATTTAACTCCCAGTTTTGTTAGTCTTACTGGAAATTTTCAATTGGAAGCTTGCTCTAGTGTCAGAGCAATATCAGTGTATAACAGTTTATAAACAGAACCAAATGAGCTATCAATGAGGTTGGCTATTACTTCTGTTGTTTATTCTCTTCAAGTAGGGCAAGATTCATTGCAAGCAAGATTACATAATTGTTTTCCAAAAAATTGAGATGAATGATCTCCTGTTATGGGCCTCATCTTCAACCTTTTCTTAAAATGAGTTATCATTTGTAAACTGATGCTTTCTTGAGGCATAATCTCTGTAAAGTTTTTTAAAGCATCCATGATTGACCCATCCTTCACCTAGGTATCACCATAAATTTGATGTTTGTCCTTGCTTCAATTTTACCATAATCCATGTTCCTTGGATAAGGGTATTTTCAAAGTACACATCCTCTTTCTTAGTATCTGAAACTTGATCCATGTTCATATATGTAACAACAAGCTTGTCTGAGTTTATTTTGGTGCAAAACAAATTTGAAATCCATGCATTCCTCACCACCACTACCTTTGCCATAAATATTTGGAAGACCCTAATATGTGTACCTTTAGGGCCCAGAATAGATGGACGAGATAAACTCTCTGAGGGTAAGAGCTGGTTATTGTGTTGGCCACAGAATGTTTATGGCATTTAGAACATGGTGTGTTACTTCAAGGTCAGCAGTTGGAAACCACCAATCGTTTCTTGAAACACAAGACTTTCTATTTACGTGAACATTTACAATCTATAGAGGCAGTTCTACTCTGCCAGATAGAGTCACTATTAAATGGAAAAAGCAGTAGGAGTTCCTTAGCTAAATGTCTAAAACTTATATGAGCATCTAGCACTCAGTTCATATTCATTGCATTTTGGGTGAATACACGGCTATTTATAGAGCTAAAAGTGAGTCATTAAAAGCCCATTAGGATCTGAGTAGGGATTACTTTCATATTTGCTTTTATTTCCTGGATTTGATCAAAGTATGAGAACAGAGAGAAGTAAAAAGTATGTGTGTGTGTGTGTGTGTGAGAGAGAGAGAGAGAGAGAGAGAGATACAGAGAGAGAGAGAGAGAGACAGAGAGAAACGTGATGTAGAGAATGTGTCCTACATTCATTATGATCTGAATGAAGAGGTCTAGACATAGCTAAAGCAGTCCAGGTGACATGCTGCCTTTAGAAACCACATGGGAGACCACATACTCCTAGGCGCAAGTTGTGTGGGTTTGGGGGTGGGGTAGCATGGAATCAAAGAAATGGGAGAAAAGATTGCAGAAAGGTAGAGGTAGACTTTGCTCCACTTCCTTAAGCCATAAAAATAAGGATTTGTGTTCTTTTCTCAAAGAGTTGCTGACACAGTCAAGCTGTGAAAAATGATTAATTAGATCATATTTGTTAAAGCTAGTGTTTTTTATTTAATCCAAACACTGAATACTATGATGGACTCAAACATAACAAAAGTTAAGGACTGCAGAGGGTTGGGCATGGGATCCACTACACTGCACCTAGCAACAAGGTTTTCTAATTACAACACAGAATAGGCATCTTACAGGAACTACACCTAATTGGCAACTGTCTCTGCCCCTGCTTTAAAGGGAATTAGCAGGTGCTTCAGTCGTCTGATATGCAAAATGGAGCCAATATGACTTACACTGTAGGATTTGGGTGAAGATTAAGACTTAACCAAGACAAAATGTCTAGTCCTACACACACACACACACCATCCCCACCCCCACCCATGCCCCTCACAGCGCATTCCCATTCTGATTCCTAGCACATCATACCATAGATTTTCAATGAGTGGTAACAAGTTGTCTTAAAATTAAGCACAGTCATCAGGCCTCAAAATAAAAATTGACAAATGCATTCTCTGCACTGCCTGAAAGAAACATGAGAACAAGCACAAATTAGCTTCCTGTTTTCCAGCGGTCAGTGGAGGAGACTGCGGAAGGTCACAGCAGCCATCGCGTAGGAAGAGAAAATGACAGGGAACACAGCGTCGTGTTCATCAGCAGCGAATGCCCACCCAATTAAACAGATTAAACATGCCCTCCTTGTGATGAGAAAGCCCCGCGCAGCCGAGCTAGGCTGACTTCTCTGCTTCCTCATCCAGAGCCGCTATCTATTAAATCACCCTGCCTTTTCCTTCCACATTCAGGAAATAATTGGCACTTGTTTAATGCCAAATTTACATTTGTTTTGCATGGGAACAAGATTTGCTTGCAAACAGCTATGTGTGTGAGCAAATGGGCATTTGTGCTGGTAAATAAAATAGACATGCAGTTTTCCAGTTTGCAGATGTATTATTCAACAAAACAAGCGGCTATAGTCTTTAATTTTCAGCTACTCCTAAATACTTAGGCACGGCCTGTAGCCAGAAAAAGCACTCATTTTTTTTTTTTGGCATTTAAGCCTGTCCCCGAAGTTTCCTCACTGAAGCCAGATGCATATGTTATCAGAACTTTCTGAGAGAATCTCCTCCATGAAGCAATTTATACAATTAGCAAATATTTGCTGAGCACCTGCTATGAAAGAATTGTTGGAGACACTGAAATGGGTGTGTGATACATTTTTGTGATGAATGTCTGTTTTTGAGAGATCTCACTAGTCATTGAGACCAATTAACAAATGATTTAAGACCATGAAATAAAATAATTGCCTTAAGAGAATTCTGGGGGACAAGTAAGGACATGAAAATCTCAGAAAAGGTATTTATTCTCTATTATTCCCAGCCCCCTAAGTGATATTTTAAAGTTCTAAATGCTATGCCTGTGAATGGTACCTCACTGGGAAATACAGTTTTTCCTTGACTTTCAAATCAAAGTTATCAGGCATGCTACAGAGATCATCCTAGAGTAAATGGGTCTTAAGCCCTGCTGAGTGGTATCTTATAAACAGGAAGAGAAGGCATGGGCACAGTCACACAGAGGAAGGCACCACATGAAAATATATGTAACAAAGTCATCTCTGGAATTGCTAGTCGAAACCCCAAATCATGAGAATTACCCTGGCAGATCTCCCAGAAACAATAGAAATAGGAAAAGCCTGATTAGGAGTTGAAGCCTCCAATGTTCCAAACTGCAGTAATAAATCTCTATTCTTTAAAGCCACCTCCTTAGTGGCATTGTGTCTTGGTACTCCAACCAAGAAATCTTTAGATGGCACAAAGGGTTAATGCATTCCACTGCTAGCCCAAGGTTGGAAGTTCAATATCACCCAGAGGTACCTTGGGAGAAAATCTGGCAACTGGTTTTTGGAGGGAAAACATGAGTCATTGAAACCCTTATGATGTCCATCTCTCGTCTGACACACGTAGGAACACCTTGTGTGAGATGGAAACTGTCTTTTTTTATCTCTAGAAAGGGAATCATGGAGAGGTGTGAGAACTTGGGATTCAGTGAAGGCATTTGGTGAGAAAAATCAATGACAGAGTATATGAGACTTTGCTGAAACAATTTGCAGAAGCATTTTGAATGGCCTTAAATTCTGGTTTCAGAGTTTGGACTAAATCAGTTATTCTCTTACTCTAATAAGAATAAAAGTTCAATACGTATGTCAGTACAATATTGATTTTCATTCAGTAGCTGCATATGGTACCTGAGATGTTGCATGTCTCACTAGGCCCTAAATAGTGATGAACTAGTAAATATTTAACAGACTCCGAGAAATGGCAAGGAATGTTTGCCAATATCCATGGTGCAAAGGCTCCCTCTGTGTTGTATTTCAAGCTAGTAGTATAGCATCACTGACAACAAAGTGGGGAAAGTTTTGCACCATTAGTTCTTTCCAGCCTATACTTGACCTGGCTCTGGACCACCATGTGGTGACCAGATAATGCCCTAATAATGCCCCATAGTGCTGACCCAAGAACCACACTGTGAGTTGCTAAGCTCCACTCAGATAGTTACTAGCTTTGGGTGCACATTAAAATTATTTGGAGAAATCTTTTAGATCAGGAAAGAGAAAAGAAACAGCACTATTCCAAACCCCAATTAATAGATTTTTAAAATGCAATACAGGGTACAATAATAAAATGAAAAGTGTGTTACACTTTCCAATCTCCTCCCTGCTCTTCCTTCATATTTCTACTCCCTCCCACCAATTGCCAAGAGCTCTTATTCCACTATCCTTTTTTGCTAGAAAAAAATGATCTATCTTCCTTTTCCAGCAGCTGAAAATCCTATTTTTCTTAAACATTTTTCAATTTATAGCCACCCTAGGAAAAGAAAACATTGATTTCTTTTTTTTTTAGGCTGTGGCTGTTCATTGGCTAGGTAAGAAGCAAACAGTTCATAAAGATGTACTAGTTGTCTTAAACCTTCCTTGGAATACCTGGATGTGAAGCGTAATGGGGTAGAGTTTTTAACATACTTTGTATCTGATTCCTTTAGGGTTCTTTTTAAAATTTAATTCAAAAAATATCGGAGTCCTGTTACATCCCAGACAGAGAGATGGGTGGGTGTGAGATGCACCCAGAAAAGAGCAATGGAGGAAGAAGAATTTGACACCTTTCTGCCCACCCAATGCCTGGCTTTCTAATGGGGAAGACAAGTCTGCAAACAGCTATCTGGAAGGCAAAAAGGAACATGGAAGCCTGAAGAATCTAGGAGAAGCTGAGCGGGGAATCACTGGGGGGCGGCAACCGCCTCAGTTCCTCTTTGGCAGGAGCTGTGTGCCAGGCAATTGAAAGTGAGCACTGGCCACAATCTCTAAACGTAGACTTGATATTTTATTGATCAGAAGGAGAATCATACTCTCCCACAAGTAGCAATAAGGGTGCTTTTCTTCGAGAAATTAAAGAGTTTATTTGTAATTTTTTTACAGAGTGTTGAGGGATCAGCTACTAGAATTCTTATGGCAGGTTGAATCTGTTAGACTGTATTGGCAGAGGGTAACGGAAGAACTGTCTACTCACAAAAATTTCATTGGCAATACATCAGGAAATTCAAATGGCAGTGGTCACCGAGTGGTTTTGGTATGTATGATATATGGGGGAAATAACCAAAACCTGTCATAGGTCCTCTCATCAAGAAGAGCTAGTTTTTTCCCACCCATGGATTTGGATTGTCTTGACTATTTTTGAGGACAATAGAATGTGGCAGAAGGAATGGAGTCCTGTTGGTGTTGTGCATAGCCATAACCAATCCAAAAGGATTGGGCTAGGACATGCACGGTTGACCGTTGAAAGGCATCAGCAACTCCAAGGAAGAAACTCCGGGCTTTCAACTCCTGCAAACAGATAAAATCTCAGAAACCAAAAGAGGGTCATGATGAGTCAGCACTGACTCCATGTCAGTGAGTTTTTAACAATGTTGAAATGCCACACCAGCACCAAAAAAATTCTTTCCTCAATTTCATTCTCACCCTCCAATGGTAGCTAACAATCTACTAGACCACTCCATCCCTCAAGTCCTCATCTGACAATGTGTCAGATGTGGTAGCTTGAGTGTTATTATGAAGCTGGAAGACATGCTATAAGAATTTCAAATACCAGTAGGATTATCCATGGTGGATTACTTTCAGCAGAGTTCGCAGAATAAAACAGACTGGGAAGAAAGGCCTAGTAATCTAGTTCTGCAAACTAACCAATGGAAAATATTGTGCATCAGAGATTAATGTTGTATGATATCGTGCTAGAAAACGAACCCTCTAGTTTGGAAGGTTCACAATATACACAGTAGGAGGTACAATGGACTCAAAAATTATGATTGTGTAGGACCAAGAATCATTTTGTCTGTTGCACATCGAGTTGCCATGAATTAGAGCACACGCAACAGCAGCTCAAAGCAAAAGCAACGATGTGGTGTAGAAATGGGCCACGTTGAAACCCTCAGACCACCAGCCCACAGCTGACCAGGCAGCTGACCACAACTGTTGAATGCCCAAGGCCCATCTACGTGAGCTGATCTCAAATTCCCACCATTAAATGAAAAGTTTTTCTTTTTAAGCAATGGCTTAATCACCAAGTTTTTTCCTTTCCTTTTATTTTATTAAATCATTTTATTGGGGTTCATACAACTCTTATCACACTCTGCACATACTTCCATTGTGCCAAGCACTTTTGTATATTTATTTCCCTGATCATTCTCACAACATTTGCTTTCTACTTGAGCCCCTGGTATCTGATCCTCATTTTTCCCCTCCCTTCCTGTTCCCCCTCCCCCCAGGAACCCTTGATAGTTTATACATGATTATCATTTTGTCATTGGGGCAATTCGTTACTCAGCGTGTGCTAGCAGATACATTATCTCAGTTGATTCACCAGGAGTCAGGCTCTAGCTAACCTACCTTCCTTTCCATCCATCAAGTATGTTACCAATGATTGCCATTATGATCGAGGGATGGCCATTATAGATCCAAACTTTAAATCCTTACACTGAAGCACCATAAGTGGGAAAACTAAGAAAATGGCCCCCAAAAAGCCCCCAAAGCCTCTTAATTTTCCCTAGCTTTTTACCAAGAGGTAGGCCCTTTCTTAGATAGCTTCTAGCCAACTTCAGCTTTGTGTCTCACTGTCATGACTGATTTATATGGCCTGCCTCAACAAATGGAAATGAGAGAGTGCACATAAAACTCCTACATATTGATAAGACATTGGGATGACCATAACTTCCTTTTCTTGCTCTGTTTTTGTCTGTCCTCTTCGCTGGAATCAGTCCTTTATCCATTAATCAATGGACAGAACAACTTTAGTTTTGGAAAGTTGCAAGATGAGATGGGTTTTGAAAAAAGGAAGTCTGATAAAGTGACCACCAGTTAGAGAAAGGCTTCTGATGTGAGACACGGAGAAATATTGACTGTAAACATGTGCATAACCTCACCAAATTAATTGAGTTTAAGACAGTTATGTATAATGAAAGTCAAGTGAGAAATACAGTAACCAGAAAGTTGAGAATATGTGAAGATAAATTTACACATCATTCTCATTTCATTTCAAAATAAGGACACATTTACTGGTACTAGAATTTCTGTACATGCTAAGTTGCATTAACCCCAGACATCAAAGTTAAGAACTTGACAATGCACAAAGGACTCCAATTAATTAATTTGTGTTGACATCTAGGGAGAGAGAATTTTAGTCTACATATATATACCTTTGAGGCCAGAGAGTTTGGCAGAAAGACATTTGATGTGATAAGCAATAAAATAAGGAATGTCTGACAATTTCATTAA
Source organism: Nesogale talazaci (assembly GCA_004026705.1). NCBI lineage: Eukaryota > Metazoa > Chordata > Mammalia > Afrosoricida > Tenrecidae > Nesogale > Nesogale talazaci. The sequence goes on from PVJH01000946.1 coordinate 63,515, forward strand.
TGCCTTTACAGTAATCATTCTGATCATAGGAAGTCTAAATAATCAGAACACATTGTTGCTTGTTTAATTTGGTAATATCTCTGGAAACAACATTCTGAGCAAGGCAAAAATATAGTTACTAAAAGTCAATTTATAATTGGAATTCAGTAACTGGAAAGTTATTAGCAGCTGTCAAGATGAGGAGTTTCATATCACCTGTGGAGAAAAATTAAATATTTGGAGGAAAATGAAGCTTGCAAGAGCACACATTATACCTCGTTTGCACTGAAATGAATACTCCCCATTGAAAGCTTTTAGAATTCTCAGCACCTCTAACTAAAATGAATTGGTTTGTGACTTAAAACTAAAACAAAAGAAAAACACAGCAAAGACTTCAAAGACTTAGTTGGTTCATGACAATGAATTTCTAATATTTTTATCATTTGATATCTTTTTTCAATTTTTCCTTTCAGTTTATTTCATTTTATATTAAAAGATCATTGTACTCAGTACTCTTATAGCTCTTATATCAAACCACACATCAATTGTATCAATCATATGTTGCCATCATCATTTTCTAGACACTCACTTTCTATTGAGTCCTTGGTATCTGCTCCCTGCCCCCATGTTGAGATCCCTTGATAAGTTATAAACTATTATTATCTTAATATTGTATATCAGTAGCTCTCATCTTTCCCCCATGGCTTATGTTGTTTGTCCCCCTGCCCTACTTCTGCCTCTTGGAATTCCTCTCAGCTAGATTGATGTTGCCTAAACACCCCCAGGATTTCTACATCCTCCTTGTTGTTGTTGTTGTTGTGTGTGTGTGTGTGTGTGTGTGTGTGGATCTTCGTGATCCTCCTTCCTCCCCTCCTTTGCCCACCTTCCTTCTACCCATCTGGCATCACTACTCCAATTCCTGTTCTGGATTCCCTATGTTATGAGCTCTTATCTCATATCTACTATACCTGTGCACATGCTCCAGTCTAACCTTTGGTGGAAGGCAGTACCGGAGTCATGGTATTGAGGACAGGAAGGCTCAAGGAACCAAATAAGTATTGTGTGTTTCATCTGTGCTTTACTGCACCCTGACTGACTAATTCCTTCCCTGTGACCCTTCTTTGAGGGGATGTTCCATTGTCTACAGATGGTTTGGGGTCTCTTCTCCAACCCCTCTTATTTTCAACAATATGGGTTTCTTTGTTCGTTTTGGGTCTTCTAATGCCTGTTAACTGGTCTCAAGAACTCCTCATGAGTATAGGCTAGTGTGCTTTTTCCATGGGGGCTTGCTGTTTCTCTGCTAGATGGCTGCTTTTTTAACCTAAAGCCTTTAAAAACTCCACATTCTATATATTTTGATAATCAGACATTATCTGCTTTCTTTATCACATTTGCTTATGCACCAATTTTGTCTTCAGCAATTGTGCTGGGAGAGTGAGCATCACAGAATGCCAGTTTATTAAAACAAAGTGTTCTTACATTGAGGGAGGGTATGAGCAGAGGCCCAAAGTCTACTACCTCTGTGTATTGCTATATCAATGTATGTACCTAGGCCAATACCTCTGTTTTTATGAATCAAATATTTATCTATGGACACACCTATTCTTATATTTTTATCTATAGCTTTGGTTCCTTGATCATTCTTCTGTTTCGTTTCACCTTCCTCCTGCTCCACCATCATCCTTGCCCTACTTCTGCCTCTTGGAATTCCTCTCAGCTAGATTGATGTTGCTCAAACACCCCCAGGATTTCTACATCCTCCTTGTTGTTGATTATAATTTGCTAGTTGTTCCCCTGACTATAGCACTGTTTGCTCATCTCTCCTTCCCCTGCCTCCTCCCCATCCCCCACCAATGTCTCTTTGGGGACTATCAATCTCATTGCTTTCTCCTTGGGCATTCTTCCCACTGCCTATTTTCTCTAAGTAGGAAAACCAACAATAATAGAGACCAAACAAATAGAGAACACAACTGTGAAATGAAAGAGAAAATGCATAATTCCAAGTCTGTCTGCTGGCCTTTATGACTCTTTCCCCACTGGTCCTGGGAACATCCCAGGAGCAACCTCCCCTAGCCTGAAGTCTACTTTAGTCTTAGCTCCCTTTCTTGAACTGTTATAGTCCCTTCTTGATTCACCCCACTGTGAGGGTATTAAGACCAGACTAGCTCCCTGCTGTGTGTCCCCAGTATTGCCCTCTGTCAGAGTATGTTCCAATAAGGGGGCAACATGTTATGATTTGTTGTCAGTCCTACAATCCTCTCTGTGTCTTAACAGCTCCATGCAGGAACGTCTGCCTTGATGTTTGGTGTTTCAATATACCGACCCTTTTTCTTCTTCCTACTTGGTTTGCTTCCATGTGAATATGGCATGCTGGCCCCACCCCCTAGCCTGTACGTTTAGTGTTGTTCTCTGTAACACATACTTCTAGGAAGGAGTTCAGTTTGATTCTGATTGGGGCTGGCGATGCAGCCCAATCTTTTCATGCCTTTCTCCATGTGGTCATGTTGCCCTCAAGGTGTGGTGCACTGTGGAGGGATCTGCGTGCACACCCCCATTCTGAGAAGACATAACCAATATTGACTTAGTGCCCTGCTTTCCCCATACCATCATGATAAGTACAACATGAGTCCCTGAGGTAAGTACAATCAGCACTATAGGTATAGAAGAAAAGCCCCTTATCTCATACTATACAGGTCGACATACAGGCAGTCAGGTGAAGGCCAGACTAAATCCAAGGAGGTACATGTTATTCCAACACAAAGAAGGATAAAGGGGGGAAGAGGGAGGGAGAAAGGGCAGGGAAAGAATTTCTAATATTTGAGCTACATATGAAAAAAAAAAGATTCATTATGTATTTAATACCTGGTGCTTGTTTGAAGAATAATGACAAGAGAATGTGGGAGAAAGAAAAGGTTGGATGAATGGCTTCAGAAGAGGAAAATAAAAAAATGAATAAACCAAATGTCAGTTTGGAAGTCAAAACAAAGATTTAACAAAATTGACATGGGATCCATGTAAGTTATGATTTAGTAGCATTTTAATCTGGACCTCAACCAGAATAGGTTGCCTTGGGAAGTCAAGTTGTCATTTCAAATACTTAATAAGAAGTAAATGATCCCTTATTGGGAGTCTTATAATTCTCATGCAATAAGTGCAGGATGAACAGTGTGATATCATATAGCTTTTCTAAATCTGGACAACCAGACCTCTAATATGTACAATACTGATTTTACTTAGCTACTAAAATCTGATCTAGTCAAACTTATAGAGTGTCTATAAGATGGCATTCAGCCTTCCTCTTTAGACCAAATCTTCGGCAGATGGTTTTTGTATTGAGGTGTTGTAAGTCAGCTCCTACACGTAGCTAACCGATGCACAACGGAGGGAAGCATCGCACGGTCTCGTGCCACCCTCACAATTGTTTTTATGACTGAGCAAGGCCCTTCCTCCTTTTTGGCCTCCCCTCTCCATCTTACAAAAACACGATGTCCTTCTCTATGGACTCCTGCCTCCTGACAATATACCCACAGTATGCGAGACAAAGTCTTTCCATCTTTGCCTTTCTATAGCACTCTGGTCGCACTTCTTCCAACACAGATTGGTTTACCCTTTTAGCACTCTGTGATACTTTCAAGGTCACATATATTCTTCTGCACAATTCAAATGCATCGATGCTTATGCAGTATTCCTTATTCACTATCCAACTTTCACATGCACATAATGCATGACTTAGGTCCTTAGGCCTCACAGTAGCAGCTTTGCTCTTCGATACGCTAAAGAGTTCTTGTGCAGCACTTTTACCTAATGTGATATGTATTTTGATCTCCTACCTGCTGCTTCCATGAGCAGTTATTGTGGATGCAAGAAAAACAAAATCCTTGACAGCTTCAACCCTTTCTCCATTATCCATTTTGGATTTTTGTTAGGATTTTTGTTTTCCTTACATTGAGTAGTAACCCATGTGGAAGTCTACAACGCTTTATCATCATCAGAAAATGCTTCAATTCCTCCTCATTTTCAGGAAGCAAGGCTGTGTTGTCTGTATATCGCATGCTGTTCCTCGAGCTTCCTCCAATGCAGCATACTTCTTTATCTAATTCACTGTCTCTGATGATGTCTTCAGCATAAAGTTTGGACGAGTGAGAGGATACAATCCTAGTGCACACATGCGTAACTGTACAGCATCCCTTGTTCTGTTTACATGACCGCCTCTTGATCCGCGGACAAGTTCCTCAGGAGCACAATGAAATGTTCTGGAATCCCCATTCTTCCCAAGGCTATCCATAGTATCTTGTGATCCATACAGCCAAATGCCTTGGCAAAGTCAAGAAAACACATGTTAACAGTTTGGATATTCTCTGCTTTGAGCTAATATCCATCTGATATCAGTAATTATATCCTTTATTCCATGTTAAAGTGTTGAAGAGCAAGGATATTGCTTTGAGGACTAAGGTGTGCCAGGGTATTTTCAATTGGCTTACATGAATGTGGAAGCTGGACAATAATCGGCAAAGACAAAAGAATAATTGATGAATTCAAATTATGCTTTTGGCAAAGAATATTTAAAAACCACAGATTTCCCAAAGAACAGAGCATTCTGCCTTGAAGGAAGCGTAGCCTCAGTGCTCCTTAGAAAGGAGGACGGTGAGGCTCTGTCTCACTTACTGTGACATTTTACCAGAAGGAACCAGACTCTGGAAAAGGGCATTATGGGAGTTACATAATTTTGTGTCAACTTGAGAATATAGAAGTGTAGGGCTAGAGTTTAGTCTGTCAATCAGGTCACAGCCTGATGGGGATTCCTTGTGGGTGTGGCCTTCTCATAGGTAGAGCTCAGGGAACCATTCCTTCTCTCTCTGTCTTCACCTTCCTCTTGATGCCATGTGGAGACTTATGCAAGCCTTGTGGTATGACTACTGACATTAGATCTATGAAACCCTTCACTTACTGGTCTGTGACCTTCCTGTGGTTGTGTGGGCCTTAAGAGGGACTTATAGGCTGGTACCAGACCCAGAGATTTGAGTTGAACTAGCCTGGATGTTTCTTGATGTATAATTAGTTGCTAATATAAAACTCTTTCTTACACATATATGAATGTCACTAAATCTGTTTCTCTAGTCAACCAGCCCAGCACAGTAAAAAAGAAGACCCTCAACAAGATGGGTTGACACAGGGACTGAAACATAAGGATATTTCAGGAGGAAACAGGAGCATAGTACAGGATCATGATATAGGGTCTTCATGAGTAGAAATATACTTGACAGCATATAACAACAACTTATTTCTTATTATATATGTTATATTTTTGGGGGGTGCATCACTGCCCTCTGGTGGTCATGGGAGCTACCCGGCGCTGCTCAATATATGTTATATATTTAATTTTAGATTTTTATTTATTTTATTTTTATTAATTACTTTATTGGGAGTTCATAGAGGTACTATAGTAATCCATAATTCAATTAGTTCAAGCATAATTGTAACAATTGCTGCCATAATCAGTTTCAAAACATTTTCTTTCTTCTTGAACTCTTTGCTATCAACTCTCCTTTATCCCCTCCCTTCCCCACCCTACCCCAGGAACCCTTACCATTATATATATATATATGTAATTTTGTTACTATTATTGGCTGTGTCTTACACCATTCAATTTATCCATTTACCTACAATTCTGCTATTTGTTCCCCTCAGGTGGAATTGCACCTTCATCATTGCTATCAGCTCCCTTTTATCCCTGTCCCTCCACTTTCTTACCATACTCTATGGGAATCATTACTCCCGCTACTGTTTCTGAAGGGGTGTCTATCTTGACGTCCATCCATCAAATGATCTTAATGATACAAATGAATATACACAGGTCTAACATGATTAATGAGGTAAAACAATGACCTTAATAGTAAAGTGAGGGAATATTGAAGAACTAGAGTATAGTTATGTGTTTCATCAGTGCTATACCTCACCCTGGATATTTCATCCTTTCTCTGTGGCCCTTCTGTGAGGGACTGTCCAATTTTCTTTTAGGGGGCTTTTGGGTGTCCACTTCATCCACATGCCTGCTCGCCAATTTGATTGTTTGTTTCTGAGCTTCTGATACCGATTACCATCGACACTGCATGATCAACAGTCTGGTGTGCTTCTTCCATTTGGACTTTGTTGCTTCTCTGCTAGATGGCTGCTTGTTTAACTTCCAGCTTTTAAGATCCCAGATGCTATACATTTTGAAAGCCAGGTACTATCAGATTTCTTCACCACATTTGCTTATTCACCCATTTTATCTTCAACACTCATGTCAGGAAGGTGATTATCATACAGTGCCACATTATTGGAACTGTTTTGTATTGAGGTAATATTTACATAGAGGTCCAAAGTCCATCTGGTCTCTAGTTGTATTTAAATATATATACAAAGAGGGACCAGGAAAAGAAGGGATTTTTTTTTCAGTGCTATGTATTTAAATTTTTTCACCAAACAACTTTATAACCTTCAAAATACTCTCCATTATACCTAATACACTTGTCAAATCTGTGGTACCATTCTCTTTTTAAAATAAAGCATTTTATTGAGGGCCCTTTACTCTTATAACATTCTACACATGAATTGTATAAAGCACATTTGTACATATGTTGCCATCATCATTTTGAAGGCGTTTGCTTTTTTACTTCAGCCTTTGTTATTAGCTCCTCTTTTTCCCACCTATCTCCACCTTCCCTTCCTTGATAAATTATAAAGTATGATTATTTTCATATCTTACACTATCTGCTGTCTCCCTTCACTCATGTTTCTGTTGACTGACCCCTCAGAGGTGGGGGTGGGGGTGGGGTCATATGTCGATCATTGTAATCAGTTCTCCCCACCCCAATTGCCCCTACAATCATGATATCACTACTTCCATTATTATTTTTCTGTCCTGGGTTCTTTTTTCTGTGTGTTGAGAGTTCTTATCTGTACCAGTGTACATGCTTTGTTAGGCAGATTTGTAAACGAGACCTGGGGTGGAGGAAAGCACTAAAGAATTGGAGAAATGTTTCATTGGTGCTATTCAGCACTCTTGCTGACTCATCCCTTCCTTGTAGCCCTTCTGTGAAGGGATGTCCAACTGTCCACAGATGGACTTTGGATCTTCACTCTGACACCCCTCCCCCCATGTTAGCATCGTTATAATTGGTTTGGGTCTTATGATGACTGCTACATGATCCTATCCACAAGATCATACAGGCCAGTGTGCTTCTTCCATGTGGGCTTTCTTGCTTCTATGCTGGATGGCCGTTTGTTTAGCTTCAAACCTTCAAGACCCCAACACTATATCTTTTAATAGCCAGTGTGTTACTCCAGGTTGACGAGAGAAACAAATTCATGGACACTCATATATGTATAATAAATGACTTTACATGCAAGAGCAATTAAGTATTGAAAAAACACCCCAGCACAGTCTAGATCAAGTGTGTAAGTTTGATATTAGTTCGTATGTCTGATTTCAATCTATAAAGTCTTCTTTAGACTAATGAAATACTATGAAATACAAGCAATGATGCCAAATACAGGAAGATCACAGGCCAGTGGGTGGGAAGTCCTGTGGATCCAGTGACATTGTAAGCATCTCAGCACTGTCAGGAATTTCCACCTGGCTCACCCAGCTCCCAGGGCTCTTCACGTGGCTTCTTTTCAGATATGTCTTGCAGGAAGTGTGTGTGTCCCACCTACAGTAAGCTATTTATCTCCACTGTGTCTCCAGATGAGGTCATCAAGCTGTGTTCTGATTGACAAGCTAAACTCCATGCATTCACTCTTACTCCTCTCAGATTGACAACAGACTAGGTAACTGCCGCAGCCAGGCACCATCCGTTTTCTTCACCATATTTACTTATGCAGTCTTTTTGATTTCAGCAATTGTGTCAGAAAGGAGACTATCATAGAACACCAGATTACTAAAACAAAGTGTTCATGTGTTCAGGAAGACTTGAGTAGAGGCCCAATATCCATCTCCTACCTGTGATATTTAGCATATAAATATATGTGTTCATAATCCTATATCTCTATTGTTATATAGTAAAATATTTACATATGCACATGCTTCTATTTAAACCTCTGTAAATGTATTTTGCCTCCCAGTGCTTTCCTCTATTACCTTTTACTTTCCTCTTGTCCCACTGTCATGTTTGGCCTTCATTCAGCTCTAAGTAGTTCCTCCAGACAACATTACACTTGATCACATCCCATCAGGAGTTCTACACCCTCTGTGCCATAAATTTTCAATCTCTTGTTTTTATTTCTTATTTTATTTTCTTAGGTTTTTGTAATCAATTTCATGTGGAATCTTATAGCGTTCCATATGCCAATTGTTTCAAGCATATTTGTACATATGTTCCCATCATCATTTTATAAACATTTCTTTTTGACCCCTTGATATCAGCTCTTCTTTTTTCATCCCCACCCTCTTAGTAAATTATAAATTTTATTGTTTTCATATCTTATACTGACAGCTATCTCCTTTTATCCCTTCATCCATCTTTCTGGTGGCCATTCCTCTTGAGGAGATGGAGATGTTAATGTGTCGATTATTACAATTGGTTCCCTCTTCCTCCCCTGTTCACTCCACCTTCCCTCTACACATCTGGTATCGCTATTCTAATTTTCTATTACTGAGGGGTTTACCTGACCTGCATTCTGTGTATTGTGATCTCTTATGTGTACATACTCCAATCTGGCTAGAACTAAAAGGCATTTGGGGTCATGATGAGGAGGCAGGGTGGTAAGGAGGTCTCAAAAAAACAGAGGAATATTATATGTTTCATCAGTGCTACACTACACCCTGGTTGACTCATCTCTTCCTTGTAGCCCTTCTGTAAGGGAATGTCAAATTGTCTACAAAAGAGTTTGGGACATCTGCTATGACCCCTCTTGTTCTCAACAATATGTTTTTGTTCTTGCTGTTTTGGGTCTTCTGGTGTCTGTTACCTGATTCTGTCAACAACTCATGATCACATAGGATGATGTGTTTCTTGCATATGGGCTTGTTGCTTCTTCACGAGATGACTGCTTGTTATCTTCAAATCTTTATTTTAATTTCTTGTTCCCTTGTCCCTGGGTTTGTTGTCCCCCCCCCTTCTTTGCCCCCATGTACCCCTCTCCTCTGGCCCCAGTGAACCACTGGTCTCATTTTTTCTCCTTGGGATGGTTTATCTTGACTATCTTATGTAGATAGACAAATAAAAGAAGAGGGAGGAGGAGAAGGAGACATCCTGGCCCACCAAATCCTGAAAATGACAACTGGCTCTGAAGAGTGAAGGCATAGAGACAACCATAGGGCTGGTCCCACCACAAGATATGATGCCTCACTGATCCACAGTGCTGCAGGGGACAATACTGAAAACACTGTGCAAGAATTGTACCCCCTCTGATCCCCCACATTTTTCAAACTCACCTGTTGGATAGCTGGCAGCACCTCCCTCATTTTTTTCTTCACCTCTTCTATGTCATCACATCAATGTCCTTTCACATTCCCCTTCATTCGTGGAAACAAAAGAAAGCTGCACAGACTGGAATCAGGTGAATAAGGTGTGCATGGCAATAGAGACATGCTGTTTTCACCAAAAACTGGTGCACTAAGATGGCTGTGTGAGCACCTGAATTATAGTGGTGGCAAAATCAGCCACCTAGCTGCCATGGATCAGGCTTTAAAAAAAATCATTTTACTGGGGACTCTTACAGCTCTTCTAACATTCCAAACATTAATTGGATCAAGCATACCTCTACATATGTTGGCATCTTCGTTTCCAAAACATTTTCTACTTGAGCCCTTGATATAAGTTCCTCTTTTTATTACATCCCTCCTGCACCCTCCCATTCCAGTGAATTCTTGATCAATTATAAATTGTTATTATTCTGTGTATTATACTGTTCGTGATGGGTTATCCTTTTTACCCTTTTCCCCCTCCCCAACCACCCCCCTTCCCTCATTATATCATTACTCCACAACTGTTCCTTGGGAGTTATCTTTCCTGAATTCCATGTGTCAATAACTCTTATCTGTACCAATGTGTGTTCTCCAGTCTACCCGGATTTGTAAGGTAGAACTGGGTCATGGTAGTGGTGGGAGGAAGTATTCCAGAACTAGAGGAATGATGTGGTTTTTTTTTGGGGGGTGGGGGGAGCTATACTGCAGCTTGATTGAACCATCCCTTCCTTAGAACCCTTCTATGGGGTGTATCCTATTGTCTATAGATGGGTTTTGGTAAATCAGACCTTTTGTAGAATATGGTTATAAGGATCTTTTCAAAACTTGGTTAGCAATCAAATAGATAACTTGTTTAACAATCTGACCTGATGGCACTAATTCCAAATGCACTATCTCCCTCACATAAAAAAAAGCATAATCTTGATCTTTAATTTCACTTGACAAGCTTTTAGGACAAGGTGATGATGTTGTCTTCCACTGGCATGATAGATGTTTGGTTTCAGAGTCATCAGGATACTCGTAGTACTGTGTGTTTCTAATCTCCTTTTGCTGGTCAGTCAGAACCCAAAGCACAAAATTCACAGTGACTATCCTCATTCCCAAATCGTCAGTTAAAATTCTCTGAACTGAGCTCCAAGATAGTTCAGATAACTCCCCCATCTCTTCAATGGCCTGTTGTCAGTCTTTAAGCATAAGTGCATAAATTGTGTAGACATTTTTGTCTATTTAGGAAGTTGAAAGACATCCAGATTTATCATCAATCGACCGTTTACCTTTTTTGAAACAAGAAGACCACTCGTACACTTAAGTTTCTCCCATAACTCTATTCTTATAAGCTGTGTTCAACACCACAACAGTTTCTGCATCATTTATCCCAAAGAGAAAATTAAAATTCACAACTGTACATTGTTCTTCTAAATCAGTCATCACACAAAAAAGGTTCAAGTGAAACTGCTTTTACAAAAAAATTCTCTGACCAGAGATAACCTTCCCAAGCAATGCCCTGGATGCACTAACTCAGAGTGAGTTGCTGGATGCTAACCTAGCTAGAACAATGAGTAATATGAAAGCTCCACCCAGCAGAGTTTTTTTCTTGTTTTATTGGGGTACCCCTCATATATACTTTGACAAATGTACCTATATTTATATATATAAATCTATATTTATATGTATATATTTTACTTTCATCTTCTTTCCTATTTTTCTTTATTCTTTCCTCCTGCCCCACTATCATTTTTATTCATTGTTTCCTCTCAGATATATTTCAATTGACCAAACATGACCAGTAATGCTGCACCCTCCTCTTTCAAATTTAGAGCCCTTGCTATTCCCCTGTCCCTGTCATTATTGACTCACCATTCCCCTCCCTCTGCATCCTCCACTCACTGTCGGTCTGCTACTGTCTCCTTGGGATTTCAAGATCATGGTATCTCCCCTGCCAGGTAAGTATTCATTGGGATTTGTTATCCAGGTATATATTAAATAAAGAGAGGGAGAGAGAATAAGAAAGACCATATAAATAGTTTCAAGTCTCACTTTTACCCTGAATCAGAATAAGTGAGTACCTCTCTCTGAAATAGCAAGCAGAACCTGATATAGTTGATCAGTCTAATCCCTTTTCTTTCAGGGTTCCATATCCTGAGATCCACTTACCAAACAGCATTTATACCTTTTTAGTCCTCAACATTCATAACCAGTAAGTGTGCTTCCTACAAGTGTCCATTTATCTTCCTGAAGTCAGGGATGGAGCAGTCTAGTGACCCCTCAACCCATTACCTCTTTAGACTTCCAATTTGGCCCCTTGTGAATAACCCCAACAAGTTCAGATTAGGTAACAAATGCTGTCATAAGTTTATAATTGTGATTACTCAGGGACTTTGAAGCTTTGCTCCCCTTTGTTAGTCTATTGCACTCCTCCCTTGGTTTGCCCCCATGTGGGCAGGTCAGACTGGCGACTCTCCCTGAACTGTATCTTCATTGCTGTCCTCTGTAGCATTGTCATTTAAGGAGAGGATGTCAGGTCTTGAGTTCAGGCTGGCCCTGGGGTCCTCTCTGTGAACCAGCTGTTTTAATTGGAATATAACCTTAAAGGATGGGTGCACCAGAATGAGGTCTACCCTCTCTTTAGCTTTCCTGTAGAAACAAAACAATACCCTCCCCTTGGGTGGATTAATCCCATGGTCCCCCTCTACCATGTTTTTTCTTTCCCCACCCCTATGTGAGCAGTAATATCATATGACTTGGTGTTGGGGTAAGAATGTCTTTCAGGACATGAGCTATCTGTCTATCTATCTATCTATCTATCTATCTATATCATCTATATCTGTATCATCTTTCTATCTATCATCTTTCTGTCTATCTTGATGTATGTGCATTATTGATTTTAGTCTGGATCTTGCCAGATTATCTGGTCCTTAACCCAGTAACTGTACAACACGTGCAATTTCCCCTATGCCCTTTCTACTATTTGAAGTCACCTCAGTGGAATCAAGTTGTACTTATCCTTTTGTGCTTGGTTGACTATACTTAGAATAACAGCCTCCAAATCTTTCCAGGAGACAAGAAGCTTCAACTTTTCATCACTATTTTTTAGGGATGAGTAATACTCCAAATCACTTTCTACAAGACCACCTGCAATGAATGAGTGTTCCTATCTCACCATATCCCCTCCAACATATGTTGCTATGTGATTTTTTAATATTGGGCTATCTTTGTTGATATCTCATTGTTGTTTTAATTTGCTTTTCCTGGATGGGCAGTGATCAGGAACATTGTCTCATTTTTATTCACTAATTGGGTTTCCTCCCTTGTGAATCTTCTGTTCAAGACTTTTGCCCCTTCTCAGAGAGCAATTTTATTTTCTTATCATAAGTGTGCAGGACTCTGTAAATTTTTGTATTAATCTGATATGTCCTTTTGTATTAATCTGATATGTCCTTTTGTATTAATCTAATATGTCCTTTTGTATTAATCTGATATGTCCTTGCTAATTATCTTTTCCCAGTCTGTGGGTTCTCTTATTCTCTTGATGAGGTCTTTTGATTTACATGTGTTTTATCTTTAATATGTCCCACTCATAAATTTTAGCTTACTTTGAGTGTGAATCCTTCCTTATTTCTGATAGTTCATGTATTCCCTGGACTAAATGTGTTAGCTTTGTCCCAAATTTTTCTTTGATAATAGTTTGGAGATTTACCTCAAGTTGTGTGATCCACCGTAAATTTGTTATGTACAGAGAGAGGTAAGGGTCTTGCTTCATTTTTCAGAAAGTAGATGTGCAGTTTTTCCAGCACCATTTGTTAAAAAGGACACTTGCTTCCTATTTTATACTTTTGGGGTCCCTTACTGAGAATCAATTGTCTGTATGCTGCTGAATTTATTTCTGAATTTTCTGTTCCTTTTCATTGGTCTGAGTGTATGTCATTAAACCAGTACCATTTTGTTTTGACAAATGTGGTGGTATAGTAAGTTTTAAAGTCAGGTAATGCTGGCTCTACCCCCTGCACTCCCCCTCCATGTTTTATTCTTATTCTTGAAGAATTCTTTGCTATTTTTGGACTTCTTCCCTTTCCATATGAAGTTAGTGGTCAGTTTTTCCATTTCTTTGCAAAAAGATGCAGTGTTGTATCTGAATTGTTTTGAAGTTATATAGTGTCTTAGGTAAGATTGGTATCTTTACAATAATTAGTCTTCCAATCCACAAAAAAATGTAATATTCTTCCTTTTGTTAAAGCCTCTTTGGTTTCTTGTAATAATGTTCTGTAATTTTCCTCATAGAGATCATTTGCTTTCTTGGTTAGGTATGCTCCTAGATATTTTGATTTATGTTTGCCTACTGTGAAGTGTAGTGTCATCTTGATTTCTTTTGCTGTAATCCCATCAGTTTTGTATATTAATTTAATGGACTTCTGCTTGTTGATCTTGTATTCTGCCACTCTACCTTACCCCTCTATCATTTCCAGCACTCATATTATGGAGCCTTTGGAGTTCTCAATATATAGGATCATATCATCTGCAAATCATGATAGTTTCAGTTTTTCTTTCCCTAGACAAATACCTTTGATGTCCTTCCATTGCCTTATGTTATTTACTAGAACTTCCAGGACAATGTTGAATAAAAGTGGGGATGAGGGACATCTTTGTCTGATGCCCTTTTCCAATGGGAATGTTTTGATCTTTTCTACATTGATTGGAATGCTGGCAGTTACCTTTTCACACATAGCTTGTATTATATTGAGGTAATTTCTTTTCAATCCTATCTTCTTGAGTGAATTAGGGATGGAGTTTAAATGTTGTCAAATTCTTTTTTCTGCATCTATTGATAATATCATGCGGTTTTGTACATTTTCTTGTCAATGTAATCATGTAGTTGATCATGTAGCTGATCCACTACTGCATTCCCAGTATTAAGCCCACTTTACCATGATGAATTATTCACTTTATATACTTTTGTATTTTATTTGACAAAATGTTGCTAAGAACTTTAGGTCTTTAGTTCTCTATTTTTGTTGGATCCTTGCCCAGTTTTGGTATCAGTGTGTGGCAGTCACCTAATCTGGTGTCAATTTGAGGATTAAGCATATAGAGGTGGAGTCTAGCCTGTCAATCTGGAGATAGCCAATGAGACCTCTGTGTGGGAATGGCCTTCTCTTCTAAGAATTCTGGGAAAGTGGATACTTCCTTCTTGGAAGCAGGAAAATATCACTCACATCCTTGGCGCTTGATTGACAAGGTTGGCTCCCTGTGGGACATCCCTGAAGCCACATAGACCTACCTAGAGAAGTCACATGGAGGCTCCTGCCAGCGCTGAGATGCTTACAACACCACTAGATCCCTACCCACTGGCTTGTAATCATTCAACATTTGGCATCATTACATGTGTTTTGTGATTGTGAAGAGGACTTTATAGATTGACATTGGACATATGAACTATCTGACTTGTGATCTTGTAGTGGACAAGGCTGGAATACTTTCTTAATGTACAATTCCCCTTTAAATATAACTCTCTTTTAAATACATATGCATGCTTATGAATTTGTTTCAACCTGACTAACACACAGTATTATACCAACTTCCTGGAATGTGTTTGGGAGTTTACCATTTCTATGTTCTGGAAGAGCTTGTGTGGAGAGTTGGTGTCAGCTCTTTGCTGAATGCTTGGTAGAATTCTCCCGTGAAGCCAACTGGACTGGGACTATTTTTAGCTGATAGTTTCTTGATAGCCATATCTCTTTCTTCTTGTAATTTGGATCTGTTCAAGTTCCTGATGTCTATATGAGATAATCAGTTATTTTATTGCTGTATCTCAACATGCCAATTCTTTCTTGCCCCATATCATGGCAAGTCCATCACCACAGCCATTATCTACAAAACAAGCAAGTTTAGCTCTCACTCTTGGTTAGACTCCTAAAGGAACCTCCTATTTCTAGGCTTAGGTCTTCAAGCCCATTACCCTCAATATCTCCAGTAATCTTGTGAAAGCATATTACATCATATGAGTTTTCTTTTTATAGACCGCTAGTTTTTCCCATTTCCACAGAGTATCAAGTTCTGACTCTCTAGCCTACTGCACAAAGGGCTATTGTAGAAGTTGTATTTTCTAGACAGTCACAAAATTTTTAAATATTTTGCCTATTGTCCATCCTATAACTTCTGAAGAGTTCCCAGACATGTCGATATCTGCCGGATACACTCTCACTCATGTAGCACCACAAAAAAATCCTTTGTTAAGCTACCCATTCCATCATTTTCAGAAAGTATAACTATAATTTATGTAGGGTTACATCCTTTCATCATATTTATTAAATCTTTATACTAAAACATCTGAGAAACTGGATTACATATAGAAAAATGCCACATCAGGATTGGAGGAAAGCTTATTGTGAATCTGCAATATGCAATTGACAAAATATTATTTGTTGAAAGCGAGGAGAATGTGAAGCACTCAATGAATACAATGGACTGCAGTCTTCAGCATGGATTACTACTCAATGTAAGGAAGACCAAATTCTCACAACAGGACTAATAATTGACATCATTATAAATGGAGAAAAGTTTGGGGTTGTCGAGGAATCTGTCTTCCTTGATTCATAATCACTGGTCATGGGAGCAGCAGTCAAGAGATTAAAAGACATATTGATTTGGGTAAATCTGCAGCAGAATATCTCTTTAAAGTGTTGAAAATCAAGAATCTTTGATTTTGAGGTGAAGGTGCACCTGACACAAGCGATTGTATTTTCAATTTTCTCATAATGTTGGATAGGAGATAAGGAAGAGGGAAGAAGTATCATGGTGCTGGAGAAGAATATTCAAAGAACAAACAGATATATCTGTTTGCAAGAAGTACAGCCACATGTTCCCCAGAGGCAGGATCCTTACATACTTGGATATACTGTCAGGTGAGACCAGGCTCTGGAGAAGGACATTATGCTTGGTAAAGTAGAGGAAGGTCCAGTTTAAGATAGACTGACACAGTTGCTGCACCAGTGGGCTCAAGCATAGGAATGATTGTGAGGGTGGCACAGGACCTGGTCATGTTCCCTTCTAGTGTGTTTACATATATGTGCTATGCGCTGGAACTGACTCTGACAGAACAGACCTCACCTCAGCTGGGATCTGCCTCTACAGATGAGGGGAGAGGGAGGAGTCCATTCACTTGGTGCCATGCAGCACTATGGTGAAGTCATATAGAATTACTGAATAAACTAGGAGAGATGATTAATAATGTTATAATGTTCTCTATCATAAACTGATAAAGGTATCTCTAAAATGGACAGGAGATGCATGTAAACCATATGTGTGTATATGTGTGTGTATATATATATAGATAGATAGATAGATGATAGATAGATGATAGATAGATAGATAGATAGAAGATAGATAGATAGATAGATAGATAGATAGATAGATAGATAGATAGAGGGATCGTGCTTAATTCTAGGTCCAATCTAAGAAAAATGAGTGCCTGTGACATGACCTCACTTGATAATTTCCCCATGAACATATCAGTGAAGATGGCTATGCTATAGCAAAGTGTGGTGAGGAAACCAGAGGGCTCCAAGCTACCATAAAGAAGAGTGTCTGCAGCATTAAAAACTTGTATTCAAACAAGCAGACCTCTAAGTGAGGCTTCACCAAAGTCGGCCTGGAAGAAGCATATCAACCTGTGTGATCTAAGGATTATAGATTATTGAAAATAAGAAAATACAAATCTGAAGGTGAGAATAAGACATAGCTTAAATCCAGAAGGTTATGGATAAGAGTAGGTGTCCAAATCCCACTGGCAGGGTCTGCATATGGATTCAGCTTCTGGGCAATCTCCTGTGAGCATTGTCCAGGGATAGCTTTGCTTTCAGACAGCAAACACTATAAGGTTCATTGTGGCAGATGGAGTTAGGTTAGTGTCGCATCTTGTCACTTGATCTCCCTTGTAAGCTATCTTAAAGTTGTTTCATATTTTAATATTTGGGGCTTTCTTTCCTGTTGAGGTTTTTCTCTAACTGCTTCTATATTGTTAGGTTTATTGCTGTTTTGAGGTTTCCTACTTGTTTTGTATAATTTCCTATATACCAAATCTAGAATAGGGAAATCTATAGGGGAAATAACTAGATTAATAATTGCATTAGGGGATGGCAAAGAGGTTGGAGGAAAATGGGGATCTAACAAAAATTAGTATGAGAAGAAAATGTTCTAAAATTGTTTGTAGTGATGATTGCACAACTCTTCATAATAAAATTGATTAAATTGTATGATCTGTGACATATGTGCCAAGAAAGCAATTTTTAAAAAACTATACTTACAAAGCCAGATTTGGTTCATAAGACACAGTTTGTCAACTTATGATTGTATGTGTTGCAGGTCTTTTCACCTAGACCTTATTTGCTGCAACTGTCTATTAGTATTGTTTTCAGGGCTTTTAAAAAATCGCTGTTGTTGATTTTTAATAAAATATTTTCTATTTTGTTTAGTTTGATTTATTTAGCATTCTTTTTCTAATATATGTGCATGTGTGTGAATGTATGTATAGGTATATGTATATTCCTCAGCTGATTTACAATATCACTGTTTGCTTTTCTAACATCTTGCAACTTAAATTCCACGTGAGCCATTTTGATTTTTACTTCTGGTCTACATCCTGAGTCAATACATATGCTTTCTTCATCTCTCGTGTTTTGACCCTAATCCAAGAGACCATTATAACATACAATATTATGTCCTTATCTCCTGACTAGCCTAGCTCCATCTGCTTTTTCTCCATCAGTTTCTTCATTTCTTCAATTCATCAACTCTACTCCCCTGCTTTAAAAAGACTACACAAAACATGAAGTTCTCCTTCGGAAAACACCAGGAAAATACAGTAATGTTCATGAGGTCTTCACTGTACACTTTCCCATTGTCTTTCTAATGTATCTTGAATTCCAACTGCACTGATCAAATCCTCTGCATTCTCAGACATGTCTTCCCAAGCCAAACGAGGCTCTTGCAAATTGTCCTACAAATCTCAGGTTAAACACCACTTCCTCAGAGCTGTCTCCTTTACTTTCATTTACATACCCTGTAGTTTTCCTGAAAGCACTAAGTATAATTTAAAATTCTAAAGGCATCTGTGAGATTATTTTTGCTTATCTCTTCCTCTACCAGGAGATTGCTACATAACCAATTTGTAACACCTAGTAGCAACCAATATATATTTGAGAATTAGGAAATAAATGGATGCTTCAGTGTGATCCATAATTCAAGAAAGCATTGTGAGGCTCATTTGCCATGTTTCTTGATTTGGATAAGCTTTAGTTCTTTTTGAAGTTGGATATATACCACAAATTCTTTGCTAAAATGGAAGAGCTGTTTCCTCGGAAAGCTGCACATGTTTCCCATATCTACACATGTTAATTGCCTAATGACTTCAATTAGAAAACGTCTCCTAACAGGTCATCCATTAAATCACCCCTCTCTATGATACAGCTCAATTTTTTCTGGAGAATCAGCATTTATAGTTTTATATAAATGAACTAAAATCATTTATATTTGAGATATGGTAAAGTTTGGCATTAAATATGTCACATGGAAAATCCCAGAAGTTTTAATTTTAAATAGGAGAGTGCTGTAAGTTAGTTCTGTAATGGATGGGATCATGAAGGAAGAGAAATGAGTAACTGGCACTCATACTTTCACCAGTGGTGCAAAAAAAATTTTCTAATAATGACCTTAGAAAGTTGTGACAATGAATTAAAATAATACTGGAAATAGCTGGCCAATTCTGGTACATATAGACATATAAAGCAGCCCTGGGAGATTAGCACATTATACATTGAGCTGCTAATGCCAAGGTTACTTGTTCATTCCAGTGGAGAAAGATGAGATTTAATGTTCCCTTAAAATTGTACAGACTCAGAAAGCCACTAGGACATAATGGTTTGCTTTAAGTTGGAAATGTTTCAATGACAGTATGTTTGGCTAATTTTATAGGCATATAATAAATTGTGGTTACTAATATTATTTGTTATCATTTACTATCATCATCTATCATAAACCCATATGTGAAGACAGTTACAATAGTGAAATAACGGAAGAGAAATTATTGGTGCTTCTAGGGTGGTCATTTTTGTGGAATTATAAAAACTCCTACTGCCAATTGGATAAGGTCCCAGTTCCTAGCAGGGCTTTAAAAATCCTTCACAAACAATGGTCAAAGGACAGGAAGACAGAAAAAGAGATACAAAAGGTCAATAAGCATCCCTGTTACTCAAAGAAATAGAATGAAAACAATAGTAACCTATGTTTTGTGCACACATTAATTATTTATTGTTTTATTTTGGGTGCTAATGTATATTGTGGGTGAAAATACAATAAAAAGCAACTCATGTATCTTTTACAGAAGTGTAAATCATTCAAATAATTTTGAAAAAGTCAATAATGTGTGTTAAGAACCTCAAAGCTATCCTTATTTTCTTATCTCATGCTTCCACTTCTAACAGTAACAACAGCTAATATCTGAGTGAAGTGTTCAGAAAATGCTCATCAACTTTTATAATACCAAAAACAATTGTTTCAAAAGTCTACCAATTAATAAACAGTTGCATATACAGTGAAAGATTAGGATTTTGCCAGTAAAATGATGAAGAAATAGTAATTTGTTCAAATTGTCAAGTACAGCATCATGTATGGTGTCTGATTTCCAGTATATCCCAAAGCATTTATAATGTACACCAACATATTATCAATAACATACTGATGATATGGATGGTATAATTGTTTAAAATTTTATAGTCATAAATAGAGTTAATAAAATTACCTAAATAAATAAACATTCCCATGATAATTATCCTCGTGCATTGATCATTTTTCACTTTTCCGAGCTCATCTCACTCCAAAACCTTGATCAATTCAGCCTGGATAGGTATCATGTTCTTGCACACAACTGTGCTTTATTGTTGCCAGGTATCAGCCAGTTGGTTCCGACCCATAGCAATCTTCTACACAATAGATCAAAACCTTTCCTTCCCTGTCCTCACAATTGTTTCTATGCTTGAACCCATTGTTGTAGCCATGGTGTCAGTTAATTCCTAAGAGGGCCTTCATCTGTTTTGCTGCTCCAACACTACTTGATCAAGCATGATGTACTTATCCAGGGACTGATCTCTCCGGGCAACATGTTCAAAGTACTAAGACAACGTCGTGCCAGTCTTGCCTCTATGTAGCAGTTGGTTGTATCTTTTCTGAGACAGATCAATTTGTTCTTTTGGCAGTCTGTAGCACTTTCAATATTCTTTGCCAGTACCACAATCCAGGTGCATCCATTGTTCTTCAGTCATCCTTATTCAATATCCAACCTTCACATGCCTATGAAGTTATTAAAAATACCATGCTTGGGTCAAGTGCACCTTAGTCCTCAAAACAATATCCTTTGGTTTAAATACTCTCAGGGGCCTTATATAATAGGGTTACACAATGTAATGCATCACAGGCTTTCTTGATTGCTGCTTCCATAAGCTTTGATTGTGGATCAAAGAAAGACAAAATCCTTAACACTTCAACCTTTTCTCTGTTTATCAGAGAAAAGGTCCAATTGTGAGGATTTGCATCTTCTTCATTTTGAATTGTAATCCATAATGAAGACTGTGAGCCTTGATCTTCATCAGTAAGTGCTTTAAGTTCTCACCACGTTCAGCAAGACTGTTTCATCTGTAGATTGCAGGTTCATAATAAGCCTTCCTACAATACTGATGTTGCATTTGTATTCATATAATTTAGTTTTTCTGATTATTTGCTCAGCATGCAGATTGAACAAGTATGGTGAGAGGATACAGCTCATTTTTCCTGACTTAAACCATGCACTATTTCCTTATTCTATTTTCACTATTGCGTCTTGATCCTAGTACAACGAAATATTCTGAAAGACCACAATGAAATGTTCTGGAACTCCCCTTCTTCTCAAGGTTAGCCAAGGTTTTATATGATTCACACACTCAAATGCCTCAGCATAGTCAATAAAACACACTAAGCACCTTTCTGGAACTTTGTTTTCAGCCAGGTGTAAGTAGTCTTCCCAATGTTTCCTTTGTCTCATTCCCTTTCGTAACCAAAGTATTTATTCAGAGAAACTTTCTAGCCTACAGAGACTGTATTTCCCTTCAAAGGTCTAATTAGTCCTAGGAGACATCTTCAGGACAGCATTTGTTGTTCATCCTGTGCAACATCTGTTAACTTGTCCACTTCACAAAAGACTGAAATTCCTTGTGGCTTCCTAACTCTCAGCATAGTACCAGTCATGGATAGATAAATAGATTATCAATAGATGGATAGACCAACTTGTAGACAGAAATAAAGTTAGATAGATAAATAGGTAGATAGAGTGAGTGGCTGGATGAATAGATAAAGTACACATTGATATAAAATCATATTAAATAGGGTGATGCCTTCTATTAAGTTCTATAATTTACCTGTAGATTCTTGTACCCCTAGCAATGGCTACCCAGAAACTCACAGACAAAATGTTTAAAGAGCTCATGTTTAAAGAGTTTATTGAGGGGTTGACAAGTTTTGTAGCAGTGAGAAATATTCAGGATAATGTTTACCAGGATGTGTTACAAAGTTTCAGTTCTGCTCATACATATGCTAAGGGAAATCACACTCTGTGGTTACACTCAACTGGTAGAGACTCAGGGTAAGCAAATCCAAATTTCCCAATTAAGATCTTAGCGCAATGTTTCTCAACTTTCCAAATGCCACCACCCTTTGATATAGTTCCTCATGTTGTGGTGACGCTCAACAATAAAATTATTTTCATTGCTACTTCATAAATGTAATTTTGCTACTGTTATGAACAAGGTAACCCCTATGAAAGGGTTGTTTGACCCCCAAAGGGATCATAACCTCACTCAATAAGGCAGCCTCCTGCAAAAAAGCATTCATTTTAACTTGACCCTGGACAGAAGTCCACCACCTAGTTCCATGTTCTGGCTCCTAGTTTTGCTGCGCTTCTCTGATGGTATAACTGTTCATGGATTCAGAAAGTTCACTATGCAGAAATCTTGAGTCCAAAGAATGCATGCCACTGTTGCCATTTGCTGGTAATGAAATTTCCCCTCCTGTTTTTCAGAGGGTTCGTTTATATATGACAGGATGCCATTCCAGGGA
The DNA here is from genome assembly GCA_004026705.1 of Nesogale talazaci. Classification (NCBI taxonomy): domain Eukaryota; kingdom Metazoa; phylum Chordata; class Mammalia; order Afrosoricida; family Tenrecidae; genus Nesogale; species Nesogale talazaci. The sequence continues at coordinate 86,082 of PVJH01000946.1, forward strand.
ATTCCATTTACAATTACTCATAGGTGAGCCACGTGCATATCTTTTCCCAATGTCTGCCAAGACTTCTGCCGGGTAAGGTCATTTGGAGGGAGTTAGATATTCTGGCTAGAAGAACCACATTAAATAATTCATGACCCCTGCAAGTAGCTCAAAATCATTTTTCAATGATGAGACTGGCTATATAAAGAATTTGGTTGTTAATTGTTGTATGTTTTTTTCTGACTCACGACCATCCTATGATCGGCAAAAAGACATAATGCCTGGTCCTCTTGCACTATCCCCACAATCACTGCTGTGTTTGATCCACTCTTGCGGCGAATCTTATTCCATTTCATCTTCTTGTGTACTGTCTACATGGGGAGGAAGGGGGAAGGAGAGAAGAAGAGAGAGACACTCACAAAATTGTTCATGTGGGCAGTTTCCAACTCTGTGGTTAGATGTCAAACTGGAGGTTTCTCCTTCCTCTTGTACCTGCAAAAGTGAATGACACAAATAACAGTCTTCTGACTACTAAGAGGGCTCCATAGGCTATAAAGCAGGTTCAAGTACAAAGAACCAGAAGCCAAGTGGCTAATCAGATGCAGATTCCACCCAAAGCAACTAGCACATAAGGCTTCCCACTGTTTTCACATATGTTAGATGTATGCCACGTGTCTGAGGAAAATTTCTTTCAATTCATTGACTTCTCACCATAGATCTCACCATTAAAATGATTATAGTTTATTAAAGGTCAACATTAAAGAGTGCTCTACCTTATGGAAAACCACTAAGAACCCTGGCCCAGTCAATTTAATACAAGATCTTGGTTGCCACATCACACATGATGTCCCTCTCCAGGCTTCTCCAAATGAAATGTCTGAAGCACTTTAAATCAAATCTTTCCATCTTTGTTGGCAATATTATTTTCCAATCCTCTAATTCAGAGACATTAAGTATTTGTTCATCTTCTTTAGTTCATTGTCTAGCTTTCCCAAGCATTTGAGGAGATTGAAAATACCATAGTGTGATCAGCATATGGAAGGCAAACAACAGACAAGGGAATTAAGGGAGACAGCGGTCAGTGAAGGTCATGAAAATAATAATAATTTATAAATTATCAAGGGTTCGTGAGGTGCTGACAGGAGGTTTGACAGGTTGTTGCTTACATATTTCTTGACAAAGACAAAGAGCACCACTAGTTCTGTATCCATTTGTTGAAACAACTCTTTTTGTATTCCGCCAGCTCCTGAAGGCTCATAATTTGGCTTTTATTTTTGACCAGTACATTCAGTACATATTGGATTTATTCATTCAATACCATTGGCCCTTGATCATATGCTAACTTCCATACGTGATTGCGTGTTGACCACATCTTTTTAGTAGAGTGTGCATTCCTTTCATCTTCTTTTGGTATTTTTATGTTGTACAATCTTTTGTCCATGGAAACTTTTAATATTCCAACTCAAGGAATGGATAATCTCTTCAGTTCTTTCAGTTTGAGATATACTAAGTGTGGAAGTCACCTAATCTGGTGTCAATTTGAGGCTTAAGATGTGGGATTGGAGTCTAGCTTCTCAATCTGGAGATTGAGACCTCTATGTGGGCATGGCCTTTTCCTTTAAGAACTCTGGGATATCCACCCATATTTCCCCCTTTGAGATGCTCTATTGAGAAGACACAGGTTTACTCCCTGGAAGACAATGCAGCTGACAAGACACGTGGATGGGAGCATGTTGATAAACCCTGAGCCCTGGAAAATGGAGGAGCCATGGAGAAACCCCTGCCAGAACTGAGATGCTTCTACCACCACTGAATACCCAAGACTGCACCCACTGGCCTATGATTGTCCTGGTGTCATTGCTTACACTTCATGAGGACTTATGGATTGTTATCAGAACTATGGGCTGATATTGGACTTATAACCTTGGACTGGACTGGGCTGGGATGTTTTCTTAATACTCAATTACTCTTGCATATAAACCTCTTTCTTACACACATATGAGTGTTTATGAACTTGTTTCTCTAGTCTACCCAGAATAACACACTAAAGAAATTCTCTCCTTTGCACCTTCTAACTCTAGACCTCCTTACACACATTTGATTTATGTCTTCTGGAGCTTCCTTTTGAATTAATCTGTTCACCTATTTTGCTTCATCATTTCTTACTATAGATTTAGCTTCTCTATACTCTAGAGTAAGCTTCAGATTCACTTCTGATATTCATTTCGATCTTTTATTTCTTTCCTCTCTTTTAAGTGAAATTTTGTTCTCTTTATATACGATGTCCCTTATATCAGTCGACAAATACTCTGACTCCTCGTCAACAACGTTCATTGTGTAGAATTTGCTCCTGAGACTGGCTTACATTTTAGGTGGAATATACCCAGTCATGTTGTTTGCTGCCATAATGGGTTTTCATTTTCTCCTACTTCATTCTGAACTTGCATATCTATAATTGGGGATTTTCCACAGTTTCCCACTGGCTGGGCTCTGACTTACTAGAGTGACCTTTGCCACCATCTCTTTCCACAGATAGAGTTTATTCCATTCACGTGTATTCCATCTGGTCAAGTCAACGTGAATAGTCACCATTTATATTGTTAAAAATAAAAATATTTTGTAATGAAGAATTTTTGGCCATTCTGTCACTCACTCTTCCAATTTCTATGATCAAAACCATATTCCCCAACTTCTAATCATTCACTTTTAAAAAAGGTTTTATTGACATATAATTTATGTGTCATACAATTCAGATGTATTATTGAATTAATAATATATTATATGATTATAAGATATAATATATTAAAGTAGTTATACAATCATCATCACAATGGATTTTAGAATACATTCTTAATTTTTCTACCTCCTCTTTACTAGCTCCTCGCATAAGTCCCCTGCGATAACTTTAAAGAACTACCTATCAAACCACTGTCTATAGGTTTATCTCTCCTGGACTTCATATAAAGAGCATCATACAAGATCTTTCACAATGATAACAAAATAAAACTCAGAAAATCCTCAATTCAAGAGCAACCAGAAGATCATAGAAATTAGAATAAATTACAAATGAGTCAAAGGGGAAAATGAATTATAATATGTTAAAATTGAATTTAACTGTGTCTGCAGTAATTCACGTATCAACGTCCTCTGTCTGAACACAGGGCTATTTGCATCCCTAATGAAGAGTCAGAGGTGACTCATAATAGACTTAATCCACATGGGGCTCTGGAAATGGATTTTGGGCATCCCCTGCCCTCCATAACCTTCTGTAAACCAGGTGCTCTGAATTTAAAGTCTAATGCAATTCCTTCCTCAACCCTTGATCTTATTGTTTGCAATCTTTGGATGACACAGTTGAAGTGCTTCTTCTGTATGGACTTAGCTGAAGCCTCACTTAAATGACATTTTGTTTTAATATAAATTTTTAATTAATGACCCCAGACTCCATTTTTAATGATAGTTGGACACCATCTAATTTCTTCACCACATTTCCTTTGTTTTCTCAAAATTTTGCATTCCAAGGATCAGTCATTAGCAATGCATCTTGATTCATGTTGGATCATTTTCAGACTTCAATCTTCTTAATCTCTGGTATTAGTGACTTATGGAGAAATTTGAATAATGGCCATAGTATCAGAAATTTCTGTGAGTGTATGGGTCTTATTTCATAATTACAGAGAATGTGGAGAGCCTTTGAAATAAGAATTAAGGGTGTACATAATATCTAATATTCCTTGACTAAATAGAATTAATGTAAAATTTGACAAAATAAAGTGGAAAGATCTAGTACATATCTTCCATTAAAGATGTACGCATTTAACATAAAAACTTGGCACAGCAACAATAAGTTGCCCCCAGCTTATCTTTATTTGTGCTTCAAGTTGAAGGTCATTTCCTGGGTTATCTTTTGAGGGAGCATTCACAGATTTACACTATGTCCTTGTTTTGAGTTTTGAAGTGATTTAAGAGGCTTCAGCAGAGGTTGTTCATGACCAGAGAATTGAGCATGTGATATGGATAGAAATATTTCTCATTATATCCAAATATAATTTTTCATAAAGCCCATAGCAAACTTTGAAGCTGCCATGATTTTTACCAATGAATCTAACTGGTCTGGATTAAACTGCAGCGATGATGAGAATATAAATTCCATTCCTTTTTTTCCTTGTAATATTAGGGTTTGTATTCTTTGCAGCTGTAATAACCTCTAGACTTCAACAAAATTGAAAACCTTTAAATAGCCTTTCACAACCTTTCAGTGGAGTAATGAAGTTTTAAGTACTCACTGGGGATTTTTCACTTCACAAAATCCTAAGCAGCAGTAGATATTAAAATCTGATGTTTACTTCAACTCTTTTATAGCCTAATGGGTTTTTCTGACAGTGTAATTTTTAAAAGGTTGTGTTTCATTTATTAATACAGTGTACTCATGCTGGTAACCTTTCTTCTTTAAGGACTCTGATGGGAGTCTTATGGTTAAACCTTGGTTGAATGCCAGAGGGATCAACAGGGACAGGGAAAACAGTGACTGGCAAAGGAAGTTGCTAAGACTGCAGGAAAGCAGGTTGTTTGGGGTACTGAAAATGGAAAAAGTCCTTTATTTATGATTTAAACACTACAGGAGGTGAAAAAACAAATGCAGGATGTGGAGTCCCTGCGTGCACATAATTATGAGTATACGATTCACTGGCATTGACACAGTTGCTCACCAACCAAAAGATATGCCCAGGAAATCCAGCTGTTCCATAGCCTGATGGGAATGATTCTCTTCTCTGATTCTGTTGTACCAAGAGCCAGTGGGTGGGTATTTGGAATCCAAGGAGAAATTGCAGGGTGAACAACAGGCAGAACCACATTTAAGGAGAAACTAGATGTGATTTGGAAAGATTTCACTTGACATGTCAGGTGTCTGAAACACAGGCAAAGCTTGGGTGAGCTACAACTGAGGCATTAAAAAGCAATCCGTTTTTTATATACTTAATGTCTGTCTAGTTAATAGATATTTGTAAGGTAAGAGTGGGAAGTGACAGGGTTTATTTTCATCAACTGTGATGTAGTCAAGTTAGTCTTAGGCATATATATTATCCAGTGTGCTATTTTGAATTCAAAAATAAAGGTACCACTGCAAAATAAATTTAAAATATACTGTAAAGGAAAGAAGCTTAATGGTCATAAAGGATGGATAACTTGTCATGATTTTTATTTTCACATTTCACAAAAAAATAGTTGGTTTGGCTTTGTTTTGTACATATGAAACTCTGAATTTGGGACTTTGCCTTAATGGTTAAAGACAGTTTCAGAAAACATCAAATATGTACTAAATTATCATTTCAATAACTTTATAATAGGATGAGGATTGATGATTACTATTTGAAAAATTATCATAATTTTTAGAAGCCTGAGGAAATTTAGATAAGCAAAACAAAAGTCAAAATTTCTTATAATCCTAAAATCCATACAGAAAAGTGTTCATTGGTATATGACTTTTCAGCAAGTTTAATTTTGTGTTGTCATAAAGCTTTCTGGTTTTCCCCATGCCTCTATGTCTTCTTTGACATGATGGCTGCATAGAAGTTCATTGGTTATTTTGCTAGATAAGGGACAAAGTAAGAGTTGTGATAAACAATTTTTCTGCTTGAAAAACTACTGGTTAAAAAAAACTCCTGGTGAACTCTACTTCTGACTTCTTAGCCAAGATCCTACCTAGTTTTTCAGTAATCTGTAGTTTGGTTATCACCATCCTGATATTCTTCAAAGACAGTTCATCATCTCCCCTTCTTCCAGTTTTCATTTCAATTCATGGCAGGCAATCAACAGTATTATCTATTTTTTTACTTATCTTTCTCATCCAACCCCTAAACCCACCTAACATTCAATGTGATACATTCATTTCTTTCTAGCATAAGTTGTTACTACAATTCCAAGTGTCTCTTCTGCCTTGCCCAGTCTATTGTCATGCTCTGCCTCCTTTCTTCAAGTGTCAGATCATTTTACTTCCTGTTGCTTAAGTTATTGATTACATTTCCCACATAAGGAATCCCTTAAGAACATATATTGAATGCTAATTATGTGCTATACAATGTAACAGACTCTGTGACATCATGTGAGATGTCATTGCAGTTTCTTCCTGAAAAAAACTACCGACTAAGAGGAAGGAAGAATCTTGAACCATCAACCCAATAGTCACAAAGCAGTAATCCTTTCTTGTAATTGAGGCATATGCAAAGTGCAGTCAGAACACAGAATAAAGATCATTTAAACATATTTAAAAGAGTTGCATCTGTCACATCATCTGGACATTTGCCAAAATATTGAGTAAAAAATCATATTCTTAAGTTTCTAGAGCTCCTATAATAAAAATACCACAAGTGGCTGACATTAATTAGCAGAAATCAATTCTCTTATGATTTAGGAGACTAAAAGTCCAAATTCAGAACACTACCTCAAGTGGAAGACTCTCTCTCTCTCTCTCTCTCTCTCTCTGATCACAGTTGAGGAACAAGATTCTTGTCTCCTTTCAAAAATCTGTGGACATAGCATTACTCAGAGTTTTCCATGTTTCTTAGGATCTCACACCCACTGCGATGAGGAGATTCCCAACACAGGGACTTAGAGTCCAAAAAACACTTTTTGCCTGCCTCTTATTTTGGGGTGGAAATAGATGCCTAGTCTCTGCTAGTATTTATTACTTTGTATCTCTTACAAGATGATCTGGGCCTCATTTAGGGGGCTCGCTTCACATCTGCTCGAGGTTGTGACCTGTGTAAGGATGTTCATTCCCCCCTCTTAATCTTAAAAATGATTAGATGTTGTGTCAGTCTGGGTAGACTAAAGAAACAAATACATAGACATGCATATGTGTATAAGAAAAGTTTATATATAAGAAGAATGGAACATTGAGAAAGCATCCCAACCCAATCCAGTCCAAGTCCACAAGTCTGATATTAGCCCATATGCTTGATACCAGTCTATAAAGTCTTCTTCAGATTCATGAGGCACATGCAATTATGCAAGGACAATCACCCGTTCGTGGGTGGAGAGTCTTGTGTATCCATGTTGGTAGAAGCATCTCAGCGCTGGCAGGGGCCTCTCTGTAGCTTCTCGAGCATTTCAGCATGGACAGGAATCTCCATGTGACTTTTCTGACTTCAGAGGCCTGGTTTCATTAGGGCAAGCCCATATGGCTTCTCCTACAACTCCTCCAGTTTCTAGAACTCAGGGTGTATCAACATGTGTCTTGTCAGCTACAATGTCTCCCAAGGAGCGAGCCTTGATTCTTTCACCTCCAAGAGGAAATGCCATGAGATTTCCCAATTCTCAGCAGAAAGCTATTCCTACAGAGAGGTCTCATTGGCTTTCTCCAGATTGTCAGGCTAGACTCCACTCCTACACTCCCAATCCTGAAATTGACACAAGAGTACATAACTGCCACAGATATGCACATCAAATCACATCATAGAGGATGATTATATCATTATATAACTGCTAAATCATGTCATGACATAATTGTAAATGAGAATTGTGTCCTAGGAAAATTGATATACATTTGGGGAAATGAAAGACACAATTAAATCATTGACACTTTGTATACAATCTTAGTTTTCATTTCAATTGTTTTTACTAAATCACAGGGCCTACAATTTGATAGCACAATTTTATTCATAGTTGTTTCATATATGTGTGTATATATGTATATATGTATTTGATAACACAATTTTTATTCACAATTGTTTCATATATATGCATATATGTATGTGTATATGTGAGTATATTCTTCCATTTTCCAAGAGATTCTAAGATCCTTTGAGGCAGGGAACATCCCTTCAATTCATTTATCATTCTAAAGGTACAAAGTGAAATTCTAATGAGCATTGTCAGAGGTGGTATTCTGTATTTAGAGAGTGCCTGGAGCAAGATTATCATGACGCCCAGCTTCCTTGAACATAAAGTCTCAGAAAGAGCTGTGATTAATATTTAATCAGGAGAGATATTTAGTACTAAGGGAACACATAACAGCATAATATAACACAGCTTAGGATGTTACTCCCCCAAGACAGTGACATGGAGGATGACTAGATTCCAACTTATTCCAGGGGAAATGGCAGGTGGTAGATCAAACAGCAAATGAAGGATTAGAGAACAAGATGAGCAAATAATTATTGAGGGCATAGAAATAAAACTTTAAAAGCATGCACTATGAGTAGAATATACCATAAGGGAAACAATAGATAAAGCTGGGGAGGTAGGTGAGGATGCAACCATGTTAACGACTCTGGATCTCTTCACAGGGTAATGGGGAGTCACTAAAAAGTTTTTAAAGCATTTGGATTACAAAAAACATCGTTTGGTATATAAGCTCAGAAAAAGTGGAGAGTGTGATGGGAAGGGACAAGAGAGGAAAATTTTAGAAAGTGGTATAATCCAGAGAAGATGATGGTAGTCTGTAACAGGTGAAGCTGCAAACAAGTGGAAATTTTCAAATAGCCATAACATGGTATCAGGAAGTAAAACTATTTAGCCTATGATTAGACTTGGAAAATGCTTTCTTAGAACCAGATCTATTTGGTTCAATCTCTTTGCTTGCTGGATGGCCTAAACTATAGTATTTAGCTTTAAGGCAAAGATGATGATTCTGTTGGGCTTACACAATTTTAAGAGAAGTAGGCTTCAGTAAGAAAATATGAACAAATTAACTTCATGCAATACTAGTGCTAGAGGTGTTCAGATACTGTTAGAAAATTTTCTTACTTCTATTCTTTACATGAGAGTACAACAGAGTCAGTATATGTTTTCCAGGACAATTACAGAACTCATAGGAAATCATAGCATTTCCTTGGAAGACTTTCTAGTACAGCTTTTTGGCTTTATAATATCTTGCCTTTATAATGGCATGAGCTTCTCAACAGTTAATCAGGTTAAGTGTTATCAACAGATTTACTGTCCTAAGTCAGGGAAGAAGGATACAAGAGACAGAGTGGCAGGGAGTCAAGATACATACAAATATGGAGATTGAAAGAAAATGTTATTGGCTTTTATGGTCCTTAAAAGTGACCAGGTAGATGCATTCCACAAATCAGTCATTGAATGTATGCCAGATACTTTGTTTTAGAGGAGACTGAAACATTGCAAAGCAGTTTCAAGCAACTTACAAAGGAAATTATTCTCTTGGTGCAACTGCTATATGGTCTAATCTAGATGGAACTTATGTTTTCACTTGAGGAGTTATTTCCAACACTTATTTATCACTTCGGTGCAATGCTAATCCTGCATAATTTTCTAGTGTTAGGTAAGTAATTTAAATCTTGTGGGGAAAATAGTAACCTTACCTGAATGACCACATCAATCTTTAACTCCAGCAAATAACTGTTTAGGAATTTTACTAGAGCCATAAGAAAAGAGGCTCTTGTTTTCATGGGATTGCAAACTGAAAGAGCAAATTAGCTTCAAGAGAAGTTGCCTCCCTGAGATTGAAGCCTATAGATAAGAAAGAAGAGCAGAGAAGTAGAGAATAAGATAAAACTCTGATTTCTGTGAGCACTGTGTCCAGTCACACCTAAAACCATCTATCCTTCTTATGACTGGGATATATCAATCTATAGACAGATGGACAGTAGCTACTATATTGGCTCTAATTCAAGGTGACCATTTTGAACCATAGACTAAAACAATGCTTGGTCTCGTGTCATCTTCCTGATGACTGGTACGTTCAGATCCACCCTTGCTGCACACGGAATATCTCCTTCACCCTCGTAAGCCCTCTAAGTTGCCAAACATGATGTCTTCCTCCAGCTATTGATCCTTCCTGATAATAAGTTAAACTGTTGAATACAAAAGTATTTGTCTGAAATGTGAACTCTCATTTTTTAAACCTAATTTTTTTTAAATTAAAATTTTGATAAAGACCTAATAAATAAAGAATAAGCAAAGCTGCTGTGTCAGACCATGTTCTGTTGTGACTCTTTTGTGTTTTTGTTGGCTAAATTTCAGATTTATATCACCAGCACCTTCTACTTAGTTCACGCTGCTGTGAGTATGCCACTGAAACCTGTATAGCTCGAGGGCCCCTGTTGGCATTTGAAACGCTAATGGTATATCCCCCCGTCATACAGACATGCAAGCCTAAGTACATTTTTTAAAAATTGGCAGATGAGTAGTGGTATTGAGTAAATTAGGTCCTTTATTCTTCGCTTAAGTTTCTTTGAATTGACTTTCATTCACAACTAAACACAACCTGCCATCTCTTTTGTACTCAGAATACCTATATCCTTCCATATTGATTTGGAATATTTGCCCAGAGTTATCTAGAAAGATTTTTATTGAAATTATATCTACATCAGTCTTTTAGTCCATTTTATATTACATTGTTCCAGGAAAGTCAGTTTTAAAGAATCTTAAATAAAAAAGCCTTCACCCAACATAAGCTGTAGGCCTTTACAAAAGAGTCTTTGTTGCATTATAGATTAAAGATGTTCAGAAAGCAGTATAGCTTATTGGAAAGAGCACATACTTTGAAATATGTCCTAGAGTTATATTTCACATCCGTCATTTGATAGTAGCATGATTCCCCCTCCAAAAAAATTAACAAACTGAGCTTCAGAATTTTCATCAACAAAATAGGAGTTAGGATGCTTTCTCACTTATGTGAAGATTAAATGAAATCACATTTATAATGCACTCTCTTCTGGAGGATAAGGAATCGCCTTTGTTTCCTGGTATATCCCCTAGGACCTACTACAGTGCTCAACAAGTATTTGAGGGTTATTAACTATTTGGTTTAAACAGAAATAGGTCTACCAGGTAAGAAATGTTTGATACATTGCAACTAGTAAAATGGTGGTAATGATGATGAAAATCATCCTCGTAAGTACCTGGGCTACTATTGCACTGTGCTGCTCATGAGAGAGAACGAGGCCTGGCAGCCTCACGGGACAATTGCTGATGCTATTCTCTGCTGCAAAACTATGCCCAACATTATGAAGATGAACAAATACAGGTTTGTTAGGGATTGAACTGTGGGTCCCCAAATATGGTATTAGAATCGTATAACCCCAACAATTTCAGGTGGACTTTTGTTTAGAAATAGAGCTTTGTTTGTTATTTTAATTAGATTACACCTACGTAATGTTGTTGCCAGGGGTTAAGGAGTCAGTTCTGACCTCTCAAGATCTTATGCACAACAAAATGCAACACTTTCCAATCCGGAACCATTAGCAGAACTCCTTCTTTGTCGGAGCCCATTCTTGCAGCCACTGTGTCAATCTGTTTTATTTCTTTTCCACTGATTCTCAGCTTCACCAAACAAGAAGTCCTTTTCCAGGTATTAGTTCATCTTGATAACAAGTCTGAGACCACATGGTACAATGGAAAGGAAGTTTCCTCAGGAGTGTGGCCAACTTTTAATTCAGATTCTGTCTCTTCTTGCTTATTTAAATGTGATTTTTATCTCACTGACCTCTAGTTCTTTGGACTTGTGTCAATGTCTGCCATATTGCCACCTCACCCTGGGTGCTATCAGTCATGTTGGGTGCTACATGGGTGCTAGCTGGTGGGTCTGGGTGCTAGCTCATCATGTTGCCTGCTTACCTTGAATCCATCCACCTCTGCTTCTTCCTGTCTGTGTTTTCCTGATCCTGTCTGTCTTCCTGCTTTCCAAGTTGAATAGCCCTGGGAGCTACTTGAATCAGGAAAAATACACAACTTAACATTTGAATCATGTACTTGAACTGGCCTAGACTCATCCACTTCCACAACTGAGTGAGCTATTTCCTTGTTATAAATTTCTCTCTATGTAGTTATTTAGTTATACTCTATGTATTTATTAATTAAGCACCACCATTTTCCCCTTTCTAAGGAATTTAGCCTATCACAGTGTCCAAAGTATGTGATAACTCCAGAATAAAGACAGGATTGGACACAGAACTCTACATGGAGGGTAGCGAAGAAAGGATCATTTACAAACCCAGAAATATGGAGCATCTATGACTATATATGAAGAAGGTGTCTACATGGCTGATACCCTGGTTTAGAATTTTTTAGCCCCAGGTATGTATGAAAATAAATTTCTGGATTTTTAAAGCTACTTCTGGCATTTCTGTTATAACAATATCAGAAAACTTAAAAAGTTAATTTCTTTGCATCCAGAAAAATAATATTTGAAAGCTGAGTGTCGTAGCAAATATAAAATTCTTCTGGACATAATTGAACTATATAATGATTTGATATATGTATTAATATCAATTTATTTTTTAAAATGTTAAAAACGGCAACAACAATACAACATCTAGTTCAGATGCAGCCCCAGGCTGGAACCCTCATTTATTCTTCTAGGTGAATTCCCCGCCCACAGTACAGTATCGTTCTTGTAGTGCTTACCACTTTATTCTTTGGGTGTTAGCTGCTTATTAGCATATTCTTCTAATTTCCAATCTTAAAAATATCTTTTAAAATATAAACAGTGCTTAGTTCAATTCCATGGTCTTGGAATTGGGCTACAGCATGAACCACATTCACTTGCCACTTTGCCAGACTACAGTGGCTTGCATGATGCTCTAATGCTAGAAATTATGTTACTAGAATTTCAAATATCAGCAAGGTGACCCATGGTAGACAGATGTTGGCAGACTGAAAATATTAATACTATTTCTGGAAAGAAGTATCTATTATAAAATATAATATAGGGGAGAAATTGTCAAAAGAGGGGTAAAGAACAACTCAGGTTGGAAGACACTCACAATGCAACTGAGAAAGAATGGTCTCTTTAAAGTAGAGGCAAGCTTAATGATGAGGATCCAGCAAAGATTTTAGAAACCTGATTTACAGAGGAGGTAAAACTCAAAATGAGAAGGAGCAGGTGAAAATACCCATTGATAATCAGAGTGTGGAATGTACAAAGTATGAATCTCAATAAAATTTAATTTTTCAAAAATGAAATGGAACTCATAATGATTAATAACCATAGCATTAGTGAGCTGACATAGACTGCTCAACAATCATATGATTGACTTTGCTGAAAATGAAAGTAGGAAAAATTTTTTTTCTATTTATGGTAAAAAATGTTTCAAGGTTTATCTTGAAGTACAATACAGCCTCTATCACTATATCTCTACATCTAAAAGGAAGACCAGTTAATGGGATTGTTCTTCAAATTTATGCACCAGCAACTAAATGCAGTACAAAGAATTTGAAGAATTTATCAAATTCTTGAGTCTAAAATTAATCAAACATGTGTCATAGATACACTGATAGTTGCTAGTGATTGAAATTCAAAAGATGGTACCAGTAAAACTAGAAGGAACAGCAAATAAAAAATATGATCTTGGTGATACAAGTGATGTTGGAGATTGCATAATAGAATTTGCCAGATCAGTAAATTTTTCATTGCAAACATCTTTTTGAACAACATAAATTATGACTATATATGTGGAAATTTCCAGATGAAATACACAGGAACTAAATTGATTACATTTGTGGGAAGAGACGATGGAGAAGTTCAACATCATCAGTCAAAATAAAGCCAGGGGCTGACTGTGAAACAGAACATCAATTTCTCTGATCCAAGTTCAAGATGAAGTTGAATAAAAAATGTAAAAGTACAGGACAGTCAAACTATGGCCTTGAGTATATCCTGACCTGAATTTAATGACCATTTCACGAAAAGATTCAAATCACTCTTCTGTACTAATGACAAGTTTTAGGATGGCACCAAGGTCATTGCATACAAAGAAAGCAAAAGATCATTAGCAAGACTGCAAAGAAAAATAATTTTACATTGTATATCAGAGATATCATGAAGCTTGCTCTAGAATGTAGAGTTCCCTCACTAGCTGGGGCCAATCTGTTTCAAAATATAGCAATCCAACATTCTAGAGGGAAAAAGAAACACTGCCATATATGTGGTTCTCTGCCATCCTCACATATGCTATGCCGCAGTCCATTGTCTAGCTAATGTGCCAGTCCATCTCACTGAGGATCTTCCTCTGTTGTGCTGGCCCTCTTACTTTACCAAATGTGATATTCTTCTTCAGTAACTGAGCACTCCTAATGATACATCCAATATCTGAGTGACACAGTGTCACTATTTTTGCTTCTATAGAACAATCTGATTAGACTTCTTCCAAGGAAGATTTGTTCATTCTTCTGACAGCTCATGAAGTTTTTAATAGTATTGTCCAATACCATAATAAAAACATTGCTTCTGCTCTTGATAACATGTCTGATGATTTTCAGACTAAAGATATTCAAAGAATTCTTCAACATCAGTGTGTTAGTCCGGGTAGACTAGATGAACAAATTTCATAGACATGCATATGAATATAAGGAAAGGGCTTATGTACAAAAAGGAATGTGACACTAAGAAGCTATCCCAATCCAGTCCAGTACAAAGTCTTAAGTCCAATATTAACCCATATGCCCGACATCAGTCTACAAAGTCTCCTTCCGACTCACGAAGTCACAGGTCAGTGGGTGCAGAATTCCTGTGCTGGCAGGGGTCTCCCAATGACTCCTTGCTTCCAGGACTCAGGGTTCATCAACAGCATGCTGCTCCAGCTTCAGAGGTCTGGCTCCATCAGGGTAAAGCTGTGTGGTCTCTCCGCTGGCTCCTCCAGCTTCTCAGACACTGCCATCTTGTCTTTTCTGTGACTCATCGCCTCTGAGACTAACTCCCCACAACTGGGGGAGATAGCTTCTAATCTTTACGAGGGAAATATCGTGAGATTTCCCAGACATATCAGGAGAAAGCCATGGACATAGAAGCCTCTTTGGCTACTCTATGGCTATCTCCAGATTAACAGGCTAGACTCCACCCCTACATTTCAATAATAAAATTAACATAAGCACATGACTGCCACAATTGGTTTTAGTCATTGTTGCATAAATTTGAATGATAGTTGTATTAAGTTGTATTAACTGGAGATTCCTGGAAGGTGAATAAGCATTATCTTATCACATGGAATATTGTACTTCAGGATACTTTTTGAATTGTACTTAATCATAACAAATATGACACCATTCATTTCCAATATACAATTTACATATATCATTTCAGATTAAAAATGGCCAAAGTATGTCCATCTCATCTAACTAACTTATAGACTATTTATTTTATATATTTTCTCTAATTGTTATTATTTTCCTAGATTTGTACTTCATAAAATTCATGTTCTGGTTATTAATGGATTTTTTTTTTTATTTTAGGCATCACTGCCCTGGTGGTGGGAGTAGGAGGCCCAGCCTTTGCTCCTGTGAGCGGGAATTGGACCTCCGTCCCAGTGGGCCACAGTCCCGCGCACAACCACTACGCCACGGGGCTCAGCTATTAATGGATATTTTGTAGCTAATCTGTTTCTTCCAATTTTTCTCATCAGCAAATGAAGGTTCTGAGAGTTTTTCTCAATCTACAACATTTAGATTAGTCAGTTTTGAGGAGACAGCTCTTCTTTCTCAAATGGTTTTATTTTGAACACCTTCGCCCTGGAGGGGCTCATTTTCGGACACCGTAT
This sequence comes from Nesogale talazaci, assembly GCA_004026705.1. NCBI lineage: Eukaryota > Metazoa > Chordata > Mammalia > Afrosoricida > Tenrecidae > Nesogale > Nesogale talazaci. The sequence goes on from PVJH01000946.1 coordinate 101,561, forward strand.
TTGACAATATCTCATTATTATTGAAGTGAAAACTCATGAAATTTTCAATAGCTAACCTTTCAGACATGATCTGTTTCTCCTCCTTCCCTATAGTTTTCAGTCTGGGCGCTTTGCTGGACATCGTGCACACTGTGTGACTCTGCTAGTGTTTGAAATGCCAGGGGCGTAGCTTTCAGCCTCAAAGCCACCACTGCATAGCAAACTACCAGAGGAGCAGTAGATAATGTAGAGTAGCTAAAGCAAATTGAAAAAAGATGAAGTAAAAGAGCTGAATATAAAATGCGAAAAAGAGCTTGAGAAGACAAAATATAAAAGTGAATTAGTCAAGCAAATGAGAAGGGCAGACACAGCAAATTTCAAGCTGAAGGAACTGAAAAAATACAATCCTCAAGTTGTGTTATTGAAGGATTCTATGGACAAAATATTGAATGATGTAGCAGGAGATATTAAAGGAAGATGAAGGGAGTGTACAAAGTCACTATATAAAAAAAGAATTGGTCAATATTCAACTATTTCAAGAGGTAGTATATGATTAAGTACCAGTTATATTACAGGAGAGCATCCAAGTTGCACTGAAGGTATTATATAAAAATTTTAAAACATGCCTCAAGAATAGCTAAATTGTATTTTTAAAAATGGACGTAGTGCTAGAGATACTCACTAATCTACTTCAGAAAATTTAGAGATAACTCTCTGCACAACATGCTGAAAGAGATTCATATTTGGGTCCATTCCAAAGAAATGTGAACCAATAGGAAACTGAAATTATCTAACAGTATCACTAGTATGACATGCAAGTCAAATGTTACTGAAGATAATTTTAAAATTGTTGCAGCATTCCATCTGCAAGGACCTGCCAGAAATTCAATCAACTCAGATTCAGTCGAGAATGTAGCCAGAGAGACATACTTGCTGACATACAACAGACCTTGGCTAAAAGAGGGAAATATCAACAAGTTGCTTATTTGTGTTGTATTGACTATGCAAACGTATTAGATTGTGTGGCTAAGAGCAAACTGTGGGTAACATTGTGGAGAATGAGTAGCACACTTCCAATGTTCTTCCAGAATCTATACCTTGGCCAAGAGGCAGTCATCTGAACAGAACAAGGGGCTATTGAGTTAACATAATACCTGGAGCAACTGGGCTGAAGCCTTGAGAATAAGATGAGGATGGACTAGGACCGGGGGTGTTTCATTCTGTTAGATAGAGGGTCATTGTGAGTAAGCACCCAGTTGACGGTCTGAAGAAAAGCAACCATCATAATAAAATATCACAATGTGAGTGCCTCTCAAGAACAAATTTTTTCTCATCTTACTGGAGACTTGAAACCCAAAGTTAAGGCGTTAGTGAGACCATACTTTTTTAAAATACTTTTATTGGGAGCTCTTACATCTATAATCACAAACGATACATTCATCCAGGATGTCAAGCACATGTGCACATATGTCGCCAGACCATACTTTTTTGGTATTTTTTCCCCAGTCTTTACTAGAGAAAGATCTGTCTTATCTAGCTTCTGGTAGGGAAGGATTTATCTGACTTCTCTAGTTTCTGTAAGAAAGGATCTGCTGTCTTATGTAGCTTTTGGTAGCCCCAAGCATTCCCTGTCTTCTAGTTGTAATATCACATGGTATCTTCCCTTGTGTGGCTCTTAGTGTCTGTTTTCTACTAATTCATTCTCACCCAGAAATAATTAGGACCCTTGGTACAATAATGTGACACTATAAATTTACTGACAACATCAGCAAAAACAGAAGCGACCAACCAAGAAAACACTAACAATAACAGCAAAATTTCCCCAAATAAGATGATCCTCACAGGTACAGATTCAGACATACACATATCATTTTGGGGACACAATTCAATGTGTAAAACCTGTCCTATTCTAGACACATAAATATTTCTTCAATAAGAATGCAAATAGATGAATGAATTAATGAACAAATGAGACATGATGGAGTTGTATTTCTCTGTGGCAGAAATAGAGATGATAGGCATTGTGGATAGGATCCCAAGAGCCTCAAAAACTGCCATGATGCCTATGATTAAAGTCAACTCTCTCCATAGAGAATAGAATTCACGAATTTCCAGTTAGCCACTTTGAACAATAGATTTGTTTCCAATTGTTTGTTTCAGGCTTTTTTCTCTCACTAGACATGTTTCTTTGTTCTACTGGGCAGACTGGAAAGCCAAAGGGAAGTTCTTCAAAGGTCTGGCAGAGTCTGGAGCCTGGGCATACTTTGATGAATTTTATCCTATAGAGCTGGAGGTAATTGTAGTACCGATTTCTTAGTAAAGTTGGTATTCAGTGAAAGTGACAAGCCTGACAACTTCATTAACAGCGTTGACATTAAGCAACGTTGACTGTGTCTTACAGTTAAATAGGGAAGAAAAAATTACAGTTTGGGTACATTTTAATCAAACTCCGCTGGTCGTCTGTGTCAGATCTGCACTTCTTATTTTGTGTGCTGGCTTTCCTTCTTTTATTTTTTTCAGTAAGTTCCTCCTTTAAATGTTGTTGGAGAGATGATGTCCCCCATATTTCTCTACAGAGTAACGAGGGAGGTTCAGGAGGTGATGCTGCATATTGCTGCTGATAGATTAGTTGTAAGCTTTCTCTCTGGCATGTGACCTGCCACTCACAGTGTCTGACAGACAGTGATGAACTTTCATCTCTCTGGCACTCACAGTCAGGGGAGGATGCCCTGATGTAGTATTCCTTCTCATTTTAGAATGGCTTCTGTCTTCAGATATTTTCCAGCAAATGAAATGCCTTTGTTCTTCATTGAGAAAGCATCCCAAATAGAGAATTAATTTCACTTCCCCAATGACTCCAAGAGAGCAAATGTAGGGAAATGTAGCAGGAAAGAGTCCATGAAACAGAGGAATGACACAGGTATAGTGCCAGCTTTTAGCAACAAACGCAGTCCATCCAAAGCTTAAGAAAAGTAGCTGAATTAGATCCGAAGAGCTTGTTGAAATCACAGCTCTTTTTCTTTTCAAAAGCTGGTACAAATATAAGACAATAGAAATATTTTAAGAGATTTTTCAATTTTTCCACTTCCTATATTTGTTGTTTATGACAATAACATAGAGTAAGAAATCATCATTTTGACATCTTCCTTTTTAAATGTTTTCATTTCATACATTTTTTCCCTTTGACAATACTTTGAAGAAGGTATCCATTTAAATGATTTGTGTGCATATGTGTGTGTGTGTGTGTGTGTTGGGGGGGTGTTTAACAAATAGCTCTTAAGTAGCACTGTAAAATAAGTTGACAGCCAGAGTCAGTTTTTAAAGTTTTGCAACAAGATTTGTATAGAGAGTTTAAAATTGTATCCTTCCTCTGTTACCCCTTTAGCTGCTCAATGTATCTTTTTATTTCCAACACAGCAGGAACCCTTGACTTTGAGCCTGTCTAAACCAAATCACATGGTAATCATGAATCCAATTCTCAGGTAGAGGCGAGCTGTCACCCAATTTTCTTGAGACATGGTGTCAGAGGGATAATGCCAACATGTCTAAAATGACATAGTTGGGTCTGCTCTTTTGGGATATGATACATTTTAAAGAATGTCCATGTCAAAAGGACAGTATTCAGCTTCCATCAAGGATAGACATGCTCCCCATATAAGATATAAATTTTCGGTTCAAATAAAACGTGTGGGAAGAAAATGTCTGTGTGAAATCTCTTTTTGACTTTCTGCATTTTTCCTGTTACCCTCTGAAGAGTTCCCACAGGACCGGCACTAAGCTTCTCTTCATTAGAACCCAGATTTCAATTTCAATTTTAATTAGAATAGATGACTAGAATACTTCCCATTCTCTGTAGTTTCTGCATAGAGCTAATCAGCAACCGGAAGAATGGCCTGTGTTTTCATAAAAAGATTAGGATCTTATTCCACAAAGATTTACTGCTAGCTATAAAATTATTTTTTATCCTTCCTTACCACTCCTTTTATGGTGGAGTCAATTTGGGAAGAGAATGGGAAGTACCCAACAGAGATGAAGTGACTGAAGCTTGACTTAGGCGGCTTATATTTTCTTGGTAACTAGGAAATAGAAGGGGCAATATTTTATATGCTGAAGGAAGCTACAAGTTTAGTCAGAGAAGTTACATGTTTAGTCTAATCTACCATGATAACAGAACCAATGGGTGGTCAAGTGGAGACTTGCACCTATATTAGTCCAATGTTATGAACAGCAATACAAACAGATGAAGATAAAAGGCCTTTTTCAAACTAGTTTCCTTTTCTGCATGTTTATAGCAATATAAATCTACCTTAAAATGACTGTAAGTACTGACAAGAACTCACAAACAAAATGGTCATTCCTTGGCACTTATAGTCTCTGTTAGTCCAAGTAGACGAGAGAAACAAATTCATGGACACTTGGGTGGCGGTCACCTAATCTGGTGTCAATTTGAGGATTAAGAGTATAGGAGTGGAGTCTAGCCTGTCAATCTGGAGATAGCCAATGAGACCGCTGTGTGGGTATCACTTTCTCCTGTGAAATCTGGCCATATTTCCCTCTTGGAAGTGAGAGACTCACTACTCAGTTCCTAGGAGATGCTCTACTGACAAGGCACAAGGCCGAATCCCTGTGAGACATCCAAGAGGAGAAGTCACATGGACCTACCCTGATGAAACCAGACCTCTGAAGCCAGATAAGCCACTTGGACACCGCTGCCAGCACTGAGATGTTTATAACACCAATGGAGCCAAAGGCATTTCACCCATCTGCCTTGTGATCACCTTGCATTTAACGTCATTGCATGAGTTACATGAGTCTGAAGAAAATTAGAAAGACTGGTATCAGACATATGGGCTAATATCAGATTTATGGATTGGATTGGACTGGGAAGTTTTTCTCTATGTTCAATTTCTCTTGTATATAAACCTCTCCCTTATATACATGTGTATGTTTGTGAATTTGTTTCTTTAGTCTACCCAGACTAATACATTATGGGAACTTGACAGTGGGTATTGGAGAAACAAATCATAAAAATGGAAGTAGATGTTTGTTTGGCTTCTGCATCATGTAATGTTTCTTCTTTGGCTTGCCAGAAGACAAATATGCCGTCACAGTTTACTGAGTTATTTTCTGGAAACAACTTTGGAAGTTAAAGTTTTGATTATTTTGTTTGGATGCTATCTTTGGTTATTCCTATATGAAGTGGCAAAAATTAATGTTGTGAATGTATATTTTGAGCTCAGGGGTAGAAATTGCCATTTGAATTTCTCTGAAACCATGCTACTTAAGGAAAATGGCTGACAAAAGGTCAAAATACCTGACAGAAAGCATGAATCTGTTTTGATGCCTTCAGAGACCTAATACCATATTTTTGTATTAATAGAATAGTTTAGATAAAGATTTAGATAAGCTAAATAAGGATTGAACTTGATTATTTTAAGAATTGAGTTTAGTATCTCATTCTTTTTATACTAATTTCTTCTGCCTATTTTTATTGATATAATGATTGAAAGAAATGATTTGGGGAAGGATGAAAATAGAGAGACTGTAAAACCACTTCCCTCAAGTCATTAATTTGATCTTTAGTTGAATTTAGGCCAAGCCTAGAAAGAAGTCTCTGAAGCGGTTAGCCCCACCCAGTGTTTTGAAGTACTCAGGTTATATGCATTCCAAGAGATCTGCCCAAGAGCAAGATGAACAGATTGAAAAAAAGAGGAATTCTGATTTTTTTGGAAATCTTGAACTATTGGCTATTTTCAGAAGCTGAAAAGAATCTGGGATCATTAAGAAGACTCCTCTCTAGGACTGAATCTTAAAGTAAGCCTGTAACAGGCTGAAATGTTTGCTAGGTAAGCACCAGGATCTACTTTTTGAGTGGAAGTGGGATAAATGCAGCAATAAAGAGATGGATTGAGTTTGGCCACTGACACCTGTGGACTTGGTTCACAGGAAATAGAGAAAATGAGAGCAGGTTGCCTGGTCTGAAGTTCATAACCTAGTATGAGAGGGCTAGGCTTGTTGAGAATTTATGATGGGGCCATGGTATAAAGGCAAGGCGACCAATGGACCCCCAAGTGAGGCTAAGTGAGGCAGTCTACATTGAATTGACAAGAACCCAACCAGATGAAGAGAATCTATTTGAGCCTGTGTACTGCTGGTGCATATTGCTGCAGACTTTATGGATAGCCTGTCCTGATTCGACTTTGCTTATGGATGTGGATTTCACAAGGTTCCAACTGGAATAAAGATTCTTCATGTCAAAGAAGATGATTGTTTCCTCGGAGCACTGGGTTGATGTATGTAGACAATACAGAAATTAGATACCCCAAACAGGGAATAAAGCCACGAAGTGGTTGGCTTACAAACTCTCATAGAAAGGGGAATATATATTCATAGGATTATAGGATTAAGGGGTAGATGTTATGTAACTGCGTTTGTTAGGCATAGGATATTTTTTGTTTTGTTCACTTATAGAATGACATGTTTAAGTGAGGGTGACACATGTTGAATTGTATACATTTTAGCTTTATCCTGTTAGATACAGATATGATTTTATTATTTTTGTTTGAAAATTACATAAGATTACAGAGTTATGTGAGAGTTTCAAACTGAGAAGGGGTGGTCTGTGACAGTCATCTAATCTGTTGTCAATTTGACCTCTCCCTTAAAAAACATAGGCATGTTTATAAATTTCTCTAGTCTACCCAGACTAGCATACTCATGTATAAGAGATTTATATATAAGAGCAATTGAATATTAAGGAAACATCCCATCCCAGTCCAGATCAAGTCCAAAAGTCTGATATGAGTCCATATGTCCGACACCAATCTATAAAGTCCTCTTCAGACTCATGAAATACATGCAATGTCACTGAATGCAGGAAAAACACAGGCCAATGGGTTGGAAGTCTTCTGTATCTCATGGTGCTTGTTGTAAGCTTCTCAACACTGGTCCCAGTCTCTCCATGGCTTCTCCAACTCCAGCTGTCTGGTTGCATCAGGGTAGGTCCATGTGATTTCTCCTGTTCCCAGGGCAGTAGTGCCATGTGTCTTGTCAGTAGAGTGTCTCTAAGGGAGTGATCAGAGGGAGAGAAATGTCTTCTGCCTCCAAGAAGGAAAAACAGGATTTTCCCTAATCCTCAGGAGGCCATGCCCCCACAGAGGCCTCATTAGCTATGACCCAATTGACAGTCCAAACTCTACCCCTTTGCTTTTAATCCTCCCAAGCCCCAAATTTACATTAGAATATTAACTGCCATATAGTCCCTCCTATCAGCTAGTTTTCTTCCTTCCAAATGAAGTAATTTTTATTATTTGTTTTCATTATTTTAAAAATATGTATTCTGGTATATATTTTTAAAAATCAAACATGCTGAAAAGAATGAAAAAAGGAAGTAACAATTTCATTATCTAAACACTGCTGTTTTTGCTAATCTCTAGGAAAATTCTATGGGGGGGGGTCAAAAAGTTTGTGGAAAATGAAGAATAAAAGGTAATGGGATTTTTCCATAAACTTTTTGAAACTCTATAGCATAAACTTATATTGTATCTCATCACTCTCCACATACCATTCTATAATCCAATTTTATTCAATGTTGATAAATATAGATCCAAATTATTATTTTTAATGACTGCATAGTATTCCAAGCCATACAGCTTTCCACTCTTAAGTATACATCATAATTAGTGACCCAATTTTCCATAGCTGTTTAATTAGTTTCAATTTTGCCTATTAAAGATAAAACTACCACTGTTCCATAAAGATAGCTTCATGCTAGTCTACTTACTGTCTTAGGATAAATCTTTAAACATGAAATTCCTTGGGTTTAAGGCTGCACAGTGCAGTGAAATTTCTTAATATGATCCTTCTGGTCATTATCTTTGTAACACCCACCATATAATCAAGACTATGAAATGCAAGGTGTTTATGGCCCCTCAAGGAGATTAGATTACTTGCTACTAATGAAAATAAAGGAAATGTCAGTCTTGGGGTGGAGCCATGCAAATAAAGTACATGAAACCCTAATGAAGAGATTGGTTGGTTTTGCCATTCTGCTATGCTTAACATGAAGCAGCCCAGATGTGGAAAAATCGTTCATTATCATCCGTCACTGAAGGATTGTAAATCATTGTATTCCAAAAATCAAAGGCAGGATTAGTATCAGGTCTAACTTGTGAGGATGTGGTTTGCAGAAGGCTATGGCAGACAGTGGGAGCCCAAGATATGTTTGGGGGAACTACATCAGAAATAAGCCCCTGATGATCTCCTTTTACCCATAATTGAGGGATGGGAGGACAGTGGTTACTAAACAGAGTGCATTGGAGAAATGACTAGAAGATGAAAGCGATTAACCTGACTTGAACAGTGAAATTTGGTCAGTTGGCCCCACCCCCAACTCTGATGTGTGCTGAATATGATCTGGTTTTCAACATATTCTGTACTTTTGTTTTTGTTTGCTCATATTCAGTTTTATTTTAGAGGTGTTATGTCATTAATGTCATTTTTTGAAGTTGTATTTTTCTATTGTTCAGCATATGAAACTCAGGATTGATGCTCCTATTGGGACAGCACGTAGAATAAGAGTTTCATGGGGTGGGTTTTACAGTGAGGGTAGGAGTGGGGGGTAAAAGGGAGATAGGTTCAGAAGTCCAGGAAGAAAAATAATGTTTGGGAATTTACTGTGCTGTCAATTGTACAATACTACTTGAGGTGATTGAACTCTGGAATGAGATATGTGTATTAACTTCCAATTGATTATAAATTTTAAAAAGAAAGGGAAAAAAAGAACTACGCATAGAGTGCATGACCTGAAATCTTCATCTGCATATTCCCAATTCAGGAAGCAGAGGTATGGTCTTTGTATGCGTATGAAAGTTGCACACTGAATATAGAAGAATTAATGCATTTAAATTATGATGTGGGTGAAGAATATTTAAAATAGCATGGACTACCAGAAGAACAAGCAAGTCTGTCATTGTGTCAGTCGCATAGGCTAGAGGAACAAATTTCATAAACACACATATCGATATAAGGAAAAGGTTTATATATTAGAGAAATAGAACATTAAGAAAGCATCCCAATCCAGTCCAGTACAAAGTCATAAGTCCGATATTAACTCATACGCCCGATATCAGTCTATAACGTCTCCTTCCAACTCATGAAGTCACAGGTCCCAGTGGGTGCAGAGTCCCAGTGCTGGCAGGGGTCTCCCCATGGCTCCTCACTTCCAGGGCTCAGGGTTCATCAACAACAGAAGCAACTCAGTGTTGGCAGAGGTCTCCATGTTGGCAGAGGTCCCCAGCTTCAGATGTCTGGCTCCAAAAGGGCAAAGCTGTGTGGTCTCTCCACCGGTTCCTCCAGCTTCTCAGAGACTGCCACCTTGTCTTGTCCTTGATTCATCGTCTCTCAGACTAACTGCCAACAACTAGGGGAGATCGCTTCTCATCTTCACAAGGGAAATATCACGAGATTTCCCAGGAGTCTTAGGTGAAAGCCATGCCCACATAGAGGCCTCATTGACTACTCAATGGCTATCTCTAGATTAATAGACTAGACTCCACCCCTGCATTTCAATCATAAAGTTAACATAAGCACATGACTGCCACAGTCATTGAAGAAGTGTTATCAGAATTCTCCTGAGAGGTAAAGATGGATAAATTTAGTTTCATGTACCTTTCATTGAAAAAGGCATAAATATGGGTCTCTTCAAGTTGTTTGTTCAGGTAAGTGTTTTCCAAATGCTTTGGTAGAGATGAGAGAGTGCTTTCACGCTTTATCAGATTGTTGAAAGATTGCGATTAGTTTTACATCGATTTTTATAGCCTTGTTTTGGGCTAATTCCGTCAGTGCATTGGATTGGATTTCTTCTTCTGATTACTTACTTCAGTATCATTGATTCTTTATCATGTTTCCTTTTGAAATAGTTTAATGTTGACCAGCTATTTTTTGAACAATGACTCTATGTATTCTTCATTCTTCTTGTATCTTTAAATGTTTTACACATAGAATCCTTCAATATTATAACTCTAAGCTAGAATTTTTTCAGCAGTTCTTTCAGGTTGAGATATACAGAGAGGATTCCTTCCTTTTGACTCCAGGTCTTTGCACATCTTATCATACTTCTCTGTCTTCTTGAGGTACCCTTTGAAAATTTATGATCATTTTATCATTTCTTCCATTCACTTTTGCTACTCTGTCTTCAAAAGAATGTTTCAGAGTCACATTCTGAGATCTTCTAAAATCCACTGTGATCTTTTCCAAAAAAATGTGACTTTCTTAGTGGTATTTTCTTTCATCTTGTATAATGCTATTGATGTCAACTCATAAGTTTTCAGGTCTTCTGTCATTAATCTATCCAAGGTATCTCATCTCTTTCTGACATCTGGAAATTGATATGGGGTGTATTCTTGATGATATTTGCCCTTCATGGACTTGTTTGAATTTTCTTCAGCTTCAACCTGATGCTACTGAATAATGAATAATTGATGATCTTTTCCATAGTATGTCCCTGCCATTGTTTTGATTGCTGATATTGAGGTTTTCAATTATCTCTTCAAAAATATGTATTCATCCTAATTTGGGGGCTTTCTGTTTGGTAAGGCCCATGTGTCCAGTTGCCCTTATGTTTTTGCAAAAGATGTTTGTGATGAAAAGTCATTTGTCTTGCAAAATTGTATCATGCAATATACAGCTTCACCAAGGCCATATTTTCCAACTACTGTTCCTTTTTCCTTGTTTCTTATCACCAATAATTATCAATATCTCTTGATAGTATATTTAATCAATTTCAGAATGAAGAGGTGGTAAGATTATTGAATTTCTTTATCACTAACTTTAGCGGATGGTATGTAAATTTGCATCATATTTGCATTAAATGCACTTCCCTGCATACACACACACACATATATATATAATATCCCATGGATAGCATTGTTCTTTTTATAATAAATCTGATACCATTCTTCTTGACTCTTTCTTCCTGGCATAGTAAATCATATGATTTTCTGATTCAGAATGTCTAATGCCAGTCAATTTTTGCTCACCAATGCCCAGAATACCAATCCTTATTCACTGCATTGTATTGTTAACAATTCAAAATTTTTCCTAGATTCATACTTTATACATTCCATATTCCCATTATTAATGGATATTTATGGCTAATTCTGATTTTGCATCATGTTCTATTAGCAAGTAAAAAAAATTGCTCCATTGCCATAATTTGATTGACCTTGAGAAGGCAACTCCTTCCCATGCGAATTTTGAGAGCCTGACAACCTGATGGGCTCATCTTCCAACTAACTCTGACAATGTTTTGCTGGTCTTTATAACATTTTCAGTGGTTTGTCCTTCTGAAATAGGTAGCCTACACAATCTTTTGGCATTATATCTGACAATCAATGTCTCACTGATCATAAAGTTTCAGTGGTGAATTAATGAACAACCTACTTCTTTGCAAACTGTTTTTGTCTAGAGGCATAACTGAAACCTGTAGGTGACCCTACAACTATGTAAATACTAGTGCCATATCTTCCAGCATCACAGCAAATGAAAATCATCATTGTAGGACAAATGGACAGACAAGGAGGGGAACTTGCTGTTTAGAGGTTGCTGTGTAGAGTTCAAGTATTAGGAAATCTCCTTAGGGGAAAAGCAGCCAAAAATGCCACTTTCACCACAATGTGCTTTTCTTCTTTCTGCAATCTTGACCTCTTTAGTCACTTTTTGATTTTTTCCCCACACACATTTAACTAGGGTCACTGCTAAACTTGGTTTAATCTAAAACAAACTAATCTAGCATAGCTGGAAACAAGACTTTATTATTGCTAATTTCTTTACTACTGAATTTGTTGATTCTGTTATTTTTAAGTACCATAGAGTTGCTTCTGACCCATAGCGACCCTATGTATAACAGAAGGAAAGGTTACCCAGTCCTGCACCACCTGCACAATAGTTAATATGTTTGATCTTATTGTAGCAGTCATTGTATCAACACATCTTGTTGAAGGTCTTCCTCCTTTTTGCCTTCTGTTGACTATACCAACCATGATGTCCTCTCTTCCAGGGACTGGTCTCTCCTGATACCATGTTAAAAGCACATGAGACAAAGGGTGTTTCTCTAAGCAGCATTCTGCCTACACTCCTGCCAACAAACATCTGTGGTTGTTTTGGCAGACCATGATACTTTGAATATTCCTTTCTAGCATCACAATTTTTAAAATTTTTTTTATTGGGGGCTTATACAGCTCTTTTTAGTATATGTGCTGCCAAAGTGAGCACAGGCTAATACAACTCCTCACAATACAATACATAAATACATTGTATGTCAAGCACACTTGTACATTTGTTGCCATCATCATTCTCAAAACATTTGCTTTCTACGTGAGCCCTTAGTATCAGCTCCTCATTTTCCCCCTCCCTTCACACTGCTCTCTCCCTCATGTACCTTTCATAATTTATAAATTATTATTTTGTCATATCTTACACTGTCTGATATCTCCCTTCACTCATTTCCCTGTTGTCTGTAGATTATGTGTTATATGTAGGAAGTTATATGTAGATCCTTATAATCAGTTCCCCCTTTCTACGCCACCTTCCTTCCACTCTCCTGGTATCACCACTCTCACAATTGGTCCTGAAGGGATCATCTGTCCTGAATTCCCTGTGTTTCCAGTTCTTATCTGTACCAGTGTGCATTCTCTGGACTAGCTGAATTTGTAAGGTAGAATTGGAAACATGATAGTGGGGGGAAGGAAGCATTTAAGAACTAGAGGAAAGCTGTGTATTTCATCGTTGTTACACTGCACTCTGTCTGACTCATCTCCTGCATGACAGCTTTCTGTAAGGAGCTGTCCAGTTGCCTGCAGATAGGTTTTGGGTCCCCAATCTGCACGCCTTCTTCACAATGATATGATTTTTTCTTCTTTGATGACTCATCCCTGATCCCTTCGACACCTTGTGATCACACAGGGCCAGTAGCACAATGAAAATGCATTGATTTTCCTATCTTATCTGATGTTGAACTCTTACATGCAACTCTTACATGACTAAAAATGCCATTGCTTGAGTTAGTTGCATCTGACTCCTCAAAGTAGCCTCCTTAGGTTTCAGCACTTATTTTTTTTTTACCTAATGCATTGTATTCTTTGATCTCTTGACTGCTGACTGCATGTGCATTGTAAATCCAAGTAGGATGAAATATTTGAAATCTGTTTTTCCCTCTACTTATCATTATACTTCCTATTGGTTGGGTTCTGAGGATTTTGGTTTATTAGTAATATAATTGATATACTAGAATGTTATTATTGGTTTCTTACATCCTTGTTACATTTTACCTTTAATTTTATTTTTTTTCCAAACCATATTTACTTATATTCTAAAAAGTCGAATGACTCTATAATCCTTACAATGTAAAACATCATTTCTCTCTTATTTCTTTCCATCAAGCCTGATTTACCAGGAAGGAAATATTGAAATCATTATGTTGTTTTAAAAATTGTACTGTTTTTATTTTGTACCAATATTTCAAAATAGCAATTTCATACTGAAGTTCCTTGATTTTCAATTTTAAATATTATGTATTTCCTTCCTTCTCTGAAAGAGACTTGTTCCTATTATATCACATTAAGACAAATACATATTTAAGCCTCCCCTGTTCTAAGTATAGTTATGTAGTCAATTTTAATATATCAGTAACGAATTTTTACACTTGTCGGTTTCTTGATAAGTCAGGTAGTATATTATCTTTTCAATGTAAAATAAATGTTTTCTCTGGAATTGATAATTTTCCTTTTTGTTTTTGTATCCATGGAATATAAAAAAATTCTTCCCTGAAACTTCCTGACATAGAGAAAAGTTTGGTCAAATACAAACAATCCGAAGTGACCTCCAACCTTCTTTTCTAGTCTAGGTGGTTTAGACCTTCTGTACAAAGATCATCTTCAGAATGCCCTTTGTCCTTCCCTCTTGGGTTAGAGTTCTATATTCCTGCTTTCATAGCTTCTTTTTTCTTTACTTGCAATCTTATTTTTATGAGTCCATCAAGTGTAAATACAAAAGAGGTTGACTTTTGAAATCATACAGATTAGAAATCATTTTTTTCTGAATTCTGAATCCTTTGCACTCCTTTTCTACTACAGTGCTGTTATAGTAAAATCAAATTTCATAATTATAATTGATCCTTTTAATTCCCCTCCAAAGCTCAAACTACTCACTGTCATCAAATTGCTCGTGACTCATAATGACCCTGTAGGGAAAAGTAGAACTGTCCCGGTGAGTCTCTGATGTTGCAGTTCTTTCTGAGAATAGAAAGCCTGTGTTTCTTTTGAGGGGCAGCTGGGAGTTTTGAACTAACAGCAGAACGTTCAGATTGCAGCCCACTCGTATCAACTACATACCCCAAAGCGTTATCATGTTTTTAGTGTCCCTAAAACCCATCATGATGTGATGCATGAAGTGTGTGTGTGTGTATGTAGTACATACTTGAATTGTTTATTTATTGTTGTTTAACTTTCTGATATTGGTGTTCAATGGCCTCTTTCAATATGCATATACAAGTTCTTCAATTCCTGGAAAAGGGCATGATTAATATTCTTTTTCGATTTCCTCCCCTCCATTTCTCTTCTCTCATTCTAAAATCTTATTAAAAAAAAGATGGGAACTTGTAGTTTGTGTTTTGTTATAGTTCCTAGGAGATTCTATAAGATTTGTCTTCATCCTCGAATTGTGTTTGCTTTTTCTTGATAGATGTAATTTATCGTCAACTTTCTATTTTATCAATTTGATTAATGCTATATTATTTTATTTTTATTTACAAAAACTCTCTTCTGGCATTTTAATGTTTTAATTATATGCTACTCCTCTTTAATCTCTTTCAAAATATCATCTATGACATAATACTTAGTTTCTGTTTTAAATCCTATATATATTTTTATTTCCTCCATATATTTTTTTATCATATTGTTTATCTCTATATAACATACAGAATTTCCTGAAAAATCAGATTCTTATTAGATCACTAACAGTAAAGCATTTCCAATCTGTTTCACTTTCTGGTTCCTCCAAGTTTTTTACTTGGGGTAATTTTGTTTTCTCAAAAATGAATACTCCATCATCTTGTCTCAAGGCTAGGAGCCTTGAAATCAGGATCTTGAAAGCTGAACTTGGGGAAAAAATTGCTGTTTTTATTACTGAATATGTATTCATTCACTTTCCCTGGTTTTAGTTCCTTCCCTCACCATCTTCACTGTACCTACATTTCTGCGAACTAGATCTGTCTGATCAAATGTCTCCTCCATCAGTAGGAAACCTGTCGTGTATTGGCTGGATGGAGTCAATCTGGTGCCTCTGATGGATCCTTCTACAATCACGCCTAGCAGTTTCCATTCTCACCCTTAACTTTCACCCTTAGAACTACTTGCTGCCCCAATTGCCAAGCCTTTTGGGAAACCCAAGGCACTACTCTTTCTTATGTTGCTTTCTTTCCTTAAGTTTCTATTTTGTGTGGGTAAATTTTCATTTGTTCATTTCCCTTTTCTTTCAAAATTGCCCCCATTCTCAAGTGCTGCTGTCCTGCATATTTTCTCTGTGTTTGGTGCTATAAAAAAAGCCACCACAGGCATTGTGTTCTCTCCTACCACCCGGTCCTCCAAGATGCAATGACATTATGGCCATCCAGCTTTTCCACTCATCAATGCTGTGACAATGGACAAGTCATTATTTCCAGGCTTCAGTTTTGTTTTTTCTTATTAAAAAGAGTAACAATGCCTAACCTCATATAAAGTGAGAGGGATAAAAGAGATAATGTACTCAAATCATGATAGACAGACAGATAGATAGCTGCTGTCAAGTTGACTCCAATTTATGACCACTTTCCATATGATCCAATGAAACATTGCCCAGGCCTATGTGATCCTCACGATTGCCAGTGTATCTGAATCTGTTGTGACAGCAACCACATATCTAGCTTACCTAGAATCTCCCCTGCTCCCACTGGTTCTCTGCACCACTTACATTATTGATCCTCTTCCAGTGACTGATACCATCTGATGATACAGCCACAGTGAGTGATTCACGCATGGTCTGTTGTGATCCACAAGGTATTAATTGACTAGTCTCCAGAAGCAGATCATCAGACCTTCTTCCTGGACTACCTAAGTCTGGAAACTCTGATGAAACCTATGTACCATGCTGACCCTCCTAATGAATTAATTCTAGTGACATTCCTTCAGCAATACTTAAGTCACTGCAGCATAAAAAGTGACAGGCTGTGATAATACACAAACTCAATAAATATTGCTGCAGTTGTCATATTAATAATTGCACAACTCAACACTAACAACACATTTTTCTTGCTGTCTTGGTTTTCTGGCCTGCTCCTGGGGTTATTTGAGGACACTGATTCAGAAAATTGCTCTGGATCTTCCCCATCAGCTCTAGTTTCTTAAATATGGTGTTCTACTATAGTTGCAGCTATTAAGCTATATTAATTTGTTAATTTATCAACCTAGTTTGAATATTATAATTATTCATATCCACAAATTAAAAGGTGAGACATAAAAGGTAAGACATATTAGGGGAAAATGGTATTAAGAGACTTCTGCAGGAAGTTGTATATAGATTCCTCTTGACTAGGTGGTTACACCTTGAGCTGCCGATATTAAGGTCACGGTTTTGAACTCACCTGTTACTCTGAAGCAATTAAAAGACAGGGTAAATTAGAGTGCGGGAAATGTCATACTTAATAGCAATTGCCATAAATATTTTGAAAATCTAAGTTTCTTTCTTCAAATTTTGCAGTAAGCATTTCAGAAGACATTTTAATATTAAACATTTCAGAGGTGAGGTTGATACTAAGTTTCTCTTTAAAAAATCCTAACTTTTCTTTTAAGAATTTCTGTGCATAGGTGGGGAATTTTTTCCCTCTCATAACAAGACTCAGAGATTTTCATTTTAATAAAGGTGATTGAACTCTGACAGACCCATTTGTGTTTCAGAACATTTGGATATCTGTCACTATACCAAACTCACTGCAACTCCATCTATTACAACTTAGAGTGGCAATGTAAGGAAGAGTGGGATTTATCCCATGAATTTTTTTCACCTTTCTGGTTTGTTTGGTTTTTTAAGCATTTTCTTGGGGTCTCATACAACTCCTGTCATTCAATTTCATATGTGATGACTTCCAATTTTCCTAGAATCGTGCCTCATACATTCCAAGTTCTTATTGCAGTTCTTTCTTTTCCTTGTGAGTAGTGTCCCATCAGCAAATGAAGATCCTGAAGACTTCGCTCCCAGAGGTTTTCCTCCTCCCCCTGCAGTATAGTCAACTCTGAGCAGGCAGCTCTTCCTCGGGTCTATTTGAGGGGTTTCTGACCTGAGGAGCTCATCTTCTGGCACTGTCTTTGACAATGTTTTCTGAGGTTTTTAATATCTGACCACGTTTCAGTGCTATTCATAAGGGTTTCGGTGGCTAATTCCTCACAAGTGGACAACCTACACCTTCTGTGTCATCTGTTCTTTGTCTGTCAGCTGTGCTGAGACCTGCTCACTTTGAGTGACAATGTGGGGATTCTAACGCCTTGCCTTTGGGGACAATTCCATCTGCTAGTGTTCCAGTCAGGTCTTGTCTGAAAAGAAAGAATGAGGAGGGATTTGAACATACATGTCATTGGTCAGAGTTTTAAGGCAAGACACACTGAAAAATATAGCAATTTTCTAACAAAGTACTCAGTAAAGATATGGGATTGATGGACATTTAATTAACATCTATCAAAATAGAAACTGACAAATTTTAAAATAAATCATTCAATAAATCTTGGCAGCCTTTTTTCCTCTCTCTCTCTCGCCAAAGTTCTGAACCAACAGCTGCATAATTTTCAGTCTCCAAGCAAAATGAAGATGTGAGAACGCTTAATCAACAATCAGGAGAAAATAAAGTTTTACCTTTCTTTTTAGCGTCTCTCATTCATTCATGATGGTTTTTTTTATTTGCAATTTAGCCTGACATTTCCTTGGATGTGAGATACTCCTGAGATGAGGGCACATCATCATAAACATTGAAGGTCATCATTTGAAGACTTAGGGTGCAATAGTCATCCTGACCCTTTCTGTACAATCTCAGAAACACTGTCCAGGTTCATTCGGGGTGGGAGGGCCAGTGCCAAGAACCAATAAGAGAAAGATAAGACTGCAGGTGAACTGAGGCTCTGCCCCCCAAACACATTCTCCATGGCCCATCACATCACATATTCCTGACAAAACAAAATATTAGATGTAGAATTATTAAGAGTTTAAGATACAGACCAAGGAGCATGACCCTGTCAAAGCAGGGCATCTGTTCTGAAGATAGACTTTTGCACTGGTCACATGGCCAGCCAGTCAGGCCTGTAATCCTTTTATCTTGATCGCTGATTGGAGGGAGAAAAGCCTAGGAGTCTCAACATGGATATGACTAGTAAATATTGCATCTTGATAGAAAGTCTACAGCCTTTCTCACTACTGCTGATCAGTGTTTTTGGATTTTCTTTTAGAAAAAAATAGACTTTGCACTGGTTTTTTTAAAAAAAAGGCAGATAAAGATTGAATTATCATCTACATGTCAAAATTAGTATGTATTAAGGAAATGTGAATTGACTCAAATTGCCTGTGAATTGCCAACATTGAGTAATCCTACTTTTACAGGTGTAACATGTATTCCTGTATAAACAATCATATAGATGAACTTTAAAAGGAGACATGCATTCATTTTTTATTTTTGTGATATCCTGTCGGTGACATTGGAGACTGAGGTTGAAGAGTTCTCGTTGTTTGACTTACAAACTTGGTTCTTGAATCTATGAGGTTTAAGTCCTTGGACAAAGCTGTTACCAGAATGCGAGCCTATGTTTTATCATCTGAAATATGAGTTTCATAGTATTTACCTCACAGTGTCGGGGTGAAGGATCCCAGGGGAAATTGTTGGGTGCCATCTTCGTGACCCATGAACAACGGAAGGAAACACTGCGTGGACCTGCACCATTCTCACCACTGCTGTTATGGCTGAGCCCAGTTTTGCACACACTGTTTCAATCAACCTCCTCAAGAGTCTTTGCCTTTTCTCTCAGACCCCAGTTGTGCCAAGCATGAGGTCCTTTACCAGCGATCTGTCACTCCTGATGACACATTGGAAGTGCTTGAGACAGTCTGACCATTCTGATTTCTGAGGAGCATCTTGGTTGTGTTTCTTCCAAGTTAGAAGTGTCCGCTCTTTTGGCGGTCTATATTCCTTTTAACATTCAGTGCTGGCATCAGCGTTCCAATGCATCGAGTCTTCTTTGGTCTTCATTATCCATTGTCCACCTTTCACACGCCTGTCAGACAATGGCAAACACCATGGCTTGGGTCAGATGCACTGGCCTCCTCAACATGAGATCCTTGCTTTTCAGTACTTTCAGGAGAACTTATGAGGTAAATTCACCCAGTGTGATGCATAATTTGCTCTCTTGCCTGCTGCTTCTATAAGAACGGATTGAGAATTGTTTGGTTTTTTGTTTTGTTTTTTGGCATCACTGCCCTCTGGTGGTCGTGGGAGCTACCCGGCGCTGCTCCTTAGAGAGGCCGCTGGATTTGAACTGCCAAGTCCGCGGGCCACAGTCCTGCACTCAACCACTTACGCCACCGGGGCTCAGCCCCCTGGATTGAGAATTGAAACAAGATGAAATTCTTAACTTTGTCTTTTATCAGGGTGGTCTCTATTGGTCCTGTTGTGAGCACTTGGGTCTCCTTTAGGTTGAGTTATTGTCAAAGTTGAAAGGTGTCGTGCTTGATCTTCATCAGCAATTGCTTCAGCAAGTAAGGTTGTGTTCTCTGTATATGGCATATTTTTAATAAAACTTCCCTATAGTCCAGTTTCTCAGAATATTTGCTCAGCATACAAAATGAATAAGAGTAGTGAGAGGCTACAGCCCTGCCACAAACTTTTCTTGATTTTAAACCAGGCACTACTTCCTGGTTCTGTTTCCACAGCTGTCTGCTATCCAGGCCCTGGTGGTAGGACAGTGATTAGTGCTCAGCTGCTAACCTAAAGGACAGTGGTCCAAACCACTTGCTGCTGTATGGGAGAACGATATGGCAGCCTGCTCCATTAAAGATTACAGAAATGGGACACTCCACGAAGAAGTTCTACCCAGTCCTGTTGGGTCACTATAAGTTGGCACTAAAGCAACTCAACAGCTAATATTGTCATGGGTGTAACAATTAATATGAGGCAAATAGTAAGTATCCAAAACATGGAAAGCATGATTACCATGTATTTTTTTTATATTGCCAGTCATTATTGGGAAGTGGCAAAAAAATAAATAAATAAACCTTCAGAATACGATCCACAAACTCTGAGAGATTACATATTCAGGGCTAGAAAACTATAAAGCAAGGCAATAACCATTTAGAACTTTGATATCAAGACCGATCATGTGGGTTATAAGAGCAAGGAAGGTGCAGTTACAGTAGCTTCTGATTTGGACGGGGGACTCTTGTCTGACAGCATTTGAAGACCCTTTTTGAGCTTGCACGTTTTAAAGGCAGACTTTGGGATATAATTTTTATGTGAATGTGAGACACAATTTATATGTATGACCATTTTGTGGCTTAGGAATTTACAATGGGGCAATTATCTATGAAATGTGGGTGCAAGTAAAAAATGTAATGCATGGACCCAAGAGTAAATAATAAAAATCCTAGAATGTGAGTGGTTTCTGGATATTGCCTTTAATGCTGCAATTCAGACAGTGTTAGTTATGTGCTTTAAGCTCAATGGGGAAGAGCAAGCATCCTCATAAAATAAACATTTGTCTGCAAATTTTCCAGTTGAAGGAGAGAATGGATCTTAATACTGCTACCTCCACTGCACATGATGATTGGACATTAGTGAATCACACAGCCTGGGTTAGCCTAAAATTGTCCTGTAATGAAATTGAGACATAATAGGAAGATGTGCTATTTTT
The DNA here is from genome assembly GCA_004026705.1 of Nesogale talazaci. Lineage (NCBI taxonomy): Eukaryota > Metazoa > Chordata > Mammalia > Afrosoricida > Tenrecidae > Nesogale > Nesogale talazaci. The sequence goes on from PVJH01000946.1 coordinate 122,515, forward strand.
ATATTTCCAAAGAATGATGTCTCTCAGACAGATGTGCTCATGTGTTGAAAAGTGACCCTCAAAACAAGAAAATAGTACAGGACAATCCTAACTCTGAGATTTAAAAAGCCAACAAGACAATGCCATTTCTGCTTCACATAAGGATATTCTGGCAATAGAAATATTTCTATATTATATGTAATAAGAAAAGATCAAATAAATCAGCCTTTCCTTTATGATGAGTATCATATATAATTTTAAATATGGAAGCCATACTTACTGCATCAAGCTATTTTTATTTTTGCCTTCAAAAATGTCTAACTGTGGTTGGAAGGTTCATGTATTAAAAATACGAAAGTCTGTTCTGTTATATAATATTCTAACACACTCCTAGAATTTAATTTAAATTTAGAAGTTTATAAATAATAAAACTTGCAAATATCTCACAGAATTATAAACCTGCACTATGTTCTAAAGTATTGGTATATTTTAATTCACCATGTAGTATATATGCTTATTATATGTTATTCTTCACGAGGTTACCACGAATTAGAATTGATTCATTGGGCCTGAGTTTTATATTTTCCATAGAACATAACTCAATACATATGGTTTTTCTTTTTTTATATATGGTTTTTCAATGGAAGAAAGCACCATTTTTTTCAAAATATTTATTCTGAAGTTATATTCATAGACTTCAGAAATGCAATTATATAACTATATTCTTTTCCTATGGCTGCTGTAACAACTGACCATAAGCTTATGAATTACTAGCAAATTGATTCTATTCCTGGAGAGTACTGTTTTGCTCCCTGGTGTTTTCAGAGATATGGAAGGAGAGTCATCAGCCTGTCTTCAGAGGGACCCCTAGAAGGGTGTACAAAGAACCAATTTTTTGGGAGGGGCATCACTGCACTCTGGTGGGAGTGGGAGGCCCAGCCTTGCTCCTGAAGAGCTGCTGCTGGGGCCGCAGTCCCACATTCAACCATTACGCCACCTGCGCTCAGCCCCTCAAAGAGCCAATTTTTATGGTTGTAGTCAAGCACTTAAAACCTTTGGGACAGCCAGGGACTTTTCCAAAAGCTTAGCAACTTTAAACAACACAAATATATTATCTCATAGATCTGGAGATCAAAAATACAAAATTTGCTCTATAAGGAAATATTGATACCTCATAGAAATCACCAAGAAAAGCAAACAGAAGTTGAAAACAGACAAGGGCCATCACCCCCGAGCCAACAAAGAATGATAGAACCTTCTCCTAGAAGGGGTGCCCTGAACATAGATTTCTCTAGGTTCTAATGCCACCCATTGATGACATCTCTGTTGTAGTAAGTTGCTCTACATAACTAGGACTATAAACAGGAATTCCAACCTTGCCGCTCTTAAAGAAAAATTACAAGATTCAAATCTTATTTACTTGACTTATAACTCTAGGTCATAAAATACCTCCTTTTTTGGTTTCTCTCTTATCTCTGTCTCTCACATGACAGCAGCTTGGAGTCTCTCTCTGTCTATACTCCTGACTTTCAATCTTTTTCCTCCAGTTGCTTCCAGATTCCTGGGCTTTAACATCTTGTGACTGTTCCTTCTCCATTTATTCCACAAGCCCCACCATGTCTGAAGGCAATGAGGTTGGGACTTTTATATTCTGTCATGAAGTTAAGGATTCCCCAGGAATGATAGACATTGGAGATGGTCTCTAGCACCAGCATCTCACTCACCCCAACTCCTACACACAGTGATAGGAATTCCTCAAAGGGTTAAGCTGCTCTCTCTGTCCCACTGCTGTCCTAATAATAAATTCCATGTTTAAGTCCAAGAAGTGTTTCCTGAGTATATTTATGACATGCTCGGTATCAATATGTCTGAGAACTCAGGTGCATCTGACTGAATCCATAGTATCTTAGGTGACTCATATTTATGCACAAACTGGACAATGAATAAAAGAACAGGCAAGAATCACTTTACTTGAATTATGATGTCGATGAAGAATATTAAACATATAATATACTACTAGAATAATGAACACATAGAAAAAGTACCACTGAAATGTTTCTTAGACTCAAGGAGGGTGAGAAATCATCTCTCGCATAATTTGAACATATTATCAAGAAGGACCACTACATGGAGAAGGATATGCTTGCCAAGTGAGATAGTTGATAAAAAAGAGGACAATTCTCAATGAGAAGAATTGACAGAGTGGCTGCAGCAATCAACTCAAATATCAGTGACAGTGAAGCTGGCACTGTTTAATTCTGTTGTACTTAGACTTGCTCAGTTGAAATCTACCCAGTGGCACCTGAGAACAACATGCTTAGAACATGTCTACGTGAATCTACTTTTTAAACTGTTATTTTTCATATGATCTGAATGCATATCAAACATTGCCCATAAAGGAGCTTAGCAAAAACATTAAGAAAATAAGTGTTCTTGGGGGAATTTAAAGACTAGTTAAGAAAGTGAGATAATGGACAATAAACATATTAAGTAAAGGAAATGATATCATGAATTAGAAAAGAAAATAGTCATATCAAAGTGTTAAATAATAAAGAATAAAACAAAACAGGAACATTTGGGAGAAATAAGACTACCCACCTTGAATTGTAAGGTCAAAATTTCAGAGTGATTGCCCAATTAGTAAATAATAGACCTTATCCTATTTTACTACATAATGCTCCTCTAATTAAAACAGATGAGAAAGTCATTGGGTATTAATTATAAATTGCAATCACATTTTTAAAACACACATGCACACTAACTTATAAATATATATGCATAGGAAAAATAGACATATATTTATAGAAAATTTTCAGTTAATGCCAGATAAATTTCAGGTTGGTCCCAGTAGTAATTTTGAATCTTGCTCTACATTTAAGTGTGCACACATTTATTTGTCCAAAGAACACAGTTCTAAAATAAAATAAAATAAAATAGCACAGTTCTATTCCCTGCTCTTCCATTAATTACATATTTGATCTTGAAAAAATAAATCATTGTACCTTGTCTACATCTGAGCCAGGCAATGAGGTAAAGACTACTTAAGCATTTAATGAAAGGTCTACTGAAAGTGTAAACTATTCATGGAGCATCATATTAACTATAACATTTGGTTTTATGAAAAAATTCTTAGACACCTATTAACTGCCAGCGCTATGCCTCGTGCCCTCCCCTCCCCTCTCCCTCCCCACCCCCTCTTTTTACTTAGGGCGCATGAAACCATGAAAGGTACTCATGGATCCCCATGTGTGCTGTGATCTTTTCCCTTTCCTTCTCACTGAAGCCTCTTAGTGAAGGAGCCCTGCTAGTCTAGTGGTTACACATGAGATTTGCAAGGTCAGCAGTTCCAAAACCATCAGAAGCAACTTGGGAGAAGGATAGTCTAGTCTGGTCAAAAGCAGCAGTCCCAGACACTCCCAGCAGCAGTTCTACTCTGCCAAGTGGGCACCGACTCCAAGGCATTGAGTTTGGCTTGGCTTTTCCCCCTCTATTTGTACTGCAGCCTGTAATCGTGTGTGTCCCTCTGTGACTCTTAGATACCTGTTTCTAAAATTGTATGGGGAGAATTCTAAATGCGCGACATTCTCCTAGTGGTGCTTAGAGGTCCCAAGTGGCACAGATGGCTTGTGTTTCACTGTGAATCTAGAGGCTGCCTGTTTGAACCCAACCAGCAGCACCCCAGAACTATGGCTCCTGTAAAGATGGCCATTGAGAAAACCCTGTGACTTATATCTACTTTGTTGTTGTTGTTGATTGTGCCTGTGTGCAGTGGACTGTATTCTCTACCTTACTACTTAGAAGGTAGTTTTCTTCCTCTTCTAATTTGTAAGAGCTTAATGTGTAGAACTTTCATTTTCCACCTTTGTTCATTAAACTTCATTCTTAATATAAAGTTTAATCAGTCCTTTTTTCAGGTCAAACCAAACACAGTGCATCATGATATCCCTTTCATGGTGTTAAATATTCGCTTTGCCACCTTATGAATATGCCCAAGGGGATGATGACCTCTGCTGGGCCCTTTTCTCTAGTCCACAAGTACTTTCTTTTATCTCAGCTAGAAACTCTTATTCCTAACTATCTCTCTCATTTCCGCCCACCAGCGAGTATAAAGAGGGGCTAAAGACAGCTTAGTATTTCAAGTAACATCTCACCACTGTCCTCGAGAACAACTCCTGCTGCCTTCCCTGATTTAGCTGCTTTCCCATATGCCACTGCAGCTCTCTAGGTTTTATTTTGTTCTTTATGAGAATAGATTCTTTTTTTTTTTAATCCTCATTGTATCTTCTCTTGTTTTGGCCTCTGTTTTAGAACTGTGACTATTTCTTTGCTTCTTCCCCCAGGCGAGTTTCTCCTCGGCTGAATATTTGGGAAGCAGCCCAGTTTCTATACAGGAGTTCAAGTGAATGGGTTACCGAGTCCATCTGGCTCCAAGTCTATCTCTTAAATATTGCTTAGACTTCCTCCTGTCTCAGCTTTCTTCTTCTTGTCACCATCGACCTAGTGGAACTAAGGGCTATTTTGATCATCGGCTTTGGATTCAAGAAGTTCAGAAATATTAGCATTATTTTAATGCCTCACCTTAAGTAAGAGTGTCAGTTATGCTTAACACTTACAGCTCATTAACCATGTTATAGAGTGATGCAGAGACCCTTTGAAAAGGAGAATGAACCTCCAATTCCATTAATCATGTAGGCAACTCTAGATTGCCACTGCTCTCCAGCAGTTCTATCCACACATAGCTATGGAGATCTTGAAATGTGGGTGTTCAACCGGGGAGTTGAAATATTTATTTAACTTGAAAAAATCAAATTAGTGGAATTTAAAAATGGTTATCCCACCTAGACACTGGGAAAAATTTACAGAACTTGGATATGTTGTCACTTTTTATTTTTATGAAATATAGCTGCAGATCAAACTTTCATAATAAAATTACAGTGCTGTAATAGAGGAAAAAGTGTAATATACATACAAGACTTTAAAACTTAGTACCCAAACTGATAAAATTATTTTCATTAAAAATATTACATTGATTTGATTCTGAAATATTACTTCAAATATATTGAATTAAGGAAAATATATGATTCAAATTAAGTTCATTGATTGCCTTTGACTTTTCTTAATGTAACTACTATTATTTTTCAAATTATATATAGTATTCACATTATATGAAGGTAGGTCTTAAAAAAGATATTTCTACTGGTGTTCCAGTTCAAATCATGTTAGAGCAGTTTCTGTAATCAGGGCTGCTTGCAGACAAGTTCCCTTCTTAATATCCTTGTCCTAATCTCAGTAGGTCATCTTGAAAATGAAAGGTCTAATCAAAAAAGTGGTTTCTGGGGTGATCAGTTAAGTTCAAGGCAGAAATGTTGGCTTAGGGGTTATGGACATTAGTTTTTGGAACTCCAAAACTGTAATCTTGATAGATTTTCTCAAAGGACAAAGGGCCTTTCTTTTAAGAACAGAGAAGGCAGAAAAAGTCAGGAAAGTTGCACTAGGGAATATTTTTGAATCATAACAAAGCATCTGCTCATTCTTTGAGGGTAGCAAGATCTGTCCTAAGAGAATTTCTTTAGGAAACCTTAGTCCATCAACACTGCTGCCCTGATCTTGACACCTCAAACTTCTTTTTGACCCCTAAACTTGAAGAGCATTTTAATGGAATGTGGTTTGAGTCTCTGAAAGATGCAAACACTGCAGTTTTGATCTGGGGTAAATTGGAGAGCACAGAATTCTTTGCGGAAAGGTTAGAAAAATGGTAACACTGCCTTCAGAAGAGTATAGACACAGATGAAGAATAGGTCAAGGGAAAATAGCTTTAGATTTTTGTATTTTTGTTTAACAAAAAGTTTCTCTGATTTTGCAATAATGCTTTTTAAATAACTCAGACACTGAGACTAATCAGCACTATTCTAGACCTACTTTGAGAACTTGGAGAAATAAGTACCTTCATCACATTCAGATAGAGAGGGACTAACTTTTATAAATGACTGACCATAGCCCAGAAATTATTCTAAGAACTCCACTATTTTATATTTATGACAACCCTATGATGGAAACATAACTAAGAAATATAAGGTTAAACGCCATTCCCAATCAAAAAACAAGGAAGTATTACAACTAGGCTTGAACAGAGTTCTGGGTTTATAAAGATAATAAATTTTAATGAAAGCTATGATGTCGTTCCACAGATGATTTTTTAATCTCTTTTCATTTAATCATAAAATTAAGTTCACGGACTGCAATTATGTCTACCTCTTAGAGAGACTGCAAGGATAATCTGAGTAAATGTGTGTAAAGAGCTGAGTAGTGTGTAGTTCATGTTAACTTTTATAATTTTTCGATGAGAAAATTATAATACTTCCTTGTCTTCTTCCATAGGCAAGCTATTTCCACTCTATCAGCATATTTATGACACATATTACCATAAATTTGCATGCGCTTTTCCCAGTTCAGTCTCTCTCTCTTTTCACTTACAGTTGCCCCTACCACTCTGCTTTTTCTTGATTATTTTGGTACTTTCATGTGCAACATTTCCTTCACCTCAAGTACCCATGTAAAATGTAATCTTTAACCCAAATTCAATTTTTTCCCATGTAGCAGATGGGAGACTATGACAATGTAGTCCCTTTTCTTACTCATCATAAAAAAACTGCCTAGAAATTAATTATTGCTAAGTTTTAGCTAAGTTGCATACATTGTTCCCACTAGGTATCTTGAAGTTGTTTTCAAATCATAATATCCCTAAACTATCCTTGTCCTACACCATCCTCATATTTTGGGGGGTTTGTCATTCACAACATTGTAAACCATATGATTGTATGATTCAAAGGTATCAATACCAGCCCACTGTATTAAGGATATCAATCTATGACTGAGTCACTAGTATTTAGGATGTCAATCTACTTGGATACCATTTCATTGTTATGATTTCCAATTTTCTTAAATTCATGTTTCCCACATTTTTTGCTTTATTAATAGAAAATCTAATTTTCATTTTTAGTGTTGCCATATCAGTAAATGAAGGGCCCAAAACTTTTCTCTATCTACCTCATTAAGGTTAATTCTATGTACATGCAAACAATCCAACAAGCAAATAAATAAACCTATATAAGTACGTACAAAGCAGGAGCGAATAACACTTACTGTTAGAGTGGCCTAGCACCACCACCAAACCAAGGATGCTTAAGTCAACCAAAACACACATCTAGATAGTAGAGAGAGTATGTTTGTAAGGTCATAGCAAAATTACTTTAGTTCTGGGGGCATGGTGGTTAAGTATTGACTGGTAATCTCAAGGCCAGTAGTTTAAACCTTCCAGCCCTCTTGTGGGAGAAAGATGTGGCTTCCTGCTCCCTTAAAGTTTCACAGCATCGGGAACTCTGTGCAGGGTTGCTCTGGGTTGAAAGAAACTGAATAACAATGACTGAAGTTGAAATGGAATGACTGAGAAGAAATATCACAGATAAAATTTATCGTCATTATTGCAGGTTTTGCATTTGCTCATTCCCCGGCTGTTTTTTCATTGCTGTTGAATGGATTACAACTCTTGGTGACCCATGTGTTACTGAGGAGAACTGTTTCATAGAGCTAATTCCCTGTAATCTGAGAAGATATCAAAATTTTTCTTTGACAGTACAACTGAGAGGGAGCAAGCACCGGCTTTTATAGGTTAGCAGTCCAGAAATCAACTGGGCTTTCCAAAATTTATTTGTAAACCCAAATCAGTATTCAGAGTGCTCTCCAGGTCATTCATGGACAACCTCAGAGTGATGGAAACTTTGGGTGGCCTGATGTGTACATGTCTTACTGGTGCTGAATAAGCCGACATTCTTCATCGGTGTTTCAATTCTTCCCTGATAAACCAGTGCCTTTTTGTGATCTCCTTTGTGTTATCTTCCAGTTGTTCATTTTCGAGGAGTTTTTTGTTTGCCGTTTTGTTGTTTAAAATGTCCCTCAAGTGTGTGCTACCCATGTTCCCAAACATGGAAAGACTATGATGTCTCTTACAGAAAAAGCATGTGCTTGATTAACTTTATAGGAGCAAGAGTTAGAATGCTGCTGGCTGTGCATATAGAGTAACATATGAACAATATTTTAATAAGATGTTTTTAAACAGAAAATACATAAAACAGGTTTATGTATCGGTCAACTGGGGAGAATGTTGTGACCAGTGGCTTACAGTAACCTATCTCACCTGGAACAATTGTTCACTCTTCACTTATCTATACTTTACTCTTTGTTGTGACCTCATAGATTCTAATGCCTGCCTCTAGTGCATTTGGGGTGTGCTCTTCTCCTCCCATTCTTCATGATTCTGCAAATCACTGATGAATCCATTTCAATAATAGCCACAAAGAAGCCTTAGTGGGATATAGATAACTGAAAGGACATGAAATCAAACCCTTTGCCATTGAATTGATTCCAACTCAGAGTGACATATGCTTGAGTTTTCAAGTAGGAAATAGAAAAGTGGTCATTCATTTGAGTTTTTATTCTATTGTACTTATACAATTGGCAAGGTGCACTATGTGTATCCTCTTAATGTACAGCCGCACAGACATGGTCAGAGATGGCTTATAGAAAACACATGTGTGGTTTTGTACTCATTTTGATCTGTTTTTGTTTTTGTTACCCAAACACACATACTAGAAAATAAACTCCATACTCTATTGTACTTATACAATTGGCAAGGTGCACTATGTGTATCCTCTTAATGTACAGCCGCACAGACATGGTCAGAGATGGCTTATAGAAAACACATGTGTGGTTTTGTACTCATTTTGATCTGTTTTTGTTTTTGTTACCCAAACACACATACTAGAAAATAAACTCCATACATGAAGGAAATTTTGTTTGCTTTTGGACTGCTATGTCCCCAACAGCTACCCAATAGTTAGCCATCCAAGAGGTGTTCAATAAATAGCTGAAGACATTCGTCCGATAGACCATCTAGAAAACTGAGAAGTAGCACATGGTGCAGTGACAAGCCACCGTGAAAATGCTGGGTTCACTTTACATCCCTGATCTGGAGCTGCCCTCCTACTGATGAACAATGAGTATCGTTCTTTACATGGGAGACGTGTCTGCTTCTCCCTTCATCTCTGTGACTGACTCTTCAAATGGATAAAAATGAGGTTCAGAAAAAGCCACATCAAACCTAAGCAAAGATTGCAGTTAGTAAGTCAGCTTACATCAATTAGAGTTGACAGGTAAGGGACCTAATTATGAAGCCCCATGGCTAGGCTCTCAGGGTGTGGGTTCCAGGTCCCTTTCATCATGCAGTGAAAATGGCATGCAATTAGAAATACATATTAGAGTGAGTATGCCTCCATCGCCACACTGTATTAATGACACAGCTGAACACTTGCACTCAGCATTAAAAAAAGGGGGAGGGGGAGGCAGTGGGAGTAGGGAGTAGGTACAGAATAGCTGTCTGGGTCATGGTCACACACAGTGCTGAATACAGCACTTTTAGGGTGCACGCAGGCACTGCCTTGCTGTGAGAGCCAGGAAGGATTCACACAAAAGGAAGGTTAAACCCCAGGAAGCAAGGAGAGGCATGAACATCTAATTTCCTTTGATTTGGTATGATGCTAAATAAAAGCCAGCAAGAGCCAGAGTGCTCTGGATGACACAGACAGCAGGTGGGGAGAGGGGCAGGATCCACTCTACAAAAACAAGTGCCTTTCAAAAAAACCACACTTTGCTATATTAACACTTTGTAGTCAAGCCTGTGGAGTGTTCAGTTCTCCTGGGTCTATCCATTCATCCATCCGTATGTTTGTTCTGTCAGTGCAGGCTATGTGCCTCATAATGGGCAAGGTACGGGATGGAATAGGTGAGTGACACATGCATTATCTTTTCAAGGAGTTTTGCTCTATTACCGGAGAGAGACAGCATCAAATATTGAGATAGGATGAGTTTGGTGTAATTGTAAAATCCTGATTTTCTGGGGGCTATGGCAGCAAGTGTCCAGCATTAGGACACCTTTGAAACACAGAAGTTTGTTCTCCCACAGTCCTAGAATCCAGATGTCTGAGATGTTGATGCTTGCAGAGCCATATTCTCCCCAAAGTCTCTCCAGTGGTCGAAGACTGTCTCAATGTTTCTGGATTCTTGAGACACCCAGTTTCCCTTACTTGTGTGGCTGCATCACTTCGACCAACCTCTGCCTCCCTCTTCACATGGCCTCCTCCCCTTCTTCGCCTGACTCTTGACTGCCTTTCTCTTATAAGAACACTTATCACTGACCCACTCAGATGACTCAGGGTGATCACAACTCATGATCCTTCACAAAATCACATTTTTCCAACTAAGAATTCACTTACAGGTTCAGAAACACTCGGCCATATCTTCTAAGGGGTTATCATCCAACACACTGCTTGTATGATAAACATAATCAGTTGCAATCTTGACTACTTTGACTTGCGACGATCTCACGAATGACCGTTTAGGACGGGGGTCCACAGCGGTTTCAGTGAATGGGCATTTGGAATATAGATGGGCAGACTTTCTTTTTGATGGGAGCCTCCAACTTTACACTCAGTGGCCCAGAACATTAATAGCTTGCAAGAATGTGGATATTGTCAAGGTTTCATCCCTGATCGAGGTAACACTGTAACCAACACACAGAAAAAAAATGTCCGCGATAGATTAGCAATCTTGTCAGAGGGGACTGTGGTTCTAAACAGAGAGAATAGAACAGAAATTAAAATTCAAAGACATAATAAATTATATGAAAGAAAATAAAATAGCTCAGGTTGTTTGGAGAAAAGATTGAGGGAAGTAGAGCTGTGGGAGAAAAGAGCAGAGTGCATAGCAGCCAGACCCTTGGTGAACAGTATGCCATGCTGAGGAGCTTCTGCTCTACCGGATTATCAATGGTTCTTAACTCATATGCTATGACAAATTGGTAACTCGTCAATTCATCTAAGATAGGCCAAACACTAAGTGGACCAAGTCCATGCAGCTGAAAAAGTTTAAACTAGATAGAGGTAAGGAGTCCCTTTGTGGTCTAAATAAATAAATCACCTGACTTCTTGGTGAAAGATGGTAGGTTTCATCTACTCATACATGTCCTGGAAGAAAGACCTAACAATACAGTATTGTTGTTAGATACTGTCACTGTACCAATCCGTCTCATCCAGGGCCTTTGTCTTTGCCCCCGACCCTAAGGTTCATTCTGGTTATACATTTTCCAAAACAGACTTGCTTATTCTTTTGTTAGTTCACACTTTCAGCACTCTGAACAAGCAACGTAATTCAAATGCGCCCAGTTTTCTTCTGTCTTCCTTATCCAATACCCACGTTCACATGTATATGAGATGACTAACAATACCATGGCTTTGGTCAGGCGCACCTTGGTTTTCATAGTGCGCTTACTTTTCAACGATTTAAAGAGGCCTTGGGCAGCAGCTTGACCCAACATGATTTGCCACTTGATCTCGTGACTGCTGCTTCTAAGAGCATTGCTTGTGAATCAGTGTTGGGCCATCTTTCTTCAGAATGCTGTGTTAGTCTGGGTAGACTAGAGAAAGAAAGTCATAGACACGCATATGGATATAAAGGAAAGGTTTACATTCAAGAGGAACGGAACATTGAGAAAGCATCCCAACCCAGTCCAGTTCAACGTCATAAGTCCGATATTAGCCCATATGCTCGATACCAGTCTATAAAGTCTCCTTCTGACTCATGAAGTCACAGGTCAGTGGGTGCAGAGACCAGGTTCTGGCAGGGGTCCCCCATGGCTCCTCATTTCCAGGGCTCAGGGTCCATCAGCAGTATCCATTGGTGATAGAAACATCTCAGCGCTGGCAGGGGTCTCTCTGTGGCTTTTCTGGCTTCAGAGGTCTGGTTCCATCAGGGTAAAGCCATGTGGCTTCTTCTCCGGCTCTTCTAGTTCCTCGGCCACTGCCATCTTGTCCTGTCGGTGATTTGTCATCTTAGAGGCTGATTCAAGTCTCTCTTCTCCAATTGGGAAATACTACAAGACTTCCCAGAATTCTCGGGAGAAAGCCATGCCAACACAGAGGACTCATTGACTAGCTCCAGATTAACAAGTGAAACTCCACCCTTAATGTCTGGGGTCTTCTTTCCTTTTTCACTGCTGAAATTTCCAAGCACTTGACTTTCTGTTGTGCTTTGCTTCATACTGCTTCACAGAGATTGCATATTTTTTTCCAACTGAAAGTTGGTGGAGTCCCAGTGGTGTCGTGATTACGCTTAGGTCTGTAATCCTCATGGTTGTCAACATGTTACCACCTGAGAAAGTCAGGGCTTTCTACTTTCCAGGACAGTTATAGTCTCAGAAATCCACCTGGGTTCTCTGTAAGTCAGCATTGACTCAGGGCAGTGAGTTTTTATAAAGGGAGCCAGCCCTGTTGGCACTATTTTCCTAATGGCAGGTGCTCACTTTCAGTGGCTGTTCACATATTGGTAATTCTTATGATATCTCAAATGTCTTCACACTTATGAGACAACAGTCCAGTCTCAATGTCACGTATCCGTACCCTGGGAAACTAAAACATCCCCATGACTTGTTTAGGATGATATCTGCTTTATTGTGGTGATCAAGAATCAAACCCACACAGTCTCTGAGGTCAGCTTGCAGTTAGCCACTGTCCTCGGATGGGTCCAGCGTTACCTGGGTTATCTCAGCCCCACTCTAATCAATCTCTCCTTAAAAGGGTCTTGATCCTCCTCTCTTTCCATAGCAAGTGTCAGATGAACATGCATGGAAATCAAGACTCTCCTACCCTCTCCTGCGGTGATGCTAAGAAAGTGCCTGCACGTGGGTTCCTTCTCCTAGCTCTCTGTGGAGTGAGCAGCTTGTCCTTGTACTCTGATGATAAAACTTGGTGAAACAAATCTGTGTGGGGCTTTTGGCCTGATAGATTTGCATCCTCTAATGCAGCAGTTCTCAACCTCTGGTTTGTGAACACTTTAGGGGCTTAATGACCCTTAATAAGAGGGGTTGCTTAAGACCACCAGAAAACACATATTTCCGATGGTCTTAGGAACAGATACACTGCTACTCTGTCTTCAGGTGGGTCTGCCCATGTCATATTTTTTTTTAGTTTTTCTTTACTTTTGTTTTTGTGGGGGTTTTTTCCCCGAAAATGATTGGTTTAGATTTTCTCATCTTTGGAATGGAATAATGTTTGGGGTTTTTTTCTGTATTTTTTTACTTAAATCATTTCATTGGGAGCTCACAGAGCTCTTTTCACAATTCATACATCCCTCCATTTGTTACCCTCATAATGTTCAAAGCATATTCTTTCTACCTAAGCCCTTGGTATCAGCTAATTTCCCCCCTTCTCTCCCTCATGAACCCTTCATAATTCAAACACTTTTTTTTCATGTCTTACACCTAAACAACCATTGTCTCCATTTACCCACTTTTGTTGTCCATCCCCCTGGGAGGGAGTTATATGTAGACCATTGTGGTAGTTTTCTCTTCCACCCCGCACCTTTCCTCTTCCCTTCCTGGTATCACTACTGTCTTTTTGATGCTGAGGGGTTCCTCTGTCCTGGATTTCCCGTGTTTCCAGATCTTGCCTTTACAAGTACTCTGCTCTAGCGGGATTTATAAGGTAGAAGAGTAAAGTAGATCGTGGTGGGGAGGAAACGTTAAAGAACTAGAGGAAAGCTGCTTGTTTCATCAGTGCTATACTGTATCCTAGGCGAACCCTCTTACCCTTTTGGCTCTTCTGTGAGGGGATGTCCAGTTTTCTACAGATGGGCATTGCGTCTCCACTCTGCACTCATCCTCATTTGCATTGACATGATTTTTTGTTCTGGGTCTTTGATGCCTGCTACCTGATCCTATCAGCACCTCATAATCACACAAACTGGTGTGCTTTTTCCATGTGGGCTTTGTTTCTTCTCAGCTAGATAGCCTCCTGCTTATTTTCAAGTCTTTAAGACCCCAATGCTATTTCTTTTGATAGCTGGGCACCATCAGCTTTCTTCACCACATTTGTTTATGCATTCATTTTGTCTTCAGGGATATTGCCGGGCAGGTGATCATCACAGAATGCCAGATTATTAGAACAAAATGCTCTTTTACGGAGGGAATACATGTGTAGAGGACCAGGTCCATATGCTATCTTAATACTTCATATATATATATATATATATATATATATATATATAATACATGCATACATAGCTCTATTCCCAATTTTATATAATATGTTTACATATGTACATGCCTTTATTTAGAGCTCTATAAATCTCCTTTGCCTCCTATATATTTTCTCCATTTCCTTTTACTTCCTCTTGTCCCACTATTATGTTCGGCCTTCACTTGGGTTTCAGTACTATATCTCAGCTACATTGCCCTTGATCAAGCCCACCAGGCATCCTATGCCTAGGTTGTAATCTTTATAGGAACAGATCACTGTATCTTTATTCTCTTGATGTTGGGTGTGTCTGAATGAGTGACTTTTCATTTAGCAGATCCAGAACTTAACAATCTTACCACTAGACCGCAGTAAGAAAACTCAAATTCCAGCCAATTTAATAGTGATCATCTGTGAGACTTTAGGAACAATCTATGATTGGATCATACTGGATCATCATTCCAGTTTGTTAAACAAGCTCTGTTTGATCACATTCATGGGCCTTGTTTTGCTCTTTTCTCTATTAAGAGTACTGCACAGTTTTATTCTTTTTGCATCATAAATGAGAAGAATTAAGTTTGAAATATGCACAGAATCAGGCCACATCATCAGGTGTCCTATCTCCACAATCATTTATTGGGCCCCACAGTACATTTTCAATCCAAAATAAAGCATTCCAAGGGTGAATGTTATATCTTAAACTTGTATACTACATTCAATAAGATGATCATAGAGTAGTAAAATCTCTAGCAAAACCGTATATGGGAGGACACATTCATTTTCTAAAGGAAGTTATGTGAGTCATCCAAGGCTAGCAATGAAACTCTGGGTTCTGAAGGAACTCATCATTCTCCCACTCTCAAGAGTGTGGTCCTCGTGATCCAAGGTGGCTTCCAGAACTCCTGCCATGATTATCGGCTGCAAGCCTAACGATGAAACAAGGAAGAAAGGAAAGATGAGAGGCACAAAGACACTACTAGACATATTTTAAGGGAAATTTGTGAAAGCTTCCTAAAGACTATTTTGCATCTGGCATGAGCAAGAATGTTAGCCTTCCCCTTCATGTTATGAGTTTTATAGCAGGAGGAATGTTGGCGTGTTGCAGACCACTCTGCTACTGGCCCAGCCTTCAAGGCAGGGATACCGACCCTGGAGCTTTAGGGATCCGAACTAAATCGACCCTCCCTCCACTCTTTCTCAACCATCACTACACCACCATCTGCTTGGCCATTCTCTCATTGTGCTTGCTTGTTTGTGAGAGTCACTCCTGACTGAAATGTGTAATGCCGGACAAGTCCTTATTCTCAACACTCCAACTCCAGCGCAATGATATGATGTCACAGCTACATCTGCCCACTTTGCCATTCTCTAGCCAACTAGAATATCTGACTTTTCCCCATAGTAACCAACATAATTTGAAGTAATGCATTTTTAACTTGTATATTTCCTTTGGATAGAATATAAATTCCCTGGCCAGACAAGATTAATTGGAATCTTTGCCTGTTTTATTTGCTGCTCTATCATCTCCAGATGCAAGTTTCAGGTTGATGTCGAATAACTAACTACCTGATGGATGCATGCATGTATGAATTATTCCAGTTTTCATATGATCGGGCCTAAGAGGGAATCAGAGACATGGAACCTCTGTGCCAAATGATCATGTGTTGTTGTTGTCATGTGCCTTCGGGTTGGTTCTGCCGCATTGCAACCTTATACCCCAAACACCATCACTTCTCACAAGGATTCTTGAATTTGAGCCCACAGTTCCCATCAATGCTGGTAAGGACCCTCATCTTTTCCGCTGCCCATCTACTTTTCCAAGTTCAATATCCTTTCCCAGGGAATGTCTCACCTGTTAAAACTTCTGAAAACCTTGAGATGAAGTCTCACCATTCTTGCTTCTAAGGAAGATCCTGGTGGCATTTTATTTTCTGCAGCTCAAATGACAAGAAATAGCTAACAAACATCTATTGAGAGGTTGAAGTTGGAAGTTAAAATGTATGAATGTAGAAAACTGGCAAGTTGTCAATAACAAAATGGAATACATAAACAACCTAGGCCTTCATGAGTTACAGTGGCCTAATTTGGTCATTTTGAATCAGAAAATCATATGGTTTATTATGATGATTACGAACTGGAATAACAGGCTTAAGAGGGATGGCATTGCATTGGTTGCCAAAAAGGATATTTTAAGATCTGTCTTCAAGTACAATACTGTATTCAAAAGGATATTATCTATCCCCAAATAAGGACATTCAGTTAATACAAATAATATTCAAATTTATGCACTCACTACTAGAGCAAGGTATTAAGGAATTGAAGAATTTTGCCAATGTCTTCAGTCTGAAGTTAATCAAATGTGCAATCAGAATGCATATATGATTATTGGCAATTGAAATGAAAGAGTTGGAAACAAAGTGGATGGTATAGGATTTGGGAAAGAATGGCCTTGATGTTGTTAGATGCTGTCAAGTCAATTCCAACTCATAGAGACTTAATGTACAACAGAGTGAAACCCTGCCAAGTCCTGGCTCATTTTCACAACCAGTGCTATGCGTGTACGCATTCTTGCAGACATTTGTGCTCTCATCCACTACTTTATGTGGCATGCTGCCCTTTTGAAAGGACAGGAACCCTGATGGCATAATTGGGTAAATGTTGGGTTGCTAACTGAAAGATTAGGTTCCTTTGATCTGATCTTTTCTGATAAAATGTACTAAGTACATGGGAGCAAGTCTGAACATTCTCCCTCCTCAGGAGCATCCTGTCTGTGCTGCCTCTAAGACAGATCTGTTTGTTCTTCTGGCAGTAATGGTGCTTTCATTATGCTTTGCCAATACCGCAGTTCAAGTGCATTAATTTTTATCTAGCCATATGTTTGCCTAAAAACTGAGAGGAGTCAAGTGTAGAGAGTTTCAGAAGCCACCACTATAGATGTAAAAACCTGTTGGGAGAAACAGATGAAGAATATGTAACTTGGGACTTTTAGTTGACAAAAATTTCTGCCAGCGGAAAATGTCTCATGAGATGTATGTCCATATAATCAAGCTGATGCAAAGAAAGGTCAAATTACTCTGGCTTGGGGCATACTGGCCATTAATTGGCAGATAGGAAAAGGAAAGCAAAATGTTTGGAGATTTTGTTCCACCAAATACATCCTTAAGTCTTTTTGTCATACTATTGAGTTATTGTTGAAAATAGATGTGTGACAAGAAAAAAAATATGTTCCTATCTTTTGGACAGGGTGAAAGAGTAAAAGGTGAGATTCCTCTGAAGAAATGAGAAACCAGATAATTTTCTATTTTTAAATTGACATGGGTTGGGTAAAGTAACTTTTGAAATCCTCCATTGATGAGTACTAGCAATTGGTTACTTCTAGAGGTCTTTCTCCCAGCTCTTTAGCTGAAGCAACCAAATTATTTACCTACAGGATATTATGTATGTATTAGGGAACATCAAAATATTCATGGAAAAATTCCATTATCTCATAATCCTCTTTTCCATGAATTTTTTTATATTCCCTTGTACATTTAAATGTATTAATAGGCAAATTTCCTGATTAATTTGCATTAAATGGTTGCCCTCTGGGTTGATAAAAATGGAAGAAAAAATATTGCTTCCTGGTTAGCATCCTATTTTTTGTCCAGCTCTCCTTGTCAGATATGAGTGTTGCGATATGTTGACACTTTGTTGGTGATGTGTGAGGTGAACTGAACTCAACTTCCTCCTCCTCTGACACTGTATCTGAAGAAGTGCTGACATGCAGAAGCAAATGGGAAGAGAGGCTGGCACGCATTTTTTGGTAAGCTACTTGACATGTGGGACCATTATTATTTTAGAAAGTAAAGTGGCTTCCTGTGACAATCCCAATTCTCTCTGACCCACCCAACCCCCAGTAGTCAATAGACACATAAGAGCAGTATTTTGCCAAGGATCCTAAAGCCAAATAATAAGAGAGAGAGCAAAGTCTTAGATCTGCTTGGGTCTTTATGCTACAGTTTTAAAGTAGGGAAAGAAAAAGTATTTTTAAATTTTGGAACTTGATCTGATTTCTTCCAGGAAGTCAAACTTGAGTGTCTTGTCCTAGCATTGTATTTTCCCATCTGAGAGCTGCTGCCACTAGGCTGTGACTCTTTCTGTATTTGTCTTTACCTCCAGACTGTGTGTTCTGTGAAAACAGAAACTCTTTTTACCTTTTCACCCGAACATTCCCCCAATTTTTGCAAAGCTTCATGCACAATGTTCTCGTCTGTGCTCAGTAAGGATTACTGAAATAAGTCAATAGCATGGTTACAGCTCTCGGGGAAGATAGGAAGATTGACTTAAATGAGCACATGGAGAGTCAAAATTAAGGAAAAAATTGATTTGAAGAAAAAATATATAGAAAGAAAACCTAGTAAAATTTTAGTATCATCCCTTGGAAATTTTTGTCTTCACAATCAGGTGACCTATCTTTAAGAACTATTTTTGAAACACACATGTATTTCTTTTAACTCTCAAACTATATAAGAGAATCCAAATAACTAAAGTTAATATTAGTAAAGATGGGGCGGATGTGGGGATAGAGACATTCTAAACTTAACATAAAACACAAAGAATCATAAGTTGGTTGTCATAGAAATTAGAAAATGATTCAGATCCTTAAAGAAGCTTGATTGGGATTTGGAATAAAAAAGCAATTTGATATATTTTTAGTTGATGTTGAAACTATACTCCAGATGAAATACTTTAGCAGCTAACTAAGTTTATAGAAGAGTTTTTAATTTGGTATCATTAAATAGAGTTGCCATGAAAAAATTGTGGGAACCTACTTGTCACATTTGCGTCAAATTTCTTCTCCATGCCACACTTTACTATATCATCTCCTAACTTCTTGTGGTAGTTACATACTCTGGTGTCAATTTGTGAATGGGTAGAGTCTAGCCTGTCAATCAGGCCATAGCTTGATGACCTCATTTGAAGGTCATGGAAATAGCTCACTGGAAGCCAGATACATGTAGACTCTGCTTCAGCTTCCTGCTGACAAGACACACGGAGCTACAGTAAACCCCTAGAGGAGGAGGTGTCACATGGAGACCCCTTCCAGAATGTAGATGCTTCCACTGCCCCTGGAGCCACAAGACTCCACCAACCAGCCTTTGACCTCCCTGCATTTGGCTTCATTGCATGTGTTTCATGAGTCCGAAGAGGAATGTAAAGATTTGTATCTAAGACATATGGAGATTTGTAAAACTAGACTGTATGAATTTGATCTGGACTGGGATTAGATGCTTTCTCAATAGACAATTGCTGTTTTATATAAAGCTCTTTTTAATACACATATGTCTATGAATTTGTTTCTCTAGTCAACCCTCCCTAACACACCCCTCATTCAAAAAATGAGAGAGAGAGAGAGAAAGAAAGCTTTTCTAAGTAGATTAGAGATACCCAAATAAGACATAATTTCTTATGGTATCTTTTGCAGAGCATTAGACTTCCTTTGGAGGATGATAGGGATGCATCCGATATGTTATAAGCTACACTTTATACCTATAAAGAAAGGTCTGAAATAGTCAAGGATTTTGTCTGGCTTAGATCCACCATCAATCCTCAGGAAAGTAGCAGCATCCCAGAAATCAAAAATTGTGCTGGATTAGGTAAATCTGCTTGGAAGATCTCTTTAGAGTATTTAACAACAAGGATGTTACCTTCAGGGCTAAAGAGCAACTGACAAAAGTCATGATATTTTAATCACCTCACATGCATAGGAAAGTTGAATATTAAATAAAGATGATTTGATGCCTTTTAATTTTGCTGAGAAAGACTATTGAGAACACGATGGACTGCTAAAAGGGCAAATAGCGCTATCTTGGAAGAAGTCCCGCTAGAGTGCTCTTCAGAGGCAAGGATGACAAAGCTTCATCATACACACGTAAGACATGTTATCAGGAAAGACCAGTCCCTAGAGAAGGACATCAAACTTGGCTAAGTGGACTCTCAGCAAAAAAAAAAGGAAGACCCTCAAGGAAATGGATTGGCCCAAGGGCTGTGACAGTGGGCTGAGGCACAGGAACAACTCTGAGAATGTTCCATTGTGCTTAGGTTGGAACCAACTTGATGGTAAATGACACAAAAGCTTCTTAACTCCACTTTTATACTTCTTTAAATATATACATAATTGACTTGCATATTTTACTTCTATAAATACAGTGCTAAAGGAAAACTGTCAGATTTAGTCTAAGGTAAATGCTATATTTTTACTACCACTAAAATAAAAATGTAAAGGAAATGACATTCTATAAAGAGAATTTCCTGATGATTTATACATATGTTAAATGAGTAACTAGCGATACTCTGATTTAACATATTTATAATGTATTCTTCCATCAAAGACATTTTTTCGGTATGCTAATGACTAATGCTATTACCTTTTTTTCAAAAATCATTTTCTTGGGGGATCATGCAGCTGTTTTCATAATCCATACATGCATCCCTTGTGCCAAGCACATTTGTATATTTGTTGCCATTATCATTCTCAAAACATTTGCTTTCTACTCGAGCCCTTGGGATCAACTCCTCATTTTCCCTTCCCTTTCCATTCCCCTTCCCTCATGAACTCTTGTTAATTTATAAATTGTTTTTGTTATATCTTATACTGTCCAATATCGCCCTTTACCCACTTTTCTCTTGTCTGCCTCCCCCTCCCCCAGTTAAAAGGTCATATGTAGATCATTGTAATCAATTCCCCCTTTCTACGCCACCTTTCTTCCACCCTCCCAGTATTGTCACCTCACCACTGGTTCTGACGAGATCATCTGTCCTGGATTCCCTGTGTTTCCAGTTCCTATCTGCACCAGTGTGCATGCTCTGGTCTAACCAGATTTGTAAGGTAGAAATGGGATCCTGATAGTATGTGTTGGTGGGGGGGGGGGGGGGGGGGAGGAGTGTGAACTAAAGGAAAGTTGCATATTTCATCATTGCTGCACTGAACCCTGATTGGCTCATTGCTATTATGCTTTTTTCATGCACTATAGATTTCTTGGTTGGTGTAAATTATCAAATGTGTAGAAGATATTTTGTAACGTTTTCGATACATTACATTGTTAACATGTCTGGATGCTAAACAAAATGTTGGTGAAAGCAGTCTACTCAGAGAGCTCTTTGAAAACCAGCCATGGTGATCTCCTGAACACTCAGCCATTAAGAGTCTTATAGAACACAATCTGCCGTGACACACCAGTCGTCCCCAGGAGTTGATCTCTTTGGCATCCACTTTGTTTTGTTTCCATGCACACTGTGATATGTAAAAGTAGCTATGTACATTGGGATTTTAATCTTCCCAGCAAATCTAGGAACAATACCTTATTATCATCTCCATTTTGCTCAGAAATATATTCAGCATAGAGAGGTTAGCCATCGAAGGAAATGACAAAGTTACAGGTTAAACTCCTGAGCTTCAGTTGTCGTCCTCTCCCTAGAGTTTTAGAAGTCATTGTGATGCAGTCAGTTACTCCTTGGATGGCTAGCCACCAATAGTAGTTCAAAGAGCGACCAAGGGTGGTTCAAAGCCACCCGCTGTTTTCTACTCCCATGAAGAGTTACCTACACTCTTGGGAACTCATTGGAGCAGTCCTAGCACATCCTATAGGGTCACTATGAGTTACAACTGATTTGATGGCAGGGAGTGTGGTTTGTGTTTATACAGTTTTAGGAAATCAATTGTTAAAAATCTATTGGCAGATAATATGCATACTAAAAGGTGCCTTGTGCTTTTGACTCAATATTGTGACTATTAAGGACTTTTATAGAGTTTCACATTAGATACTAGCTCCCTCTTCCATCAATTTCCCCATTTTTATTCTTGGTTAATTTTACTTGCTTACAATATCCTAGAAAAAGAAAGAAAAAAAGCCACAACCTTCAATTTCTTCTCTATCATCTATGTGCCTCCTTTCAATATCCTTGATGGAAAAATAACTTTATAAAAAAGGCATAATAACTATGAATAAGAACATGAAGAAATATTCTTCTAGTTTTCCCAAAGCATATGGAATCACTAAAAGGGTGCTCAGAGATAGGGTAAGGACCAGAAAAAATATCATTTTAAAGTTCTGAGTACACATTCATTTATGATATATAGCCGTCACAAGAAGTAGGTCTGCATATGAAGTTAGGCTTTTGCAAAACAGTTGTGGTCAAAGTTGTTAAGTTTTGCATACTATGGGTTCATTTTAGAAGTCCTCAGAGGATGGTATGTGAAATTATTATATCCTTTTATGTTAACATGAGGAGTCCTAATGGTGTATTGGATTAAACCTTGGGCTTCTAAGCAGAGAATCAGCAGTTCAAACCCACCAACTGATCCATGGGAGAGAGATGAGACGTTTTGCTCCTATAAAGATCCATAGTCTCAGAAACCACAGGTAGCAGTTCTCTATTCCATTGGGTCACTGTGAGTCAGAATTGACTCCATGGCATGAGTTTGCGATGAGTTATATATGAATCGACCCTGAATTTATGATACCTAACAACAACAAGAAAACCAGGATTGGGGCAATTCTCTCCTTCCAAGCAGAAGAACTAGGTGTGACTTTCAGATAATGCATTTCTGTACAACTATCACCCATCTGTCCATGTATGCTTGGGTGGTGCTATGGATTAACAGGTTTCAGTGAGACTTCCAGAATAAGACAGACTAGAAAGAAAGGCCTGGAAATCTGCTTAGGTGATTATGAGGATGACACCAGACCAGAAAGTGCTTCATTTCTTTGTCTATGTGCAGTCTTATGGGGACTGCACACCAGGCAGAAATAAATGAATATTAAAGCTTTGGACAATGAAAAGAACTGCTATTATTAGATGTATCTAAGATCCAAAAGGATGTACAATGAGAAGTATCCAAAAGTACAGCCACTTCCCCATATTTACAGATTTTACAGGGGGTTGAAAGGTATAAAATGGACCATACTTTAGGAGGACATAAATGTTGGAGTGATTTCTTTATAACAGACCCCCATTAAGCACTGAGCTGAGGTCACTTTTTGGAAAAATATCAACAAATCCTGCCTAACAGTATATTGAGCTAGATGATCTGAAGAGTGTGAGAAGCACAGTTGAGTAATTCAGGTCAACTTGGAAAAAAATAATCTCATAGTTCACTTGATCTTATGAACTGGTTCCAAATCCCTTCCAATTCACTAAAAAAATGTGACATCTATTGAATCCATTCTGACTCATAGTGACTCCGGATACTATTTCTGAGACATAAATCTTTACAGAAGCGGAAAGCCTCATGTTAAAAACCATCACTGATAGGAAATAGTGCCTTTTATTCAATGACAATGCTCCTGCGTTGCAAAAATGGCTTACACTCAACTACTAACCCAAGCACTGTAAACACTGTAATCCTCAACTACATAACCTATGCACTGGAAGCACTCACTTGTCCATGCCAGGGAATTTGAAAGACATCAAAGAAGAGACTACAAGAAAGAGGTCACTTGTGATTCACTGACGAGGCAAAGGCACTCAATCATGTGGACCATTATAAACTGTGGATAATGTTGAGAAGAATGACAATTCCAGAAACATTGGTTGCGCTCATGTAGAACTTGCATGTGGATCAATAACCACTTGTGTAAACAGAAAAACATGCTTTCAACTCAGAAATGGTGTGCATCAGGGTTGCATCCTTTCACCATACGTGTTGAATCTGTATGCTGAACAAATCATCAGAGAACCTGACTTATGTGGCATCAGGATTAAAGGAAGCTTATTAACAACCAAAGGTTTGCGGATGATGCAATATTGCTTGCTAAATGTCAGGAGGACTTGAAGTACTTGATGATGAAGATCAAGGATTGCAGTCTTCAGTATGAATTATAACTCAATGTAAAGAAGACCAAAATCCTCATTACTGGACCAATAGTTAACTTCATGATAAATGTGAAAAAAAAGCTTGAATTTGTAATGGATTGTGTCTTGCTTAAATCCAAAATCAATGCTTATGGAAGCAGCAGTGGAGAGACTAAAATGTTTATTACAATAGGTAAATCTGCTGCAGAAGATCTCTTTAGAGATCATGAATGTTTCATGACTAAGGTTTACCTGACCCAAGTCCAAGCCATGGTACTCCTATTGAATCACAGACATGTGAAAGTTGAATAGCAAATAAGGAAGAATTGAAGCATTTGCATTATGGTGCTGGAGAAAATATTGTGATTACCATGGACTTCCCAAAGGACGAACAGATTGTGTTGGAATAAGTAAGGTCAGGTGCTTGTAAGAGACAAGAATGGCAAGACCATTCTTGCCAAGAGACGGGCATCATGTTGGTAAAGTGAAAGGTCACTGATAATAAAAGGAAGGCCCTCAATGAGATGGATTGATACAGTGACTACATCAATGGGTTCAGGCAAGAAACAATTGTGAGGATAACATATAAGAGTGCAGTGCTTCATTCTGTTGTATACAGGGTCAGAGATGACTCGATCGCACATAACAACAACAATTAATCTAAAGTTTTAATTTTCCCGGGATCATGATGAAAGGCAGACCTGAAAATCTGTTTCTCTAACAGTTACATACAAGAGAAACCTTATGAAGCATGTCAACTCTGACACATGGACCTACCAACAATCAAAATG
This sequence comes from Nesogale talazaci, assembly GCA_004026705.1. Taxonomy (NCBI): domain Eukaryota; kingdom Metazoa; phylum Chordata; class Mammalia; order Afrosoricida; family Tenrecidae; genus Nesogale; species Nesogale talazaci. The sequence continues at coordinate 147,242 of PVJH01000946.1, forward strand.
AATTCATTGAGTCTTTTTAAAAAAATCCAATGATGATTTCCTTATAATAATTTGCATAGACTCCTTATATACATTGCATTTTTAAGCAAATGAAGGTAAGAACAATGTGTTTTCTCTGGTCAAAACTCACCCTAATACCTCAGACCAAGAACCTGATCAATGTCGGTGTGGCTGAACTGCGGTGGGCACGGACTATGGCTCCATCTGCATACCTCAGGAAGCCCAGGTCATGGCCGGGTACGACAAGGTGGCTGAGTAAACTGGAGCTTCGGCGTGCCTGTCATCGCCAATGGTGGCATCCAGATGGTGGGCCACATGGTCAAGTCCCTGGCCCTTGGCCTCTCCACTGTGATGATGGGTTCCCTGCTGGTCACCACCACTGAAGCTCCTGGGAAGTACTCTTCTCAGACGGGTGCAGCTCAAGAAGTATCGGGGCATGGGCTGGCTCCACGCCATGGAGACTAGCAGCAGCAGCCGGATGGGATACTTCAGCGAGAGGGACAAGGTGAAGCCTGCACACGGTGTGTCCAGCTCCATCCAGGGCAAAGGCTCCATCCAGAAGTGCGTGCCCTTCCTCATCGCGGGCATCCAACACGGCTGCCGGGTCATGGGCGCACAGAGCCTGTCCGCTCTGTGGCCCATGATGTTCTCAAGGGAGTTCAAGTTCGATAAGCAGACCATGCCGGCGCAAATCAAAGGGGGGGGGGGGGCTCCCACGGCCTGCACTCTTAGCAGTAGCGGCTGCAATGAAATCACCAGTGGCAGTAGTGGTGGCCTTCAAGGTGGCCTGGGCGTGCCCCCCAGCCCTCCTTCTGGCCCTTCCTCCCTCCAAACTGAGTGGCCCACAGACCTGTACTATTTGCTTCCCAGCTCCTGCAGGGAGAGAAGAGGGGATGCGGAGTCAGAAATGCTCCAGGGCTAGGCCCCAACGCCACCCCCGGTCTCCCTATCCAGCACCCAGTCAGCTGCCCAGCCTCTCGGACCTTATGCCTGCCTCAGGTTTCTCACCACAGCCTCCTGCAGCCAGCTCACAGCCCGGGCAGGTGGCCCCTCCTGGCTTCCAGAGGGCACCCCCGACCCTCCTCCTAGGAAGAAATATTGCTCTCCTGACCCTGCCTCTGGCGCGTCCCCAGGTTGCTGGCCCCTCAGGCACATGGCCCATCTCTGCTCCTGACCCAGGCCAGGGGGAGGTCTCTGCCCTCTTCTTCTGGTCTCCAGGCTCTCCTGGGCAGTGAACTCAGGCCACCACTCTACCCAATCTCCACCCAGGGGGCAGGCTGCCCTGGCCACTGCTGCCCGCCTCCACACCCCCATGTCCCTTTCCGGCCCTCTCCTCTCTGCTGCGGCTTTAATTTTGCACACTCTGGCCTCTCTTTGGCATCGTTGTCTATTGAATCTGAATAAATCAAGCTGGTCCTCACCCCTCAAAAAAAGCCTCATCCTAAAAATGAAAAATTTTACTTGATTTTTCTGTTATTTAGCTGAAATCTCTCGCTAGCATGCATGCGTGCATTTAGGTTTTTTTCTCTTTGATGTTTTTGCTTGATGTATTAGAACAAGCAGATCAGAAATTACTTAGCTTGAAGTTCTTTAAAATGTTCGTTTCAGCGAACACTTTTGGATTTTATTTCTATTTGAATACCTTTGTGCATTAGGTATGTTTTTCTAAAATGGCTTCAACTTTTTGTATCATAAAATGCCAATTATTTGATTAGATACTCAATACAATATATTACAAGTGAGCTTCCAATAAAAGCGGTTTCAAAAAAGCTTTCCTAGACTATATCTATAAAAAGGTCCATTTTCCTATTTAGTCTGCCATTGCTGAATGAGAGAAAGATATAAATGTCATTGAAAGCAGATTATTTATTATATTTCCCATCTGCTTACCACACTGGCTATTTGAGTCTCTTCTAGATATAAAATGCTTTATATTAATAAATTCATATGAATGTCTGTTGCCTTGCACAAACACAGATGTCATTTTTGCAGCTTGAACTTGGTTAAAGTTACAAAATAAATATATGTAGACATATACATAAATAGGAATTTTAAATTGACATAAAAATAAATTACTTTAAGAATGAAAAGTCCATGGTCACAATGCATTCATTCACTGAGGAATACAATGACTTTACTTATCACTAATATTAACTATGTAATTTTTTAATTCTATGATATGATGATATAATAATATAATGCAATATAAGCTATATTTCCTATAGGCCCTTACAAAACAATGATTTCATTCCCATAAATCTAGTCATCACCACAGTAATATTTGTGTTTTATAAGAGTGTTCATGAATCTTAAAATAAGTGGAGGCATTGATAAACAGACTAAATGGCCATCTATCTACCAGTTCTCAAACTTTTGTGTCATTGAAGCAATAATTCCACCAGATAATGAGAAGTTTGCTTGGACCAATTAACATAGCCTAAAAGGTTTTTTGAGGCTATAAGAGTATATAGGCCTTTGCTTTTGTTTTCAAAGCAATATACAATAATAATACTTTAAGATGGCTACAAGGAAACTTTAATATCAGCTGCTGACCTGGCTAAGGAATCTTGCTAGAGCAAGTGTCTTAGTCTGTGAGATTCCTCTTTGCTGTGTTTCAATTCATTTTCAGGAGGTATGTTCAGCAGTCAAAAAGGGGAGACATAGCCTGAGCCGCACCTCTTTCTTCAGAGTATCAAAATACTATCACTTGATCCTCTTGCAAGATAAAATTGATGGTGGTGGTGGTGATGATAAAGATGACCACAACTCCATTGAACTACTTACTGAGCCCTTACCATGTGCAAAGCATTTGGCTAGAGAGTTTCCACTATTAAATCTATGTAACCACCCTTTATACTATTAGCGCCCCTCAATTGACTTTGATTCAGAGAAATGCATGTGTTCAGAGTAGACCTGTCCCACAGGGTTGTGACCTTTTGGAAACAGATCCCCAGACCTGTCTTCCATGATTCCTCAGAGTGGATGCTGATCTCTTCCTCTCCATTAGCAGTTTAGCACCTAACCACCTCTCCTTGTGATATTCTTGAGAGATAAATATAAGGTAAATAATATTATTATATTCATTTGACAGATGAGTATATGGAAGCTGGGAAAGATTAACTAGCCTCATGGGAGATCATATTTTTATTAAATGACAGAGTCATACTCCAAGCCAGACTTGATTGAGCTTAAGATGTATACCACTATGTTATATTTATTCTATTATTGGAAGCAAAACTCATTAGATCGTGCATGTGTGTGTGTATGCAGTTTCATTTGCGACTCATGTATCCCTTCTTTATACCACAGACAAAAGAACTAGCAAGGTCAAAATCCCTTTGGAGACTGAGCGTTTTGTAGTGATATGTTTTGAAATTAAAGTAAAGATAAATCCTAGTTGTCTTTTGGGTTTGCAATAGAGCTTGACAGAGAGTCATCATCCTTTCTGCCGGGATATTTATCATCTGGGAACTTCTTCAGGAGGAGATGATTTTACCTTCAACAAATAAGATTTCCTTCAAAGGGATGAGTATATAGAAGCACTAAATGTCCTCAGTATCATTGAAATCTATTTCAGCACAGTTAGGTTTATATAAGAAAGCAAAGAAGGGTTCATATGTTATCTTTTGCACTGGCTGAAACCTGGAACAAAACAGAAATCCACTCACCACCACAGTTTCCATGTATCAGAGTTTCATTCTCTACCCACATGGTCAGAGCTCTCCTCTGTTGTAGCCCTTCTGAACACACACTGTCCTAAGATATGGCTTTAACTTTTTTCACCTTCAATATATGCTTTGCACCATCTACTCTTTTAAAACTAGTTTTATTGGTATACAACTCACATATCATACAATTTAATCGTCGAATCCTATTAAGAGTTGTGCAAGGATCATCACAATCCATTGTAGAACATTTTCTTCTCCTACTCATTGTTAGCTCCCCCTTTCTGCCCACCCGACCCTCCCATTTCCTAGGTGGTATTAATCCAGTTCTTGTCTGTATATATTAATCTATCCTAGACTTGATATGGAGAAAATTGTACAAAGCATAAGCATACAAATAAACCCAAAGGCAATGATAGAACAAAAACAGAATAATAATAATAAAAGGAAAATATTCAGAAATGAAACAACTTTAAAATGGTCAAAGGGGAGAGAAAATAATAAGGTGTAACATTTTAACCTATGTCTGCCATAATTGAACTTATTGTGTTATCAGTCTGATAACAAGATAATGCACGTCCCTGGATTATCATCAGAAGGGTTTCACCAGAAGCTTAATCCATGGGTAAACGCTACAAGTGAATTTTGTGTTTCCACTGTCATTCATAGCCTTCTGCAAAGTAGGTGGTCAGATGCCATTTTCTACCTTGAATTGGATTTTATTCTTTACCCTTCTTGGTTCACACATGCTGGTATGCTTCTCTCTCTCTCTCTCTCTCTCTCTCTCTCTCTCTCTCTCTCTCTCTCTCTCTCTCTTCCTTTTTTAATCATTTTATTTGGGGGTTCATACTTGCCTTATCACAATCCATACATCCATCCATTGTATCAAACACATTTATACATTTTTTTACCATCATCATTCTCAAAACATTTGTTTTCTACTTGAACTCTTGGTATCAGCTCCTCTTTTTCCCCTCCCTTTCCAGGCCCCTTCCACACAAACCCTTAATAATGTATAAATTATTATTATTTTGTCATGGTTTATGCTGTCTGAAGAATCCCTTCACCCTCTTTTCTGTTGTCCATCCACCCAGGGAGGGGGTTATCTGTAGATCCTTGTGATCGGTTCCCCTTTCTACCCTACTTTCCCCTTCCCTTCCTAGATCACTACTCTCATTATTGGTCTTGAGGGGGTTATCTCACCTTGATTCCCTGTGTTTCCAGTTCTTATCTATACCAGTGTACATCCTGTTGTCTAGCAGAATTTGTAAGGTAGAATTGAAGTCAAGATAGAGGGGAGTAGAATTAAAAAACTAGAGGAAAATTGTTTGATTCATGAGTGCTATACTGTACCCTGACTGGCTTATCTCCTCCCTGCAACCCTTCTATAAGGAGATGTCCAGTTTCCTACAAATGGATTTTGGGTCTCCACTCCACACTCCCCTTTATTCACAATGATATGATTTTTTTTTTTGTTCTTTGATGCGTGACACCTGATTTCATCAACACCTTGTGATCACACAGGCTGGTGTGCTTCTTCCATGTAGGCTTTGTTGCTTCTCAGCTAGATGGTTGCTTATTTGTCTTCAGGTCTTTAAGTTCCCAGACACTATATCTTTTGATAGCTATACACCATCAGGTTTCTTCATCACATTTGTTTATGCACCCACTTTGTCTTCAGTGATTGTGTCCGGAAGGTGAGCATCATGGAATGCCATTTAACAAATCATTTTTTTCTTGCATTGAGGGAGTGCTTGAGTAGAGGTTCAATGTCCACCTTGATATGCTTCTCCTATGTGGATTTAGTAGACACTTCACTTCAATGGCTACTTGGTTGAAGATAACCCTTTATGATCCCAGGTGCCATCGTATTTCTTTACCACAATTTGGTGATCTCCAGTGATCTCATCATTATAGTCTGGCTTATAATACTAAGTTGTAGAATTTTAAATTTAGAGCTAAGGAGAATAGTGAAGCATTACTTCTCTAGTATCTTCCTGATGTGGAGAAGAGACTTGAATCTGAGAAATTTGCAGAGATCCTGTAGTCGATGAGTGGTAAGTTTGGGTACAATGCTATATCCTGCTGATTCCAAGTCCAATGCCTTGCGCTTGTTACCCTGGAACAATGCTATTCATCTGTAACTTATGAAAATTATTTGGAACATAGGTCATCATAAACAATACACTTCCTTTCCAGTTGCCTTATACATGCCAGCAGCGGGTACTTTTGAAGACGGGGACTAATGAGTAACTTGAGTGATGTAAGGAGCATCTAGTCTCAGCAACCCAGTTAGACAGAGAGCCTTCTGGGCATCTAGGACTTACAGTTATTGTAGAAATACATTTATCACAATGCCTTTAGTTAGCCCCAGCCGAATCGCTGCAGAAAACTCGGAAAGTCACCGCTAATCATAGGATGAGTTATGAGACAGAAAGTGGGGCCTGTGAGAAGAAATCTTACAAAATTTCAGATTACTTTGCCTGAAGAAGAAGAAGAAAAATCTGATAGCTACTTTCAGAATTGCCTTCTGGTTAGAGGGATTTATAATGCAGAAAGAGGTGACTTGCCTTCCATATGAAGGATATACAAAGAGGAACTGGGTTTAAATAAGTAGCCCCTCTGTGAGGCAGGGTGGCCAATCAGGTGACCACAAGAGGCTTTCTGTAGCGCTACTCTCAGTGTTGAAACTGACCTGTAAGATGCTGAAAGGCTTCTTATTACTGGAGAGGCATTATGCCCTCATGGTCTAGCCAGGTTTTCTGCTAAAGTCAGGGGTGTGCACAGCATTAGGCCTTCAGCTGACTCACAATCACATTATCCTAAAATTGATTTTGTTTTCTTATAACTGCTGAGAAATTTTGAAGAATCACCTATCACACACAAGCTCCTAAGATGTGGGCAATTGACCTCTATTGTCATCAACAAAGGGATCAAATTTCATTCTGTCTCAAAAGGAACATCTAATTTTGGACCATAATATGGTAAAAACTGCTCTCTGCAAGCAAGTTTCTCAATCAGTCTCTTTACTAGCACAACGGGGTAAGATCCACAGTTCTCTTCTTTGAATTACTCTGACTGTGCTATAAGAAGGACAAAGTCAATCTTCATTGCTACCAAATTCTGAAGGTTAAGCTTCCAGACAAAAAAAATCGGGGATTCTGAAGGCGTGATCAATCAGTGATGTCAACCTGCCAGGAGTAACTTATCACAACAGAGTCACCAGACATTTTAGTCTAAGGCTTCTTTCCTCATGCCCCCCCCCCATTCCTGACATTGAATCACTTTATTTATTTGTTTGTTTGTTTGTTTGTTTATTTATAATTCTTTGGAAGAAAGATGCAATGGAAAAGGATATATGATATTGAAACAAAGAAATGCCCTTTTTATCATGATCATTGTTGATTTCTTATACATTGTTCTTCCTGACATTTTTACAAATTCAGAAGCCAGTCATGAGGGTAGTCAGAATACATGTAAATCACCAATTGTATTTTTTGTCCTATAAGGAGATAGACTCCCTTCGATTATGCCTAATTCCAAATGTGAACTGGCATTAATTCACTCTGTTTTATCCTCACTTTGATCTTAAAATGAAAGTTACCTTTAAATTCTTAAACCCTTAGAGGTAAGCTAGGTAGGTTCTGGTTGATGGCAGGGTATGTGGTCCTTTTAAGTCAAGCTTGTTGTTTGTGTGTGCTATGGGGGAAGTGGTAGCGTGTCTAGTGTTTAAAAATATCCTTTCTTAGTAAAAATACTAAGAGAGTCACGCTGAGCCACTTGGAGTAAATTATCTTTGCAATGAGATAGAGAAAGAAAAAAGAACTGAACAGTAGGAGAGAGTCCTTTTAAGAGATGGTCCTATGTAGAAAAAAGAGAATTCCATGCTCTCAAGTTTTCATGGAAGTATTGTCTTTCATTGAATGTCTCCCACATTGGGAAACAGATGCATTATTCTAGCTGATTATTTTCTCCAAATTTTACCTGACTTTTGGTATAGCAAAACTAGAGTTTAACTGAATTATGTCACCATACTCAAAGGCAAATTGTCCTGTTACACATCCTGGCTTTTTTAGGAGTCCTTCAGTCATCTGCTTATTTCATTCCTGGAGCAATATTTTTCAGCATCTCTCAGGCATATCTACAGCAATCCAGGTGGTTCCAAATCCCGTCAATGAATGTCTCCCCTGTCAAACTTTCAGTTCCCATTCAAGAGGTCAGACCCAGTACTTTTGCTCCATTCTACATCATTCTGGGGAAATTCAATTCCTTCTTCCTCTTGGTTGTCTCCGTCACCTATTTTGTATGTTCCTGATCTGTTTCCTGTTCAAGGACAAGACTTTTCATTGTTTCCTAGGAAGAAGACAATGTCTTTTGATTTACAATGATTTGTGTGAACAATACTTTTTAAAAGTATTATTGCCTCCAGTTCACAAATGAAGACATTAAGATCAAGTTAAACACTAGATTCAGAACTCAAACTGAGACCACCTGATCATATCCAGTGTCCTTTCAGGACCTCACAGTTAGTCACCCTAGAAGAAGATTCTATGGTCAGGAATATTAATCACAGGTAGTTTGCAAATGCTTTCTCCGAAACTTTTGCTTTCATGGTATGATCAGCAACCTGTAATCTTTTAAAACATAAAATCCAACACACTTTTATAATGAAAATGATACAAAAGACTACTTGAATATACCTTTTTAAAAAAGATTGAAGAACAGCCTATTCTATTGAATATCTGCATAGTAATTCTGTTATCCTTTTTATTAAGCTGACTCTGAATGGGCACTGTTCTTCTTGGAGCTTTTACTGGTTCCTTGCACTATGTTGTATTCTACTTGAATCTCAGAATGCTAATCAAGAACATGTCCTTTGTAGATGGACAAAATTCGGTTACAATCAATTTATCATTTTTCTGTATTATCTTGTTAGTTAATTTACCTTTCTAAGTGTCCACTTTTCTGTGTTATATTAGGATAAAAAGAGCTGCTAGAATGACTGAAAGGATTAAGTAAAAATGACAAATGCAAACTTTTTTGTCCAGAGTGCAAATATCTGGTTTGTGGTAAACATCACCTATTGTCATTATTGTGGGCATAATTTATTGCTCAAATATAAATAAGACATAGGTCCTATCTGAGAGGACTTGCAATATAGTGAAGAAATAGTAACAGGTTTAAATAATGCTAGGGGAGACAGATGCTGGAGAGAAAATGGTGCAGAGATAGGCCCGCCCCAACTAATTCCCAAATGCCATAACTCTCTCATTCTAAAGATTACTGAAATCCTGGATGATTTAAACCACAGCATATATTTTTGTCCCTCAAAAATAGAAATCTCAATGCATGCCTGAAGATATAGTAAGCATATGGGGTAAAAACCCGAACAGGAAGGGGGGAGAAAGAAAAGAAGCAGCAGAATTGTATAGGGCTCCAGCTTGAAGCCGTGTGGCAATTCACAGCCTTGTCAGTCTGTTGTATAACACCATTGCTCAGATTTGTGACAGAATCTTAGAATGAGCCCCAGAATCCTAGAATGAGGAAACTTGGCATCTGGTAGATTCATTTACATTTTCTTCTCCTGAACCTTTTCATTTACAAGTTTCATCTGTTGGTTTTTCTGGGGTGGATTTTAGGGGCTGCCCTTGAACTGATCTTGACTCCTGGGGCCCCCAGCTAAGCCAAATACAACTGCTCCAAGGGTATCCAATGCTGTGACCTTTGGAAAATAGATTTCCAAGCCTGTCTTCCCAGGTTCTGGATGGGATGAAGCTATCAATCTGTAGATTTAAGAGTCGTCACCTTTCAATAGTGACTGTCGTGGGGGGAAGGACAAAATGATTAATATTCAGTGTTTCAGAAATGATTTGAGGTCTATGTGAGGTTTACCACCCCATCCCACATTTCTGCATTTCCAAACATTCACTAATATGCAGCAAGCACAGCTGATTTATCTGAAATTGTTGTTTTTTCTTTATCTATCAAATTCTTCTCTAGGACTCCAGGGCTATTTCGAGCACTTTACAAATATGAACTCATTAAATCTTCAATCTAGGTCTATGCAGTGGATAGTCTTATTATTCTCACATGAAAACTTGAGTCATGAAGAGTAATTTATCCAGCATTATGGAGACAGTAAATGATGGGGCTTGGATTTTAAACTCAAGTTGGCTCCTGAATCCATACTTCTAAGTACTGTTGTGGGAGACAAACAGACTCCCAAATCCAAACATACTTTACAGAGGCACATTCATTAAGTTTCAAAGAGGACAAAGGCAAATCTAAGGGGATTCATCTAAATGAGGGAGACCACCAGTGTAAAGACATAATAGTGTCCAAGGATTTATGGAAATTGTCCTCTTCTATGGCACAATAAGTAAAAGGGAAACTTTCACAAAGGCATGATTGGTGGCAGCTCAATACATCACATTGCAGGTAGGGCTACAGAAGCAGGAATGGGATCATTAGGCTACACAGACCTTAGACGATTGGTTCAAGGGCCCTATTTAAGGCAGTTAGAGTATGGCTTATTATTATGGGACCTTAGTAGCATAGTCATCATCAAGGACATATGTAGACAAGCCCCCCAAGCAAAGCCTACCTCTCCTGAGCTGGTTAGGGGGGTGACAGTAACGCTCTTTCAAATGTACTCTGCCTCAGGGCAAAACTACTCAAGTTGCAGGTTAATGATCTAAGAGACTTCAATGGAAGCTGCATTGTTGTGGAGACTCAAAGATGGAGGTCTTGCTTTCACTAGAACCATAAATGAATAAAGTACCTGGGATTCGAGCTCTAATACACCACATATTAGCTGTGTTGCTGATGGTAGTGGTATTGGTGGTTGGGGCTGGTTGGGGGAGGAGAACAGTTGAATTTTCACTTTGTGACCATATGCAATTTATAAAAATGGAATTACAGAGAGTAATTGATAATATGTTTTGGATTTCTCCAGGGTTGTCAGACCTAGGGCTTTGCATAGGCCACACATCAAAATTAAACATTTAGTTCTGGCACTTTGCTTTATAAGGATCTAACCTCTCTTGTCTGAATTCTGATAGATCTATAGACTTACATCTTTTCAAAACACAAATTCCCCTGAAAGTGGATAGGAATGATTTTTACTCAGCTTGTGATTTGTGATCTTAAATTATACTGTTCAAGATGTGGTTGGGGCATGGAGTAATGGATAGAGAACATATGGCCTCGTGCTAAACCAACTTACATGGGACTTTTATATCAGTTTCTATTTCTCAAACGTTTTTTTCACACTCAAGTTACAGAGCCAAATTTCACTCTAAATCAGATTACAAGTGGACAGATCAGACTTTGCAGGGTTATTTTGTGTATGTGTTTTAATTGTTAGAGGATGCATATTCAATGGCTCTATTTAAGGTATATAACTGATCTGAAGGCACCTCACAACAAGAACATTAGACATGGCCACATATGACTATCCAAACCAAGAAACCTAGCAAGCATTATGTGTGATTTCTCCATGTGAAACTTCTCCAGCTACATTCTCCACCCTTCCCAAAGGTCGGACCTGTAAGGTCTATGACCCATACGGTCTCTGGCAGTGACAGGAAGTGGAAGGACATGAGAACCCCATCCATGCTGTACTGTGGGTGAACAATGGTCTTGCTAGAAAAAAGGTCACAATGACTACCACATAGTATCTCCTACAGGCCCTTCCCAGGCATGTGCACCCAAACAGTCCTATCAACCCCTGCTTTTCTTCCAGCCTTTCTAGGTTTCCCTTAATTCTGACACATCTTCTTTGAAGCAGTCCCTTTTGTTAGCTGCCTACAATGTAGTGGACATAGGAATAAAATATGTATAGCCCAAAGACATAAAGTTATGAATTTGCAAAAAAAAGTTATGAATTTGCTGAGATAAAAAGGGAGAAAGAGAAGTATTGGGACTTTACTGTTATTGTTAGGACCATTGAGGCCATTCTGATTCACAGTGACCTTAGAAGACAGAATAGAATGACCTGGGTTTCATAAGCTACAATATGTCTTTATTACTATTACTTAATCATTTTTACTGGGGAATATTAGAGATATTAAAACATTCCATACAACAATTGTATGAAGCATGTTTGTACATATGTTTCCATTATCATTTTCAAAACATTTTCTTTCTATTTGAGCCCTTGGTATAAGCTCCCCTTTTTGTCCCTACCCTCCCCCATCCTCCCACCCTTCTTAATCCTGGATCAATTATATCTCATTACTATTTTATTATATTACACTGTCCATTGTCTCCCTGCACCCACACATCTGTTATTCATCCCATTTGGGGGTGGGGTGAGGCTACATATATCCAATCATGTGACAGGTTCCCTCTTTCTCCCCCTTCCCACCCATCTCCTTACTGGCATGCTATTGTTGCTCTCATTACTGTTCCTGAGGAGTGTATCTGTCCTGAATTCCATGTGTGGAGAGCGCTTATCTATAGCAATGTGTGTTCTCCCTGTGTAGCCACATTTGTAAGGTAAAACCAGGTCATGGTAGTAGAGGGAGGGAAGCATTCAGGAACTAGAGGAATGTGTGTTTCATCAGTGCTGCACTGTACTTTGGTTGAACTGTCCTTTCCTTATAACCCTTCTGTGGGGTCATGCCCAATTGTCTACAGATAGGTTTGGGGTCTCTATTCCAACCCTTTTCATTCACATCTATATAACTTTGTTTAGAATCTTTTAGTATCTGATAGCTGATTCCATGGACGCCTCATGTCATACAGACTGGTGTGACTCTTTCATGTGGGTTTGGTTACTTCACGGCTAGATGGTTGCTTGTTTAACTTCAAGCCTTTAATATCCCAAATGCTATATTTTTGATAAGCCATAGTCTTTTGAGAATAATTTGCTGGGTTATTTTTTCTATGGAGCAACTGCCAGAGTCCTTGACATTGTACCACCAAAGCCTCTTGAGACTTTTTTATGTAGTAAAATGTATGCCCACTGCTTGGTTAGTAACTTTTATTTAATAGATATTCTATAAATAGTTGATAAATTAATGAGCCTAGAGATTTAAAATGAATATAATTTTGCCCAGTTTTTCAATAGTTTATGTTCTCTTAAGAGGTATCCATGTAAATTAGTCATTAAAATACAATGTGACAAGTTGGGGAAAGCAATGTGGATATGCATGTGAACGATAAATGACGACTTGGCAGTAGCAATATTAAAAAGTGAAGTGCTTCAGAATGAGGTGACTTCCATTGCTATTTCTTTCTCAAGCTTTATTAGATTTTCAAAATAGTGCAAGTAATATATGATTTTTATAAAACCAAAACAATACACAGATGTATTGGAAGTAAAAACAATAATCTCCCTCATCTTCCTTTCGATCTCAGCACCCTGAGACAATAAAAATTAATGGCTGGGTCTGTACCTTTCATAGAGGGCTTACATTTTTCCAAAAACAACAGAGGACTTCACTACATGGATTGAGGAAATCTGGCTATGACCACCAACTACAAGGTTGTTGCTATGAAATCATTAGGAGCTCCTTTGGGAAAAGACGAGGTTATCAGCTAATGTAAAGATTCACATCCTTGGAAACACTGTGTGAGCATGGTACTGTAAGGTTGAATAGACTCCAGAACAGTGGATTTGCTTTGGTGTGGGCACTACTTGGGGTTTTAAAAATATCTTTAGACCAATAATGTGAATGCAACTCTTTAATAAACAATGCTGAATATATTGGCTCTTCTTCAATACACTCAACAATCTATTACAAATGGAGAATCATAGCTTTCACTTTATTTTGGTTTTATGTTTGCCTTTAAGATATTGCGATACAATTCTCCTTAATTATGAGCATTTATCTTCTTTCTTGCTTTGCTTTAATTGTCTTTGTGGAGACAAAAATTTAGATAAATTCTGAAGTATTTCATCTCTCTGGACATATCATCAGAAAAGACAAAGTACTAGTAAATGATATGATGGTTGATAAAGTAGAAGGCCAACAGCAACAGTAAAAGAAAAACAAAGGAAACAATCTTAGACTGGGTGCTTTAAAGAAACAAAACCAATGAAGCTTATATATGTATATACACAAAAATATAAATCCACTGCCATCCATTGAGTCAATTCCCATTCAGTAATGCTATATAAGGTTCCCAACACTATAAATCTTTACAGGAGCGAACAGATTCCTTTTACTCCCAGAGACCGGCAAATGGGTTTGAACCACAAACGTGCTTAGCAACCAAAGCTTACCTGAAAGCACCACCAAGACTCTTTATGGTGGTATGAACTTATATACACAAAATCATCCATATATGTATAATACATATTGGGAAAAGAGAGAGAAGCTCACACCATGGAAATGGCTCACCTAGTTGTGGAAGTTAGCAAGTTCCAAGTCCATGGACCAGGTACCAGCCTGGAGGTTTCTCCTAACCTGTGTAAAATTGTTGAACTGAAACCTGGTGGGTCACAAATCACACTTTTGACTGCACAGGTGAACGCAGCGAAGATGGCAGGCTGCTGTTTTGAGTTCAAAGAGTTGAAAGAGAAAATGAGCAAGATGCAGGACTCAGATCAACAAAATGCAAGCAAGGTTTCCCGTTTTCCCACAGCATCCCTTTAGATTGGAAGCAGACCACGCCTTTGAAAACACCAGGTGATTAGCATCAGAAAGCATAACACTACTGCCAAACCACAGGGAACCTGCAGCCAGCCAACTGGAAACCAAACCTTAACTGTGAAACCCACAGTGAAATGGATCGACACAATAGTCTCAACAATGGATTGCAACATAATTCTCACTAAAGTGGAACAGGACTGAACAGTATTTAATTCTGTTATTCATAAGTCATTGTAGATTCAATAGAAACATCAACAAATCTTACCTATTCAAAATAAAACAGTGACCAGGTTATAGTTTACATGTGACCCACAGTTATTAAGGAAATCTAGTAAAGTCTTTTATAAATTCATGAAGGATACAAAGGTCCACAAATGATAAACGGGAATTACTTCATGACATGCATCATTATTATCACTGTAGTATTTTAATACGCTTTTAGTGTATCTGGAACTAGTTATTTAATACCTTTATGCATAGAAAGGTATATACTAAGACAAAGATTTAACTTGCTAACAATGCTTATAAATGTACAAATTTGACATAAAGACAGATTTAGGAACAAAATTCATTTGTAATCTAGGGGCTGTGTCTACACAGTCTCATACATTTCGATAATAATGGAAGCCAAGTATATATACTCATGTAAATATCGTATGCAAGTAAAATTTGCCCAAATATTTCCAGCAACACCTGGAAGGATACATCAACAGAGATGTGCCAGAATCTCAAACTGAATTCAGAAGAAGACATGGAATGAAGAATATCAATCCTAATGTCAAATAGATATTAAATGAAAAAAATGATAGTACCAGAAATGTGTTTACATATGTTTTATTGACTATACAAGGACATTCAACTTTGTGGATCACAACAAACTATGGGCAACATTGAAAATAATGGGAATTCCAGAACACCTAATTGTGCTCATTTGGGACCTACACATGAACCAAAAGACAGTCATTTGAACAGAACAAAGGAATGTTGTGTAATCCACATTCAGAAACTATGTGCATCAGGTGTAGATCCTGTTTAATGGCATGCTGAATAGTAATATAAAAAGCTGGAATGTACAGAGAGCACAGTATCAGAATTGTAGGAAGGCTTCCTAACAACCTGCAACATGCAAATAATGGTTTTGCTTGCTGAAAACAAGAACTGGAAGCACTTGCTGATGAAAATTAACATCTGCAGCCTTCAGCATTAATTACAACTCAACCTACAGAAAGCAAAAGTCCTCGAAACTTGAACAATAGACAACATCATGATAAACGGAGAAAAGCATTTCGCTTGGATAGACAACCAATAGTCGTGGAAACAGCATTAAAAAAACCCCAAACAATCAAGATATCGCATTGGGAAATTCTGCAGCGCAGAACTTCTTTAGAGTTTTGAGAAGCCAGCATATCATTTTGAAGACTGATTACAGCCATGACTTTTTTCAATAACTTTTATATGCATATGTCAGTTAAAAAGCAAATAAAGAAGATGACAAAACTGATGTCTTTGAATTATGGTGTGGAAGAAGAATATTAAAAATACCATGGAACTATCAGAAGAAAACCAAATCTCTCTTGGAAGACGTAGATCCAGAAGGCTCCCTAGAAGCCAAGATGGAGAGAGTTTTTAATCAGGCACCTTGGGGATGCTATCAGAAGAGGCCAATCTCTGAATGGGACATCTCGTTTGGTAGAGTAGAAAGTCATGGAAGGAATGAAGAGGAAGACTCTAAAAAGGAGAGGGGCTGGCACAGCTGCTCCAACAATGAACTTAAATATCACAATCAGTTTGATGCCGAGACCTGATCCTTTCAACACCCTGCCTGGTGTGCTTCTTCTTCTGTGTGAGCTTGGATACTTCTCCGCTACATGGCCATTTATTTCTCTTCAGACTTTGATACCCCAGACTCTATACCATTTGATAGCTGGGTGAC
Organism: Nesogale talazaci; assembly: GCA_004026705.1. NCBI lineage: Eukaryota > Metazoa > Chordata > Mammalia > Afrosoricida > Tenrecidae > Nesogale > Nesogale talazaci. Next base: position 163,441 of record PVJH01000946.1, read on the forward strand.
ATCAGTTTTCTTCACTACATTTTCTTAGGCCCCTATCTGACTTCAGTGATCATGTTGGGCCAGTGAGCATCATGGAATACCTGATTTATAGAACAAAGTATTCTTGCATTGAGGAAGTACCTGGGTCAGGGTCCAAGGTCCAGCTGCTACCTTAGTACTAAGTCTATAAATATATGTACCTGGATTTATTCCCTCCTTATCACAGATAATTATATTTACATATGAGAACATGTGAGGACATGAGCAAGAGTGGTGAAGATAACTGAGGGTACCGGGCTATCAAAAGATATAGCATCTGAGGTCTTACTGACTTGTGATCATGAGGGGTTGAAAGGAGCACATATCAAACATCATAGCACAAGAATCACATTACTGTGAAGGATGGTGAGAGCAGGGTAGGGACCCAAGTCAAGGCCCACTTGTGGGCAATTGAAAACCCCTTTACAGGGTATTTGCAGGGAGGAGACAGGCCAGTCAAGGTGCAGTGAGGTGGCGATGTAGCATACAACTTTCCTCTAGTTCTGAAGGCTTCCTCCTAACTATCATAGTCCTAATTCTACCTTATAAATCCTGCTGGCCTGGGGGAGGTACACTGGTAGAAATGGGAACTGGAAATACAGGGAACCCAGGACAGATGAACTCCTCAGGGCCAGTGGTGGGATTGGAGTTACCAGGTGGGTGGAGAGAAGGTAGGGTAGAGAGAGGGAGCCAACTATGAGGATATACACATAACCTGCTATCTGGAGGGCAGACATTGAAGAGGGGAGATGTTGGGCAGTGTAAGATATGACAAAATAATTATGGTTTATAAAGTATTGAGGGTTGGTGGGGGAAGGGGGAGCAAGGACAGAGGGGAAAGCATGAGAAGCTGATATCAAGGGTCCGAGTGGAAAAGCAGATCTTGGGAGAATAATAACGGCTGCAGGCGTGTGATGGTGCTTGGCACAAGTATATGTATTTATATATTGTGAAAAGTGATGTATGAGCCCCCTAAAAAGGATTTTTTTTAATATGTATCACAACCATTGGGTGCAAGGCACAGGATCTGGAAGTGTTTCATTCTGCCGTGCATGTGGTCCCTATGAGGATCTACTTGATGGCAAAAATACAACATTTCTTCTCTAAATGATCAATAGATACAGCAGTGAAGCCATTTGTGACTGGAGTCTCTTTATTGGAAGACTGGAAAATCATTAATGTAATTTCTTCTATAAATATAAAGCAACTAGGAGTATCTATTTTTTATTAAGTGAGCCTAGTAGTTTCCTTCAAGGAATGTGCCCATTTTTTTCTAAGCTGTCCATTCTATCAAGGGAAATTGTCAGAAAAATATCCATCTGTTTTATTGCCATATAATTCATGTATAACTCAATTCAATAGTTCATCCACATCGAGAAAAGTTGATACATTCATCACCGCAGTTTTAGAACAGTTTCTTCATTCTTGCATTCATTGTTATTAGCTCCCAAACTCCCTTGCAATAGCCCCAAGGAATCACTCATCTAGTTACTGTCTCCATGGATTTATCTATACTGCATTTAATATACTGGAAAACATTCATTTAAAAACTCAAATTATCAAAAATAACAAAAATAAAGCATATAAAAACCTCGCCTGAAAACAAAGCATAAATTATTAAAAACTGTAACAAATCTAAATGGACCACATGAGAAATCAAATGATAAGGTGCTAAACTTTAACCTATCTGCACCTGCAACCCTCCAACTTTCCAAAGCATTCTGTATGATAACAAGATGATTCACATCTTCAGCCCGTGGTCAGAAGGGATTTACTAGGAATTTGTTACATGTGTATTTTTTCTGAACTTAAAAAAAAAATCTTTCATATTTGTCAAAATGAGGGAGGGGGCAGTGGGGTGGGAGGGGAAAAGACGAAAAGCTGATGTCAGGGCCTTCAAATAGAAAGGCAAATGACTTGGGAATGATAAGGACAGCAGGTATGCAGAAGTGCTTGGCATAATATGTGTATGTATGGATTGGGATAAGTGATGTACGAGCCCCTACTAAAATGATTTAAAATAATAATAATAAATAAAATTTAATACACAAAAGAGTTATTGTGTAATAAAATTGGTCAAAATGGAGATGAAATGATGAGATACATTTTAATTTAACCATATCTGCCATAGTTGATTTAAAATGCTTTCTGTCTGGTTCCAGGGCTGTTCACATCCCTCCACTATGATCAAAGGGAATTCACAGGAGACTTAATCCATGTGTGGACCCTGAAAACCAATTTTGAGTTTCCACTGTCATCCACTGTCATCCATGCAGACCAGAAAACAGACTCATTGCTATGGAGTTAATTCTGACTCCTAGAGAGCCTCTGTGGGCTTCCACTACTGTAACTGCTTACAGGACTAGAAAGTTCAGTCTTTTTCTCCCAGGGCTGCTGGTGATTTTGAAAGTCTGACCATAGGGGCCTCAGGCCAATGCTTTCCCACTACACCAGTGGGCAGCTCTTCATCAAATGGGGTGTTCAGAATTTAAGCTCTGATACCAATTCCTCATTTAGATTTAGATGATTTTACTTACAATCCTTGAATCACACAGACTGGTATGCTTCTTCCATGTGAATGCAGCTGACTCAACACTCGCTGGGTTTTAGTTATTATTCTTTAATGCTTATAGAATCAGTAGGGATCTTCTTTGATTCTTGATGTTGGCAATTTCGGACTCTTAAAAATTGTTGATAAATTGCAATAAATTATAATTCTATTGTTTATTTTTCAGAGAATCAGCTTTTGTTTTCACTCCTGTTTTCTATTAATAGCTACTTAATTGTTTTGCCCTCATAACTGTTTCTTTATTTCTAATTTTTTTGATGGCATGGTTTTTTATTATAAAACAACCTATCCTATTTCCCATTTAATTGGTGAAAATCAATCATTTAAAAAGTTTGCATCTCTCAGTCAACCTATAACTTGAAGAATATTCATGTCATTTGCTCCTTTGCAGTCATCTTTTTATATATGCCTTTTTCATGTTCTTTTTCCCATTATTTATTTTAAATATATATACTTCAAGACTTTTCATCTTTTGAATTTTGTAAAATATTTCTGGAAATGATTAGGTGTTTACTCTTAATGTGTCTTTATAGTGAATAAAAATAATCTTATCTTGCTTTGCGTTAGGTAATCAAGGTAGATGGTCCAAATGCTCCAGCAGCTTCATGAGAGAAAGTAGAGGCTGTCTGCTCTCCCAAAGATTTGCAGTCTGAGAAATCCTACATAAGGTCTCTATGATCCAGATTCACTTGGTGGCAGTGGAATTTGGTTTTATTACTTATGAATTGTCTCTTTGGGCCAGGTAGCTTACATACATATTCTCTAGTTTTTAAAACAGTCTTCAAAGGAATATATATCATCAATATGTGACTAGTACTAGCATGAAAGCATTCAAATACAATTGAGGAAAATTAAATTGTTTACACAGAAAGTGATTGCAGAGCTTAGAATTGAAGCCACTAATCTCTAAAAGAATGCTTATCACTAAAGCATGTAACTTTCCCTGGTAAAAGAAGAACTTCAAGGTGCTGATGACTTTTTTTGGTATTCTATTTTATGGCAGGAAAATAACAAGTTACATGTATATGAATCTTGAAGTTATAATACTACAGAATTCATGGTATTCTAGACAAGAAGTAATGCCATTAATTAACCTTCAACCATTTAGTGTCTAATTTTATCTGCCCACCATTGGCCAAAGAAAACTCATAGTCTGTCCCATCTATGGTGCACACATCCTCCCCCTGAAGAATCTGAAATATGCTAAACATGTTTATGTAGATCCTTTCCTTTGAATGCCAGTTACAACTTCAATGGAGAATTTCTAAGGAATTTTTTCTATAAATTCAAAGTAAAAAAAAGCATGGGCTGATTCTTGAAGCAGCCAATCAAAGTGCCTGCCACAGGCCATGATCTGTAACCATTTAGATAAGGTCAAGGAGTCATAGAGTTAAGGAACTCCCCTCAGCAGGTTGACAATAAGTAGCCCTTCAAAGTGGTTTGCATTAGCTTAAATTCTGGAAACAGGGAGTGAATGGCATGGATGCTTTCTCCATTATCCTTATTATCTCCATAGGAGCAATTTGTGCTCGGCTGTCATTTTGTAAAACAATATACTGCAGGTGCATCTAGCTACTGCTATTGCTCCTCTATTATGCTGTGGCAGCTGACCTCTGCTTGTATTCTGTTCTTCCAATACATTCTTGTCATGGCATTAGCACAAGCATAGGAAGTTACACTGCTGCCTTTCCAATTGTATTGGTCTGTTCAAATAATTTATCCTACCAGAGTGTTTTATCTCTTCTTGAACATTAGTGCCCACAGTCAAAAAAAAAAATACCCAACCGCTTCTAGCAAGTTGATTCTGAATCAAGGTGACACTGTTGCACACAATGGGTGAGAGTCCCATTGGGTCCTAACTTGGAAGCTGGTGAATTTGAACCACTGAACTCTCTGTTATCGGCTAAGCAACTAACCAATACAAGGCCTGTAGAATGAGTAGTTTTGACTAAAAATTGGAAATACATCACCCTTGGCTTTGCCAGCAAACATATCATCAGACCTGTTTTGTAAAGATTGATGAAATCACAGAAACTAGTCTCTGAGATCTTCTTCGTTGTAAAAATGACACCAATCTTTGTTCTAAACTCTTAGATATATCAATGAATAAATAAATAAACCCTACTTCATGGGGCTTCTATGGTACAGGGAAATGAATTTTGAAAATGGTTCTCAGCCCTGTTATTTAAGAGCTCCCTGACTAAATGATACACATGCTTATTTTCCTCATCTGAGAGGGATTAGGAAAATAGCCCACACTTTCTGCTTTGGATTCCCAACTCTATCCTCCACCCAGGATGTATTTTCATATGAGCTGCCACCACACCAATATTTTTTCACATGTTGCTGCAAATGTACATCTAAGAATTTTATAGTAGTAAAAGGAGGTAATATCGAATAAATGTTTAATATAGCACCCTATTTTTGTTGCATATCACTGAGCCCGCTCTGACTAAAGACCCTGTGCAAAACAAAACACTTCAGAGCCCTGCACCCTCCTCACAAGAGGTGCCATCGTTGAGCAGACTGCTGTTGCTCTAATTTCAGTCCACCTCACAGAGGGACTTCCTCTTCCTGTCTGACTTTTTTCTTTCCCAAATATAATGTTCTTCTCTAGGGGCTGATTCCCCCCGATTTCATGTCCAAAGTGCATTAATAGAAGACCCATGACCTTCCTTCTAAGTAGCAGATTGCCTTTATTTCCAAGAGATACATTCATTCTTAGATCAGTGTGTGAAGAATGCAAGGCTTTTTCAAACCTTAATTCAAAGGAATTAGTATCTCTGTCCCTTTATTTGTTATCCAGCTTTCACATACATATGAGGCTACAGAAAAACACATGGCTTGGACCAGGTGTATTTTAGTCCTCAACCAAACATTTTTACTTTTTAACACTTTTAAAATTCTTTTCTTCTCTGGAAAGTAAGGTCCAATCACGTAAAGTTCTCTCTTCTTTCTAAATTTTTGTATTCATTAGAAGCCAATCAACCATAAGTCAATCAAAATAGTACTATGTAAAGAAAATTCCCTACTTCATATATAAAATTGGGGGGGGGGAACTGAGATCCATCTGAAAAGATTACTATGAGGATCAAATTGTAAAATATTCATAGAGCATATACCTCCTGATATATCTGGAACATTTCAGATTATCAACGCATGTTATCCTCTACCTTAAAAGCGGAATATGACCCTGACAATGTACTATGAGAAAATAGATGAATATAGTTGTCTTTATAATAAATTGCCTTAGGGAAGAAAGGACATACACAAATATAGAAATAGTTATATATTTTTCCTATTGCTGCTGTAATAAATTGTCACAAATATGTATCCACAGCTCTGATTCTTAGCAACATCCTGAAAAACAAAAGAAAGCATTGCCTGTTCCTGTGCCATCTTCATGGTATCTTGCATATTTTAGCTCATTTTGCCATGCATGAGGACATCTTCTTGACAGTTTCCCTTCATTTTTTCTTACCTTCTACTAAGTATGATGTTCTTCAGTGACCAATCGTTCCTGAAGAAATGTCCCAAATAAGCAATTTGAAATCCATCTCAGACAATATTTTAGGATCCACAGGATTTTCACTGGCTCTTTTTTGGAATTGGATTACTTGACCATTCTTAGTCTGCTCTAGTCAGGAAGTTCTACTTAAACCTGTGTACCATGTGTAACCCTCTTGGTATTGAAGAAACAGTAACATAATGTCTAGCATTGTAGTAACATGCATGTCGACACAGAATAAAAAAAACTAGAGATAGTGGTGGACCATCAATTTATTGGCTGAAACAGCATTATTATTTTAATCATTTTATTGGGGGCTTGTACATCACTTATCACAATACATAAATACATATATATTGCCAAGCACCTTGGTAATTGATGACTGCTGCCATCATCAATCTCCAAATATCTGCTTTTCTTCTTGAGCCCTTGATATCAGCTTTTCATACTTTGCCCTCCCTCCCTTCTCCTCTCCACCAACTTTCATACTGTATAAATTGTTATTTTGTCATATCTTATTGACGTCTCTCCTTGCCCTCCTACATTGTCTGTCCTCCAGATAGGAGGTTATGTGTAGATTCTTGTAATTGGCTCCCCCTCTCTACCCCACCTTCCCTACACCCATCCAATAAGTCCTTCCTGGGGGGTTCATCTGTTCAGAGTTCCCTGTATTTCCAGTTCCCATCTGTGCCAGTGTACCTCTTCGAGTCCAGCTTGATTTGTAAGGTAGAATTGAGATCATGAGCGTTGGGGTAGGGGGAGGGAGTCTTTAAGAGCTAGAGGAAAGTGGTATGTTTCACTGCTATTTCACTGCACCTTGACTGGCCCATCTTCTCCCTGCGACTCTTCTGTAAGGAGATGTCCAATTGCCCACAAATAGGACTTGAATGCCCACCCTGCTCTCCCCCTCATTTGTAGTGATAGGATTCTTGTTCTTTGATGCTTGATATCTGCTCCCTTTGACCCATCTTGATCACACAGGCTAGTGTGCTTCTTCCATGTGGACTTTGCTGCTTCTGTGCTAGAAGGCCGCCTATTTACCTTCAAGGCTCCAAGACCCCAGATGGTTTATCATTTGATAGATGGGTACCATCAGTTTCTTCCACTCTGTTTGCCTCAGCACCTATTTGTCCTCAGTGATCTTATGGGGGGAGGGGTGGTGGTGGTACATATAATGATAGGATTCTTGCTCTTTGATACCTGAAACCTAATTCTTTCCCCACCTCTAGGTCACACAAGCTGGTGGGCTTTGGTGCTCATGAGCTAGATGTTCATTTGTTTAACCTCAACCCTTTAAGATCTCAGATGCTATATCCTTTGATAGCTGGGCACTGTGTCACGCTGTTTCCTTACTGAAGCAGACAGTAACAGAGGACATTTCAGGTGTCACATGGTGGGGAAGCAATGTGATCTGAGGCCCCAAAATGGACCAAATCAAGAAAGGAACACTCCTGAATAGACAGTTCAGAGGAGAGGACAACAGGACTGACAGTTCCTGGGGGACACAGGGGAGTGTGGTTAGGGGTGGAGGGGACATGGAAAGGCTCAGGGACAGGGGAATCAACAAGAGGTCCGGAATCAGTTGCGAGGAGGGTGTGGGAGGTCTAGTAGTGTTTAAGAGAGGGTAATGCAACTGAGAGGAAGTGCTGAAACAAATGAAGGCTGAGCATGATAGTGGGACAGGAGGAAGGTAAAAGAAATAGAGGATTGGACTTGAAGGCAAAGGGCACATGCAGAGGTCCAAACACAGGCATGTACATATGTAAATATAATTATTTTTGATAAGGAGAAGTTAAATCTAGGTACACATATGTATAGGTTTAGTACCAAGGTTCAGATGGAACTTGGGTCTCCACCCAGGTACCCCCTCAATGCAAGAACACTTTGTTCTATGAATTTGGTATTCCATGATGCTCACTGGCCCCATAAGATCACTGAAGACATTATTTATTTTTATCCTATGATTCTTAAGGTCAGAAGTCTGAAACTTGTTTTAATGGGCCAAAAAACAAAGTGTTGTGGGACCACAACTCCATCCCTCTGATGGTTCCAGAGGAGAATGTTTCCTTCCTTTGACAGTTTCTATAATTGCTTTACTTGCATCCCTTGTGAGTCAACAGGATAGCACCTTAAACTTTCTCTACAATTCTCTCTTACTATCGATCTCTGTCTCTCTGATCTATCTCTCTGAGTTACATTTGGTTAATTCAGGATAATCTTTCCACTTTCAAGGTCCTGTACCTAATAATTGAGTCTCCAGTAATGCTTTGTGGACAGAGAAAGTGAGAAGGGAACAGATTATGGGTATTCATAAAATTAAAACATGCCAGTGATATTTGTAGTATCTTCTGTGTACTTGCTAATACCAAGAAGTAAGAGGAAGCCAAGCAAATCCACCTACAGAATGATGTTTGTTTGATTTCACTTAGTCCCAGTATCCAGAGTCACCACAATCAAAAAGAGAATCTTCAGGCAGAAGACTATCAAATGCTATAATAAAATGCTCCCAACACTTATTTTCTACTTTTTCAGAAATTTCCCATTTCAGTACTACTTAGAGCAATATTAATGTTTTCAGAAAAATGCTGCTGGGTGACATGCAGGTAATTTTGCATACAACTTTAAAAATTACTCTAACATATAACTCAAGATCTTTAAATTTATAGTATGGCTTTTTTTAAAAGGGCTAAATAAAAAAGCTACACTGGAAAACTACAAATTTATTTTTACCTTAAGCATTTCAAACCCAAGAGAGGAAAGGAATATGTTTTGTTATTCCAACCTTTACAGACTGATTTATCTTGCAGGATGCATTAATAATTCTTCAACATGTACTAAAATTGCTAGCAGTTATGTGTGTGAAAAAATAATTTCTCATCCATTTCTGTTTTCTGATCCTTTATGATGAGGACATTTTATTTTCTGACTCAAAATGTTGTTATCAATTGGAGTAACTATTTTAAGTGTCACTAAGTAAATATCCATTAGTATAATAAGAAAAGTGGCTGTTTTTCTTAAACAGTTTAATAGACATTTTGCTAGATGAGTTGCATTTATTGTTCATAAATTTACTATATATGCATATCTATCTACCTATATATCATGATCCCACTTTACAGATAACAAAATTGAGGACCAGAGCATCTAACATGCTGTACTGACATCATACAGCTAGCAATTTTAAGAACCTGAGTGAGAAAACAAACCTGATGTTCTCTCTCATTCATCATAAATTACCAAGACATCTTATAATCAAAGACATGTAAAAATGTATAATCATAGACATGTAAAAAATTTATATTTGATCTAGAAGCTTTCAAAGGTTATTGATTCTATTTCTAAAATCAGAGAGTGTCAACCAGAACAAATGAAAAAATCACACACACAAGAAGATAGAAATTGAAGAAAAATTCCTCAATATAATACAAGCCATATCTGAAAAACCAACAGTCAATGAAGTAGTGAATGAAAAAAAACATGAAAAAATTTCAACCGAAAGATGGGGGGCAGACAAGGATGCCCTTTCTAAAATGACCAGATTTTAGCATTGGTAAAGTGGGACATCATTGACCGGGGCTGGGGTAGGGGGGAGAGCATGTAGAAGGAGTATATTTCCTTCCCATTCTCCTGCCGTTCCATAGCTTGTCCTGCATTCTTCCCCAAAATCGGGATTTTGTTAAAAACGCTGTGGGACGTGGGGAAAATTGTTCAAAATCAGGACTGTCCTGCCAAAAGCAGGATGTCTGATCACTTTACTTTTGTCCCCTCTTTTATTCAACCTCTTACTGGAAGTCCGAGCTAACAACAGAAGGCAAAGGAAAGACATTAAAAGAATTCATCCGAGGAAAGAAGAATTGAAACTATTATTATTTGCAAATGATTTTATATATTGAGCACCCCCAACGCTCCAAAATAGGTGTGCTGGAAGTGATAGAAAATTTTGGCAGAGTGGCAGGATGCATGATCAACAAACAGAAGTCTACTGGATTTCTATATACATTGGACAAGCTCATGGAAGAGGAGATAAAAAATGTAGTACCCCCCACAATAGCAAAACACAAATTGAAGTATTTAGGGATATACCTAACCAAAAAAGAAAAAAGATTTGTACCAGGAAAACTACAAAACACTATTAAAATTAGCCAAAAGTTACCTCCACAAATGGAGGAATATCCCATGCCTGTGGATCAGAAGACTCGATATAGTAAAAATGACAATCCTACCCAAGACACTATATAAATTTACTGCTATCGCAATACAAATACCAACATCTTTTTTCAAAGAATTGGAAAAATTGACTGCCAACTTTATGTGGAGAGGACAACTCCTCAAGAAGAAGGACAAGGTAGGACTTTAACACTTTACCTGATTTTAACACTTATCATATAGCCACTGTCGTCAAAACAGGATGGTATGCATATAATGACCAATGTTCAGACCAAAGGAAAAGAACATAAATCCATAGATAAATACATTAGCATATAGAAAACTGATCTTTGATAAGAGCCACAAAAATATCAAAGAGGAAATATGCACCCTCTTCAACAAATGGTGCTGGAAAAAATTGGATATCTACCTGCACAAAAAAAATGAAGCAAGACCCTCACCTCATTCCATGTACAAGAATAAAGTTGAGGTGGATCACAGACCTTGAAAAAAATCCAAAACTATTAGGGCCACCAATGATGGGGTTAGGACAAATCTAAAAATGTTGGTGCAGGGAATACCCAGTCTATCAAAAATAGGGAAGGACACAAACACAGAAGAGGCAAAAATTGACAAGTGGGATATACTGAAGATAAAAAAAAAAAAAAACTGTGCACATTGAAAGACTTCACCAAGAGAGTAATAAGAGAGCACACACAATGGGAAAGCATCTTTAGCAATGATACATCAGACAAAGGCCTTATTGCTAAAATATACAATGATTGCTTACAACAAAAAAGAAACAAAGCGCCCACAGAGGAAGTGGACAAAAAACCTGAACAGAAGTTTTACAAGTGTGGAAATCTGAATGGCCAATAAACACATGAGAAAAATGTCCTCATAATTAGCTATAAGGGAAATGCAAATTAAAACAACTATGAGATACTCTCAAACATACCCAATTTTAAAAATCAGAAAGCACCAAATGCTAGAGAGTGTTTAGTGAGATAAGAGCTCTCCTCCACTGCGGGTGTTCCTGCAGCCATGATGGAAATTGATCGGGTGTGTTAGTTCAAGTAGACTAGAGAAACAAATCCATAAACACACATATGTATATAAGGGAGAGGTTTATATACGAGAACAATTGAACATTGAGAAAACATCCCAGCCCAGTCCAGTCCAAGGTCATACATCTTATATTAGCCCATATGTCTAATACCAATCTATAAGTCCTCTTCAGACACATTAAGCATATGCAGTGACACCAGGACAATCACAGGCCAGTGAGGGCAGAATCTTGCTATCCAGTGGTAGCAGAAGCATTTCAGTGCTGGCAGGGGTCTCCCTGTGGCTCCTCCAGTTTCCAGGGCTCAGGGTCTATCAGCACGCTGCCATGTGGCTTCTCAGATGCAATGTTGTCCAGGGAGTGACTTGTGAGTCTCCCACAACCAAAGAAAAATACATCCAGATTTCCCAGAATTCTCTCAAGAGAAGGCCATGCCCACACAGAGGTCTCATTGTCTATCTCCAAATTGACAGGATGAACTCCACATTTACACTCTTAATCCTCAAATTGACACCAGATTAGATGACTGCCACATCGGGAGATACCTAAAACAAATGGAAATTGAGCTACCATATGATCCAGCAATCCTCATTCTGGACATATACCCAGAAGAAGTAATAAACAGACCAAAACCAGACATCCGTGCTCCAATGTTCATTGCAGCACACTTCACAATTGCAAAGACCTGGAAACAGTCCAAATTTCCACCAACTGATGACTGGATTAAAAACTCTGGTATCTACATTCAATGAGTTACTATCAGGCTCTAAAAAGCAGCTATGCATGCATGAAGCACATTGTCTCATGAAAAGAGTTGGAGGAAATTATGCTAAATGAAGATAGCCAAGCACAAACGGACAAGTACAACATGAGTTCTCTGATGTAAGCTCAAGAAAGACAGTGAGCATAGAGGGTAAGCTACTTAATGTATAAATCCTGGGCTGAGGTCCAGGCCCTTTGGCAGAAGTCTGAACAACTCTGGGATGCATATGGCAGCTAACTCAAAAGGAGAGGAAAAGAGAGGGGAAAGAAAAAAGGAACTGCGGGTGCTGGGGAACAGGGCACTAATACACCCACAGGAAGGATATTGTTTACGTCTCCATAGAAAAGGGAGAAAAGAACCAGATCTCATCCTAGAGTGCCAGGTTCTGAGGGAAATACACTGGCATGGATCCGTGAACTAACAGAGAGGATGAAGGGGCCAGGTGCACACTGTGCTGTGTTGACCCCTGCCCCAGAAGAAGGCAATACAGAGGACAACACTGAAGATACAGCCTGGGGAGAGAGGTGAGTCTGCTGACCACAATGAGCCAACTAAGAGTCAGAGGGAGGTGGAGGGGAGAGAGAGAGAGAGAGAGAGAGAGAGAGAGAGAGAGAGAGAGAGAGAACCTCATCAAGACCCACCAAGCCACAGGTATGACATCCCTGCTCCGAAAAGCCAATGAATGCACAGAGAGGACCATAATGCCAGCCCTACTATGACCCACAGTGTTCCCTCACTGACCCCTCACTCTACTGGGGACAGAACTGGAGACACTGTGCAGAACGTGTGCCTGGTCTACCCCATGCAGATGAGAGGGCAACAGGGCAGGAGAGGAGCAAAGTAACCAAGCCCAGAGGAATCCTGAAAATAGACTTCTGACTAGGAGGATTGGGTTTGGCACCTCCTCAGGCTTGATCCAAAAACAGACCCAAGGGTCAGCAGTATGTTCTGTCTTATTTGTTTGTGGGTTTTTTTTGTTTTTATCTGTTTTATGGTTTTGCTTTTCTTTTTCTTTTGTCCTATGTCTTTCTATATAAGATAGAGAAGACAAACAACACCAAGGAGAAAACCACAGGATCTGTGGTTCTGGAGGGACATGGGAAAGGATGGGGCAGGCAGAGAGATTTGGGAGACAAAAAAATGCAGACATAAGGGAACAAAGAGATCTAAATTGATGGCAAGAAGGATGGTTGGTGGGATTTGATAAAGTGCAATATAGTCAAGAGGAATTACTTAAGAACTGAATGGAGGGTGAGCATGATAGTGGGATAGGAGAACAGTGAAGAAATAGAGGAAAGAAAGAAATAAGCAAAAGTCATTCATGGAGGTATCGCTATAAGCATGTATATATGTAAATATATTAATTTATAATGAAAGGGAAAGAGACTGATATATATATATTTATATGTTAAGTATTAAGATAGCAATCAGAGTTTGGGCCTCTACTCAAGGTTTCCCTTAAGACAAGAACACTTTGTTTTAGCAGCCTGGCACTCTTTGACTCACCTTCCCATTATGATCACTGGAAACAAAATGGGTGCATAAGCAAATGTGATAGAATGAGAGTTATCCTGCTATCAGAAGATACAGGATCTGGAGTCCTAAATGCTTGAAGTCAGGCCAACAGTCATCTATCATGGGAACAAATAAGCTCACAAAGAAGTATACCAGCCCCTGTGATCATGAGGTGTTGACAGTGTCAGATATCAAAAGATTCAAAACAAACAATTATATCGATGCGAATCTGTAGACAGTCTGGTATGCCCCTTTAAGAGGGATATAAGGAAGAAACAATTCAACCAAGGTGCAGCAGAGCACCAATAAAACACACACCATTCTTCTAGTTCCTGAAAACTTCCTTCCCCCCACCCCTTGCCCCCAACTACCCAGTTCTACCTTATAAACCTGGCTAGTCAAGAAAACACACATTGGTACTGAAAAGAGCTCTCAACACATGTAATTATAGACCCCTCAGGAACAGTAATAGGAGCAGCAATAAAATGAGGGGAAGGGGATGGATGGGAAGCGGAAAGGGCAAGAAAGGGAAAACTCTTCAAAAGGTTAGATATACAGCCCCCCTCCCCCAAGTGGAATGAATAATATAAATGTGGGTAAAGGGAGATAATGTACAGTGTAAGATAACAAAATAATAACAATATATAATTGATTAAAGAGTGTGGAGAAAAAAGAGGTGCTTATACTAAGAGCTCAAGAAAAAAATGTTTTGGAAATGATAATGGCAACATGTATACAAATATGCTTGATAAAATGGATGTATGGAATGTTATCAGGAGCTGTAAGGGCTCACAATGATTTTTTTAAATATATAATAAATAAATAGAACTTTGGAGTCTAGTAGACCTGGATTCAAATCCACTTCCTATAGATTTCTGACACTGTAATTATTTATGTAAGTAGATATCTTTGTTGTTATTATTATGTGGTGCTAAGTTGATTCTGACACACTGACCCCATAATATAGAGTATAATTTCTTGGTAGCATTTTATAGAGTGAAATATTTAAGAGAGCAGATGCCCAAGCATCTTATTGCACAAAGCCACTAGTGTTAGCGTAGACTAGAGGAACAAATTTCATAGATGGACACATATGGATATAAGGAAAGGGTTTATATACAAAAGGAATGTGACACTAAGAAGGCATCCCAGCCCAGTCCAGTACAAAGTCATAAGTCCAATATTAACCCATATGCCCGAAATCAGTCTACAAAGTCTCCTTCCAACTCATGAAGTCACAGGTCAGTGGGTGCAGAATTCTGGCACTGGCAGGGGTCTCCCCATGGCTCCTCGCTTCCAGGGCTCAGGGTCCAACAACAGGTGGCTGCTCCAGCTTCAGAGATCTGGCTTCATCAGGGCAAAACCATGTGGTCTCTCTGCCGGCTCCCCCAGTTTCTCGGACACTGCCATCTTGTCTTTTCCATGACTCATCGCCTCTGAGACTAACTCCCAACAACTGGGGGAGATGGCTTCTCTTCTTCATGAGGGAAATATCATGAGATTTCCCAGAAGTCTCAGGAGAAAGCCATGCCCACATAGAGGCCTCACTGACTACTCAATGGCTGTCTCCAGATTAGCAGGCTAGACTCCATCCCTACATTTCAATCATAAAATTAATATAAGCACATGACTGCCACAGGTTCAAATCACAGACTTTTTGGTTAGCTCATGAACACTTTACCCAATGTTCTACCAGGGTATTTCAGAAACTAGTCTATTAAACAAGCATATGCAAATTATGCAGCCTAAAATATTAAATTATATTCCAATGTAGTTACGCCAGGGATTTCTAATGCTACAATTTTGGGGTGGTTTTTTTTTTTTTGGTTTTATCACTTATCAGCAGACATAAGCCACTTTTTTATAGAGAATTTGCAGAATTTATAATAGAAGTTGCTTCCCTTAGTATATGTGTGAGAAGGAGCAGTTCCTTTTCACCAACAGGGCAAAAAAAGGCGATTTCCTTTTATCAGATGTACAAGATTTCTATTATGTGCAAGCAGATTGAATGCAGATCTGAAAAGATTTGGTATAGGGTCTAATAGGAAATGAAATGGAACTGGGACTCAACATGATTTATCACAGTAATTTTTATAAATACCAAAATGAAAAACTTTGGGGGAGGGGGGGCTAGAAATGAAAGGATGCATTGACTGTCCCACTAAAAATTGGTTAGTATTTTCTGTAAGTCATTTGAACTGAACGAAGAGACTGTTTAAAGGACCTGAAATAGGCATGTCTGTGGTTACTAAATGAAGTCAGGCCAACACCCATGAACGTAAAGGGTTTAGGTAGCCATTGCTTTGAATAGCACAATTGCTCTTCTAAAAGATCATAGAAAATTGTTTTCACTGGGCAAAAAGAAGGAAGTAGTTACTCTAGCTCACAGACTACATGAGAGAGAGGGAGAGCTCAGATAAAGAGGGGTGCAAAGAGTTATCTGTAAGGAAGGCTTTGCAGTGAATACTTATTGGTCTCACACAAATGGGAATGCCCATTTTTAAAAAAACCAAACTTCCTTTTACCATTAAAAAGTTTGAAAATGGCATCACTCTCATGTGTCTGCAATTACAGCAGCGTGCCACTGACTTTCTAAATGGGGTGCCACTAGGAAATGAAATCCAAAAGAAATCTATCTAGGCATTTATGGATAATGTTCGTTGTGGAATGTATTAAGCCCTGGCTTTCTCCAGCCAGATTCTTTATCAGAATAAAAATGGATGTAAAAGCCTTTTCACATCCCTCAGAGCCAGCAAGGAACAGTTCAATTGGGAAGAAAAGGGAGAGACTTTTACTGGTCGCATGGGAAATATGTGGCTTGATAGTAAGGGTCACATTCCTGTCAGTTTTGCAGTACTGTGGTGGCTTGCTGGCTTGCTCCTGTGCTGCTGGAAGCTATGTCAGTATTTCCAATACTAACAGGCTCATCAAAGGTGAACAGTTTTCAGTGGAGCTTCCACACTAAGAATGGACTATGAAGAAGGAACACATTTCTGAGGGATGATCTACCAAAATACTTATGGATAGAAATGGAACATTATCAGAGAGCATGCTAGATGTTTACTCCTGAAAGTAGAAAAACAATCAAAATATGATGAGGGAAGGGCTGCCTTCTCAAAGTAGTGTCAGCTTTAACGAAGCATGGGGAGTCAATCTTTTGGATTCTATTTGCTGGTAGGGCATGACTCAAAATGAGAAGAAAAGCTGGAAATATCCATTTACAATCAAAACATAGATTGTACACAGTAAGGATTTAGCAAAACTGAAAGCAAAAAAAAATAGAATACCGAAAGATGAATATTCTAGACCTTAGTGAGCTGAAATGACCATTTTCAGTCAGACATTTATATGGCTGGATTGGGGAGAAAAGGAGAAGACTGACAGACCCATCAAGAGTGTCGTGTATGTCCAGAAAAACCAGAATTTAGAACTTCAGTGATGGCTGTGATAGTACAATATCTGTAGACCTATGAAAGAATCAACTTAATACAACTATTATTCAAAGTTATAAAACAATAGTCATTAAAGTTATTGATGAAGAAATTAAAATTCAGGTCAGATTCAGAGGAATATGAGCCATAAGGTAAGATGAAACTTATCTAAAGTTAAAAGAATACCAGGAAGATGTTTAATTTTGTTTTATTGACCACACATAGATATTCAACTACATGGGTCATAACAAATCATGAGGAACACTGAAAACAATTGGAATTCCACAACACTTCATTGTGCTCATGTAGAACTATTACAAAGACCAAAAGTGGGTTGAAGACAATAGGAAAGGGTGCCTGGTTTAAAATAAAAAAGGTGTGCATATATAACTTTTTTCTTTACATCATATTTATTTCATCT
Source organism: Nesogale talazaci (assembly GCA_004026705.1). Taxonomy (NCBI): domain Eukaryota; kingdom Metazoa; phylum Chordata; class Mammalia; order Afrosoricida; family Tenrecidae; genus Nesogale; species Nesogale talazaci. The sequence continues at coordinate 180,878 of PVJH01000946.1, forward strand.
GTATGCGGAGAAACGAATCTGAGAAACTGGAGTATATGGAGGAAATGTAGCATCAGAATTGGATGAAAACTAAACAAACTTTGATATACAAATGCCAGAAATTTTCTGGTGAAAACCAAAGAATGCAACATTCAGTATGGATGGAAATTCAATCAAAGAAAAGGATATGATAATTATCACAACTGAACAATAGATAAAACAACATTAAGTAGAAAGACCATCAATGTTGTCAAAGCTTTCATGGATGTCTTGGATCTACAATGAATGACCATGGACGTATCAGTCAAGAAATCAAACGTATATTGCATTGGACAAAGATGCTGCACAATTCTTTTAAGGGTTGAAGAGCAATGATGTCACTTTGAAGACTAAGGTGTGATTAACCTGCTGTTGCTTTTGTTCTGGGCCTTTGAGTTGGTCCTGACACGTAGACCCTACGCGCAACAGAATGAAACTCTGCCCAGTTCTGTACCAACCTCACGATTGTTTGTGTGCTTCAATCCGTTGATGCAGCTACTGTGCCATTCGATCTCCTTAAGCACTTTCCTTTTTTTTTTTTTGACCCTTCTAATTTACCAAGCATGGTGTCCTTCTCCAGGAACTTGACTCTGCTAACAACGTGTTCAAAGTGTGTAGGGTGAAGTTTCTTCACCCTCCCCCTTATGGAACACTCTGACCTTCTTTAAGTCAGGCATACTTGTTCATTTTGCAGTCCATGATACTTCCAATATTCTTCACCAGCACCATTATGGAAACACACCAATTCATATTTAGTCTCCTTTATCTAGTATTCTACTTTCATATGCTCACAAAGTGGTTGAAAATACCTTGGACTGAGTTAGGTGCATGATTTTCAACACTCTAAAAGATACCGTGTCCAGCAGATGTGCCCAATGTAATGTGTTTTTTGACCTCATGGCTGCTGATTCCATGAACCTTAATTGTAGATGCAAGCAAGATCAGATCCTTACAACTTCTATCTCTTCTTCATTTATCATGATGGTAATTACTGGCCTATTTGTGAGGATTTTAAACGTCCTTATATTGAGCTGTAGCTCATTTTGAAGGCTGCAATTCTTTATCTTCATCCGCAAGTACTTCAAGTTCTCCTCACTTTCAGCAAGTAAAGTTGTGTCACCTGCATACAGCAGGTTGCTAACAAGCCTTCCTCTGAGCCTACTGCCACAATCTTCTCTATATAATCCAGTGTACGGATTAAGTAAATATGGTCAGAGGATTCAACCTTGACACACATTTTTTAAATTGTAAACCATAGGGCACTCTTTTTTCACTTACATAACTGCCTCTTGATTCATGTACAAATTCTGTAGGAACACAATCAAATGTTCTAGAATTCCCAGTCTTCTCAAGGCTTACCAAAGCCATGATATTTTCAACTGTCTTATATACAAGTGGTAGCTGAACATTGAATATGAAAGACCAAAGAAGAATCAATGCATTTAAATTATGGTGTTGTTGAAGCATATTAAAAGTACTGTTGAATTAAAAATAAACAGTTGTCTATCTTGGAAGAAGCATATCTGGAATGCTTCTTTGAAGTGAGAAGAATGGTGAATCTTTGTCTCAAGTATTGTGGATATGTAATCAAGAGAAATCATTCTCTGGAAAAGTGGAGTATCCTTGGCAATGGAGTTGTTATTGGGTGCCATTCAGCAGGTTCCAACCCAGTGACCCTATGCACAATAGAATGAAATACCACCTGGTCCTGCACCATGGTCACAATTATTACTATGCATAAACCCACTGTTCCACCACCAACTATGCCACTCCATCTCATTGAGAGCCTTCCCCTTTGCTTTGCCCCTCTACTTTGCCAAGCATGATGTGCTTCTCCATAGGCTGGTCAATTCTGACAACATGCCCAAGGTATGTAAGATGAAATCTTGCCATCCATGTCTCTAATGAACCCTCTGGCCATACTTCTTCCAAGACAGATTTGTTTTGTCCAGATGGAAGTCCATGATATATAAAAATATATTTAGATATATATAAATGTAAGCTAGATAGGCAGTTGAATTTATTTCTCTAGTCAACACAGTCTAACAGAACTTCCAGTTTTCCTAGATTCACACTTTGTATATTCAGAGTTCCAATTATTAGTAGACTTTTACAGCTGCTACTTCTCACCTTGAACTGTTCTCACCCATTAGCTCTACTCTACCAGATTTTATTCCATTCAGTTTAGCACAGTCTAATCTACTTTGAAAAAGCAGATTACATTTTGAGTGCCTTCTGACTTGAGAGGCCCATTCTCTGGCAATGAACTACTACATTCATTAGTCCATCAGTGTCAGCCAGTGTTTGAATGCTATGCATAAGGTTTTCAGTGTGTGCTTCCTCTGAGGTAGAAAGCCTATTCTTTGTCATCAGTTCTTAGTCTGAAAGCTCTATGAAACCTGTTGACTTTAAGTGACCCTGCTGGAATTTGAAATACCAGTGGCATGGCTTCCAGCATCACAGCTACACAAAAGTCGCCTTAGTATAACAAACTGACAGACAAGTTGTGGTGTTGAAATAGAAGGTTTGCTTTTAAAAGGGTAAGTCTCCCAAGGAGATGGATTGACACAGGGGCTACAACAATGGACTCAATCATAACCCTTGTGAAAAATAATACAAGGTTGTGTATTCTATTTTTCCCTTGTGCATTGGGGTGTTATGAGTTTGAACTGTATAGGCAACACTTATCAACAGCAACACCCCTAAGTGTTTCATTTAACATTTTCTATTACCAGCAAAATAATCATTACATATATTTTTGGTTAAGAAGATTGAGGTTCAGAGAGGCTCAGCCACCTGTTGAAACCATACAGCTAACAAGTGGTAGAGTCTGCTTGAGAAGTCAATTCTTTTGCATTTAATTCCCAAACGATTTTGCTATAAGAAATTAATGTTGAAAAAGTAAATTGGAGGACCTGTAATATTGACCTTACAGTCATGATTGGTACCCAGGTGGAAAGTGGCAGTTCACTCCACCCAAAGGCACCTCAGAGCAAGAAAAGACCTGGTGATCTTCCCCTGAAAGCTCACAGGTAATGACAGCTCTATGCACATGACAAAATTTTATTCAGATATATAGAATCATCATGAGTCAGAATTTATCCAAAAGTAATAGACTTGATTGATTAGTAATATCTCTGAGTAGTGAAAATGGCATGAATTTGACTACTGACATTAAGAGGGGAATCTCAAACTCCCACAGGAGCTCTGCAATATGAAAACCTAGAGTGTTGCTCCTATAAAGATCAGAACTCCATGGGGGCTTCCGTACATCAGAATCAACTTGATGGAAATGTGTTTGCTTTTGTGAGTGAGGGAAAATTAGTCAAGGCTATGCACAAAGAAATATCAAGGGTCCTCTTTTCCCTTCCACTGTTCACTCTGGTTGTCCTTCTTTTTTCTTCATTCTACTCATCTTGATCTGTGTGCCCAGTCATCTATTCAGTTTATACTTGTCCTTTTTTTCCCAATCATTTTATTGGGGGCTCATACATCGTTTTTCACAATATAAAAATAAGCATACTCGTCAAGCACCCTCACATGTCCACTTCTATTATTGTTCTCCAATCGTCCACCTTTTCCCTTAAGCCCCTAGTATCGGCTTTTCCATTCCTTCCCCTCTTCCCCTGGCCTCTCCTCCCCTCCAACCCTCAATACTTTATACATTGCTATTGTTTTTCATATCATACACTGCCACTGCCCGACCTCTCCCCCAACCCACTCCTTTGATGCCCATCCTTCAAATAGGAGCTTGTGTATATATCCTTGCTGTTGGTTCCGTCTCTCTGCCCCCCTTCCCTCCACCCTTCCAGTATCTCCAATCTAACTATTGGTCCAAAGGGGCCCATCCATCCTGGTTTCCCCATATCTCCAGCTCCCCTCTATGCAAGTGTGACTTCTCCAGTCCCTCTGGATTTGCAAGGTAGAGTTGGGACCCTGATGGTTGGGGGACGGGGAGGAAGCTTCAGGAACCAGAGGAAACTTGTATGCATCATCACTGCCTGGCTGCCCCCGACTGGTCTGTCTCCTCCCTGTGACTCCCCTGTAAAGGGGTGACCAATCACCCACCAGGGGGCCTTAGGTCCCCACCCTGCTCTCCTCCTCCTTTGTAATTATGTGATTCTTGTTCTTTGGTGCGCGATATCTACTCCCTCCGGCCCCTCTTGATCACGCATGCTGGTGTGCTTCCTGTATGTGGACTTTGCTGTTTCTGTGCTTAATGGTGACTCGATTATCTTCAAGTCTTTGAGATTCCAGGCATTCAATCATTTGTTACCTGGGTACCATCGTTTCTTCTACTTTGTTTGCCTTATCAGCGATATCAGGAGTCAATTGGTCCATTGATTTTGATTTTTGTTCTTTGATACCTGATTGTTTCAGCACCTCATGATCGCACAGGTAAGTGATCTTCTTTTATGGTGGGTTTTATACTTGTCCTTCTTAAGTGGAGGATTCTATCATTAACTCCATTTTATAGATGAGCAAGTAGAGGTCTAGAGATAAAGAACTTTGTTCAAGGCCAGAATGAGGCAGGTCCAGGGTAAGAACCCGGTCTCTCTGACTTCATGGTTAACACGATGCTTCTATATATGTGGCCATGGAAATCAATGTGTGGTAGTAAGTTTTAGAATGCATAGGGTCATAAAATTACAGCTTACTTGAGAATATTACAATTAAAACAAAAAGAGTTTTCAAAACACATTTTCAGGGAGAGAATATTCAAACCACAAGACCTGTAACATTAAGAGAATAGAGAAAACTCAGCAATACAAATAACTCCTACAATCACCAAGCTAAAGTCGTGAGATGTAAAGGTTGTTGAACTCCTTCACAAATATCTAACAAGGAATATCTGCATTGCTTCTCACTGGTGATCATTTTCCTTGCCTCGTGTTATTGTTACTAAACAGAAAAGCATAAACCTTAGAAACAAAGGAAATGATTCTAGAATCCTCTAAAGATAAAAAGAAAGTACATTTCAAGGAGAAGTGGGTTTTTTTCTACTTGTTTCTGAGCTATCATGGCACATTAACTTGATGAAAATTTCCCTGGTGGATATGAAAGATCATTGTGACCTATGTACTTGCATGTTTATTTTAATGGTTCTAAATTTAGTAAAGCATTATTGTCATAATTGATCCCAGAGAATTATTCACCTGCTTGTGATTCAATAGCTGCATGGGTTTGTGGTATCGTGAGGAATATTGACTGTCAACTTTATTTACAGTAATTGATGATTTTTTAATTGTCCTCTGTTCCTGTTCCTAAAATAACTAAGCTGTGATGATCATAAAGGGAAGGCTCATAAGTCAAAGAGGGAAGGCCTTCCGGGTTGTCTGTACTTGAAGAAAAATTGGAAATGCCTGTAGAGCCCATACACTCATTCTAAAATGGATAAAAACAGGAGCAGATTTTTGTTGTTTTTGTTGTTGTTGTTGCTATATAAAAATACTTTGATATCAAAACAATGTCCTCCAATATTCTCATTCAACATGTTTTTAGTTTTGACGACAATTATTTGCTTGAACTTATCTTGATTTGCTTATTCAATATGAAGGGAGATACTCTATTTTGTTTTTCAGACATTTTATTGGGGGCTTATACAACTCTTATCACAATCCATACATCCATCCATTGTAGGTTAAGCACATTTGCATACTTGTCGCCACCCTCATTCTCAAAGCATGTGCTTTCTGCTTATGGCCTTGGTATTACAGTGGTGGGTGTTTGAGCCAAACGAGCTATTGCCTCCTCTGAGCAGCATCCTTGTCATTCCCAAATGACATGGCTCACTCTTTCGTGTCTCCAGCCTAGTTTATGTTTTGCCTCCTTTTACTTTGGGTGAGTTGTCCCTTCTCCAGCAGTCAGATGCGTAGTGCGTTCCCCTCCAACAAAAAAGATGATGAATTACTGAGTTCATCTATGAATCTGTTTCCATAGCTGTCCTCTGAGTTCTTTAGGTGTGTGGACCCTGCTCATGTACTGAATCAATGCAGTTTCATTTTCTGCCCCAATACGCACCCATGGTCACAAGTGTGTACAATGGTAGAAATCTGGAACCAATTTTTTATGTCCAGATCCTGACTCTGATTTTTTTATTAGCTCTGTAATCTCGGTTAAATTATAAAGGGATTTCTCTAGATTTCTCAGTTTCCACATCTGTAATAAGGGGTAGTAAGGAAAAAAATCTTATAAATTAGCTGTGAGATTTAAGTGAGTTTCTATATACAATCTGTTAGAAAAAACAGAATCATAACAAGAATGCTTAACGTGTCAATTTCTACTTGATGCTGCAGCAGCCCGACAATCCAGCAGCTGAATAAAATGAAAGCATGTACATTTTTTAATATAGCTGAGTTCTATTATGTGCTTTTCTCCCAATAATAAGAGGAACGTAGTTCCTTCTATTTGTAAGCCACCATCTTTAAAACATGGTGTCCAAGATGCAACAGAAGGTAAGACGAGAGAAAGATCACAATCATATGTGCTCTGAAGAGGGCCACACTTGGGAATGCTCACTTATGCTCACAAGTTATATCAGATACCAACTAGACACAAAGGTCTGGCCAGGTATCCTCCATTGTACCCATACATGCATGGTAAATACACAGTATTATTTTTGCCACCACAAAGAGATTTCTTTTGAAAGCCAGCAATAATTTATAAAATTAAAAACTCTAAAAACCTATAAATTGGTCTATGCTTTGGGTAGTTTGACTTCAATTGCTTGAATCTTTATGCAACTGTTTTCTGGGCATTTCTCTGTATGGTTCTAATACCACTCACTGTACTTGATACCACCAGCCCACCTTGTTACCACCAGGTATCAAAACAGGTCCCCTGAACTGCATGAATCAACAGCCTGATGGAAGGATCTGCAAGACCTTGGGGAGTAGCATCTGCTGCCCAAAACAAGTCTCCACTGCCTTTTGGGTATCACAATGATAGTTAACTGGAATATCACCACAAATTTGGCCAGAACCTCTTTGTTTTTGTTTTTTTCAAGAAAATCCAGAATTGTTTTAAGTACAGTTTTGTTGTTGTTAAGAGTTAAATAAAATGATAGTTGCCAATTCAGTGTTTTCCATTTCATAAATTTAATAAAATCAAGTATACTAATCATACTTTGCAATCATAACTGATACATTGCCAATTTTTTCATTTCCCCAAACAAAAAGCCTAGTACCCAGAAATATAGATTTTAGGTAATATAAAGTATTCCAGACTAAGAAGAGACTGTGAGGAAGTAAGTTATTTGAGAGATACTATTAGCTTACATTGGAATAGTTGCTGTGAAACACTTGAAGATGAAACTCCACGGTTTGTGAATCTTGCCTTCTGGGCAGAAAAAAGTAAAAGTTGTCAAAAATAAGACTGGTTATGCTTCCATCATCAATGTGTGTTCGTCAGACTACTACAAAGTACTGGGAAAGGAATGGCTTCCCAAAGTACCTGTCATGGTGCAAGCCAAATTGTTCCAATAAAAGAGCTAAGGAAAAGATTAAGAGTTTTTCGTCTTCTGGGGGGAGGTATGTGTCAAGTTGTGTGCTGGTGTCTTGAAGTTATGTGGATGTGTAATGAAATGTTAAATGTTTGTCCATATATATATGGCCCTCAACCTTAATGATATGTGTGTTAGTCTGGGTAGACTAGAGAAACAAGTGCACAGAGAGTCATATGTATATAAAAAAAGAGTTTAATATAAAATCTAATTGTACATTAAAAGATCATCCCAACCCAGTCTAATCCAAGTCCATAAGTTCAACATTAGCCCATATGTCCAACAATGAGCTATAAAGTCCTCCTCAAACTCATAAAACACATGCAATACCACCAAATGCAGTAGGAAAGCCGAATCAGTGGACATGTAAGCATCTCAGCATGGCAGGGCTCTCCAACACCGAGCACAAGGCTTCTCCAGCATCCAGGGCTGCAGCAGGGTAGGTCCAAGTGGCTTCTCCTCAGGGAAGTTTCTCAGGAAGTGAGTCTGATGAGCTGAGACAAAGAACTAGCTAAGGCAGCCACACACTGGTCTGACCATCAGACAACAAAAAAACAGAGAAAAGAAAATTGAGGCTCACTGAGCCATTTATCTCTCTGCTCTTCAATTAATCCCACACGTGTCTATCAGTCAGGTTGGTGGAATAAACCTTAACTATCACAGTGTGCAACAAGTGAATATTTTGGGACCTTAAGTTGCAAAGGGGGTATGTGTCACAATTAAGAGAAACAGCTGCAAGTACACATTAATAATTAGAAAATTAAAGTATGATCTACTAATCTAGGAAAATATGAGACATCATAAATGAAATAGGATGTATAAAGATTTCTATCCTGCACAGTGAACTTAAAGAGGCTAATATTAGCTACTTTGAATCAGATAATCATACAATTTACAATGCTGGGATTGACAAATTCAAGAAGAATAGGGTCACATTATCAAACATCTACCTTAGGGGTCTATCTTGACGTATAATGGTATTATAGGATAATATAGGATAATATCTATATGCCAACAAAGAAATCCAGTTAATACAACAGTTATTCAAATGCAATGCAACAACCATTAAGATAATGATGAAGAAACTGAAAAATCCTAGCAACTTTTTCATCCTGAAATTTGTTTATCAAACATGCAATCAAGATGCACTGATAACTATTGGTATTTGGAATGAGAAAGCTGGGAACAAAGAGGAAGAAATGGTAGTTGAAAAATGTAGCTTTGGTAATAGAAACAAAGCTGGAGATTATCTGACAGAACTTAGAAAATTTAGAAAAATCAATGACTTTTTCACAATAAATACTTTTTTTAAACATTGTAATTGGTGACCACCCACATGAACTTCACAGGATGAAATATTAGGAATCAAATTGAATATATCTGTGGGAAGATGTGATGGAGAAACTTACCATCAGCCAAAATAATATAAAGGACTAATTGTGAAGCAGATGATCAATGACTTATAAGCAAGTTAAGATGAAGAAAAGTTAAACAAGGACCAACATATAACCTTGGGACATCCCAACTGAGTGTTGAGAACAGATCAGGAAAAGATTTGGCATACTACAAAGTAATAACAAAACCAGATATGCTGAAGAATTTGACCAAACATTCAGGGAAGAACTGACACCAATCCTATACAAACTCTTCCAGAATATAGAAAAAGACAGAAAATTTCCAAACTCTTTCTTTGAAGAATGTAGCTCTAATACCTATGTGGGCAAGGATTTCATGAGAATTGAGAACTACAGAACAATATCCCTAATGAATATTGATACAAAAATCCTTAACAAAATGCTGGCCAATAGAATACAAGAGCTTATTTAAAAAATAATTTATCATGATGTGAGCTTTATACCAGGGATTCAGGGATGGTTCAACATACAAAAGACCATTAGTATCATTCGCCACATTGACATAAAAAAAATCATCAATATTGATAATATTGATAGTTGCCTAAAAAGCATTTGGCAAGATCCAACATCCATTTTTGACACTCAAGAACATAGGAATGAAAGAAAAATTCCTCACTATTATAAAAGCTACATATCAAAACCCAACAGCAAATGTGGTAATCAAGGGAGAAAAGACAAAAACAATTCCACTGAAAAGGGGGAATAACAAGGATGAGCCTTGTGTCCACTCCTAGTTAACATCATACTGGAGGTCATAGCTAACAACATAAGACAAAGAAAAGACATCCAAGTTATTTGTCTGGGGAAGGAAGAGGTGAAACTTTGTATTCGCAGATGATATGATTTTATATTTTGAAAATCCCCGAAATTCCACAAATGGGATGTTGGAAGTGACAGAGGAATATGGTAGAAGGGCAGGATACAAGATCAACAAACAGAAATCTAATGGGCTGCTATACATATCAGACAAGATCACAGAAAAGGCAATTTAAAAGGTAAGTACCCTTTACTATAGCCAAGCATAAATTAAAACATCTATGGATATAAACTAAACAAACAAAAGATTTCTATGAGGAAAACTATAGAACACTATTACAAGAAACCAAGAGTGACCTCAACAAATGGATGAATATCCCATGTTTGTGGATTGAGAGAATCAATATAAGAAAAATGTCAGTTCTACCCAATGTACTATGTAATTTTAATGTTATCCCAGTATGAATATGATGATCCTTCATCAAAGAATTGGAAAAACTGGTTACCAATTTCATATGAAGAGAATCCCAGAATTTCAAGAAGAAAGAAAGACTTGCTTTACCTGACTTCAGTATGTATTATACAGTCACAGCAGTCAAATCAGTGTGGTACTGATATAACGATAGATGTTCAGATGGAGAAGAGCTGAATCCCCAGAAACAACTACACCAGCATACAGAAAACTGATTATTTATAAAAACCTCAAAAATATCAAATGGGAAGTAGATGCCATCTTCAATAAGTGGTGCTGAATAAATGGATATCTACCTGCAGAAAAATGAAGCAAGAACCTTACCTCACTCCATTCACAAGAATGAACTCAAGGTGGATCACAGACCTTGAGGTAAAACCCAAACTGTTAGGGCCATTAATGAAGGAAGTTGGACAAACCTGAGAACCTTGGCACTGGGAATACATAGACTATCAGAAATAGGAGGAGTACAAATACAGAGGAGTCACACATTGACAAGTGGGAATTACTGAAGATAAATCACCTGGGTACATCGAAAGAATTTACCAGGAGAGTAATAAGAAAGTCCACAGATTGGGGAAACATCTTTAGCAATGAAACATCAGACAAAAGAATCATTCATAAAACGTTTTGCAAGCTTCCAATAATAAAAAAAACTAACTGTCCACTCAGAATGTGGGCAAAGGACTTGAAAAGAAGTTTCACAAGGTCAGAAATCCAAATGGTCAATAAACATATGAGAAAATGTATCTGATCATTAGCCACTAAAGAAATGCAAATTAAAACAACTATAAGATACCTCCTAACACCCTCAAAGATAATCCAATTCAAAAAATCACAAGGTAACAAGTGTTGAAGGGGCTGTGAGGAAATAGGAACTCTCATCCACTGCTTATAAGCCTGTAGGTACATACAACCATTGTGGAAATCGATTTGGCAACATTTAAATATATGGAAATTGAGCTACCATACGACCCAGCAATCCCCCTACTGGGCATATACCCAGAAAAGGCAAGAAGCAAACCATATGTGCTCCAATGTTCATCAGTTCACAACTGCAAGGAGTTGAAAACAACCCAAATTTCTGTCAACAGACAAATGGATCAAAAACTGTCGTACATACATACAATTGAGTACTACACATCACTAAAGAGCACTGATGAATGCATGAAGCACATTGCAGCACCAAAGAAACTGGAGGAAATCATGCTAAGTAAAGCAAATCACACGCAAAAGGACAAATACAACATGAGTCCACTGAGGTAAGCTTTAAAAAAAATACGAGACATAGGGGGAAAGCTACTGTATATATGCATCCCTGGTGTGAGTTCCATAACTGTGGCAGGGGCCAAACCCAATCCAGCAATATGTTAGGCAACCAACTACATAAGAGAGGGAAAGAAAGAGAAAAAGAAAAAGACATGGGCAGGGAGAGAGCAGGGCACTAACCTACCCAAGGGGAGGATATTGTTTATATCTCCACAAGAGAGGAAGAGAGAGGCCATGCTTCAGCCCGATGTGCCAAGATATGAATACAACATACTCACATGTATCAGGGAACCAATTGAGAGATCTGCAGTGCCAGCCCCACACCCAGCTATGTGGACACCACCACCACCACCCGACTCAGAAGAGTGCACTTCAAAGGGTTTCACTGGGATCCCTACAGCTTAGGGAAAGGGGTACATCAGATAGAGCACATGGGAGAATTTCGAAGGGATGAAGAGGGAGGAGAGGACATCCTGACCCTCCAAACTTCGGGGGCAATTTTTCTGCTCAGAGCAGACACATCCACTGAGGGCCATAGGGCCAGCCCAACCACAAGACATGATGTCCTTCATTAAACCGTAGTGCTGCAGGGATAGCACTGGAGACACAATGTGGGAATAGTGCACAATCTGACCCCATTACACTGGGGCGAAACACTAAGAGCAGCAAGGGGTACAAAGTGAGAAAAATCACAGGGCAATACCAAAAATAGACTTTGGAGGTAGAGTGTGGTATCTCATAAGAATTGATTGGAAGACACTCATAAAAGCCAACAACCAGACATTGAACTATTTATTGGTGTTTTCATTTTTGTCAGTAGCTTTCTTTTTGTTATTGTTATTTTGTTTTGGATGTGTGTTTGTGTGTGTGTATGCATGAAACAGTTTTATGTAAAGGGTAATTGTACATTAAGAAAGCATCTCAACCCAGTCCAGTCCAAGCCCATAAGTCTGCTATTAGTCCATATGTCTGATACCAAAATATAAAGTCCTCTTTAGACTCACAAAACACATGCAATGATGCTGAATGCAGGATGATCACAGGCCAGTGGGTAGAAAGTATTGGGATCCAATGGCGTTGTAAGTATCTCAGCACTGGTAGGGGTCTCTATGTGGCTTCTACAGTGTCATAAGTCTGGTTACATCAGAGTCGGTACTCACAGATTCTCCAACTCAGGGCACTAGCATAGTTCGATATGTCTTGTCTGCTGCAATGTCTTCTAGGGAGTGAGCAGAGAGCTGTTTTGTTTGCTGTTGTTGTTATTGTTTTGTTGGTTTTGACTTTCTTTGATATTTCATTTGGCTTTGCCTGGTTTTTGCACTTATTAATGTATCTGCATGTTTATCTAGATAAGATAGACAGGATAAATAATTTGGATATGAAAAGAATGGAACCAATGGTTCTAAGGGGATATGGGAAAAGGGGAGGTGGCAGAAAGGAAGGGGTAGGAGAAACTAACTCAGGGGGAAAAGAACAACAACTGAATTAAAATTAATGAAAACAAGGGCATAGGATGCCTATAGGGCATAGGATGCCTATAGGGGCTTAATCAAGGGCAATGTAACAATGAGGAATTACTAAACCAGAATGAAAGGTGAACATGATGGTGGAACAAGAGGAAGTAAAAGAAAATAGAAGAAAGAACCAGGTTTAAATACAGGCATGTATATATGTGTGTGTGTGTGGTTATGTAATATATATGTATATGTATATATATCAAGAGGGTAATAGAAATAAGTACTCATACTGTATGTTAAGAATTAGATTGCAGATGGACATTAGGTCTTGACTCAAGTACTCTCTCAACATAAGAACACTTTGTTCTAACAATCTGGCATTCTCTGATGCTCACCTTCCCAACACAACTGCTGAAGACAAAATGGGTGCATAAGCAAATGTGGTGAAGAAAACTGATAGTGTCCAGCTATCAAAAGAGCATCTGGGGTCTTAAAAGTTTGAAGATAAACAAGCGGCTATCTAACTCAGAAACAACAGGGCCCACATGGAAGAACACCAGCCTGTGTGATCACGAGGTGTCCATGGGATCAGGTATCAGATATCTAAGACCCAGAACAAAATCATAACTAATGTGACTAGGGGAGGGGACATGGAGTGGAGAATCAATGCCTATCTGTAGACAATTGAAGATCCCCTCACAGAGGGGTCACAGGGAAGAGATGAGCCAGTCAGGGTTCAGTATAGCACTGATGAAACACACAAGTTTTCTCTAGTTCTTTGGTACTTCCATTCCCCCACTATCATGACCTCAATTCTACCTTACAAATCAGATTATACCAAAACATGCACACTGCTACAGATAAGAGCCCACAATACAGGAAATCCAGGATAGACAAACCCCTCAGGGTCAAGAATGAGACTAGAGATACCAGGAGGATTAGGGGAGGGGTTGGGGAAAGGGATTATTGATGACTAGGTTCAGTCTATAATCCCCTCCTAGGGAGATAAATAATGGAAAAGTGGGTTAGTGGTAAGATATGAAAATAATAGTCTATAACTTACCAAGGGTTTTGTGTTGGACAGTGGGTAAGGGAGGGTTGGGGAACAACTGGGGAGCTGACTTCAGGGGCTCAAGTGGAAAGAAAATGCTTTGAAAATGATGATGATGGCATATGCGCAATCCAGTGCTTGACCCACTGGATGAATGTATGGATTGTGATAAGAGATTTAAGAGCCCCCCAATAAAAGTAAGAAAAAAATGTACAAATGTATATGTGGATTGTGATGAGTTGTATGAGTCCCCAATAAAATGATTAAAAGAAAAAAGTAACAAAGATGCCTGTCCTAATGGAGTTTTTAGTCATTATTTCTAGTTATTAAAAAGAGAATGACAGACACATTAATAAAAAACACCTGATGTGCTTTGGAATGACATCAAGAACATGAACAAATCCCAAGATCATTTACAAGACTAGAGGGGTTAAGACCAGCATGTCAGAAGACCAGAATGAAGTAAAAGAACTAAACAAAATTTCAAAGGGAAATCAGGAAAACAAAATATGATGAAATGTGCATTGATTTGGAGTTAAACAGCTAAAATAGAACAAAATACTCAGCATATCTCAAGCTAAAATTATTAAAGGAAAAAAAGTCAACCTCAGGTTATGATATAATATTAAAGGATTTCACTGGCAAAATATTGAACAATACAAGAAACATCAAAAGAAAATTGAAGGAATGCATGAAGTCACTATACCAGACAGAACTGGATGCCAGATACCATTTATACATGTTATATATGGTTGAGAACCAATAATCTTGAAGGGAGAAACTTTTTTTAATAATTTTATTGGGGGCTTCTACAGCTATTATAACATTCAATACATAATCTGTATCAAACACATTTGCACACATGTTGCCACATTCATTTCCAAACATTTTCCACTTGAGCCCTGGGTACAAGCTCCTCTTCCCCCCCCCCTTTTTTTATAATGAATCATTTTATTGGGTACTCATACACCTCCCCTCACGATCCATACATACATCAATTGTATGCAGACCTCATTTGCACACTTGTTGCCATCATCACTCTCAAAATTTTCTCCCTCCACCTAGACCCCCAGTTCCAGCTCCCCATATTTCCCTTCCCCCTCCCTCCATGAACCTTAAATGATTTACAAATTGTGATTGCTTTTTCATATCGTACACTGTCCAATCTGTCCCTTCACTCATTTCCCTATTGGCTTTGCCCCAGAGAGGAGGTTATATATAGATCCCTGAAATTGGTTCCTCTTTTCTACTCTACCACCCTTCCACCCTCCCAGTATCACCAATTGAAGGGAGAAACTTTATCTGCACTGAAGGCATTAGCAAAAAACAAGACTCTAGGAATTGAAGGAATATCAAATGAAATCTTTCAACAAGCTGATGTATCATGAAAACACTGAAGTGTTTATACCAAGAAATTTGGAAGATAGCTACCTTGCCAACCGAATATAAGAGAACCATATTTGTGCCCATTCCCAAGAAAGATGATCCAACATAGTGCAGAAATGATATAGTCATAGCATTAATATCACATACAAGTCAAATTTTGCTGAAGAAAATTCAATACCAGAACCGAAGCACATTGACAGTGAGCTAAAATGTTCAGGCTGAATCTTAAGAGGATGTGGTATGATTGATATCACTGTCAATGTCACAATGATTAAGTTGAAAGCAGAGAATACCAAATTATGTTTACTTGTATGGATAATTGTAAACTCTGCATAACACTGAGGAGAGTGAGAATTCCAGAAACACTTAACTATACTCATGCAAAATGGGATATAGGCTAAGTGGCAGTTCTACAGACTGAAGAAATGAATATTTTGTGGTTTAAAGTCAGGAATGATAAGTGTCAGGATCATATTCCTTCACTCCACTTACATCATCTGTATCCAAGAAAATATACATATAAAGAGCATTGCATCAGAATTTGAGGAAGACATTAACAACCTGAGATATGAAATGACATGACCTTGTTGACTGAAAGCAAGGATACTTGAAGCACTTGCTGATAAAAATCCTCAGTTTGGATGGCAACTCAATGTAAAGAAAACCAAATTCCTCACAAATTTAACAACAGACATCATTACAATAAAGAAAGAAAATAGTGAAATTGTCAAGGATTTCATCTTTCTTATAGCGATAATCAATGTTCATGGAAGCAGCAATCAAGAAACCAAGTACCATATTACACTGGGTACATCTGCGGCATAAGATCTCTTTAAGATGTTTCAAATCAAAGATGTTGCTTTAAGTCTGCCTGATTCAACCCATGGTATTTTCTATTGCCTCTTATGCTTGTGAAAAGTAGATTTTGAAAAACAGATATTGATAAGAAAAACTGCAGAAGAATTGATGCATTTGGATTGTGATAGCAAACGATACTGAAAGTACAGTGTGGATTTCCAAAACAAAGTTGCCTTGGAAGACTTTCAGCCAGAATCATCCATAGAAGCAAAGATGACAAGATTGCTTATGTAGTTTGGACATGTCCTAGACCATGTCTACAGACCAGTCTCTGAAAAAGGATATCATGCTTGGTAAACTAAAGGGTAAAAAAAAACAAAAAACAGGAGACACTAAAAGAAATGGATTGACACAGTGACTGCAAAATCGGGCTTAAATCTAACAATTTGAGGATGGCCTAGGATCTAGGAGTTTTTCATTCTGCTTTACATAGGGATTGTGGCAGTCATAACTGACCAGAAGTCTCCAACTGTCAGCACTATTTCTAATGTTTTTAAAGCAAAGGAAGGGAAGACAAATAGCTGTCTAAAGAAAAAGAACATTTTGAAGAAGTGTTAATAATGTAAAGTAAGATGTCGAATGAGAGTGAACCTAAAAAAGGGAGAATGAAAAGAAACCTCAATGTAACTGAGTCAATTTTGACCCATTGTGACCATATAGAGTAGAACTGTCCAGTAGTTTTCTGAGACTTTAATTCTTTTTGGTACCCAAAAACCTCTTGTTTCTCCTACAGAACGGCTGGCTGTTTCGAACTGCTAATCTTGTGGTTAGCAGCACAACACATAACCACTGCACCACTAGGACTCTGATAAAAGAGTGCTTTAGGAAACAATGGGGATGCAATTCCCCATGAAATGCATTAATTGATAGTCAAATGAACTTTGTATTCTTCGTTATCTCCTCTGCTCACCCAAATCAGGAGTCCTGAACCTGGGTCTGAATGTGATCTCATTCATATTAAGATGTGGTCCCTATAATAGCATAATTGCTGCACATATGATGGCTGCAATTCAGGCTACCTACTCAATGGGAACAAACATCAGAATATTAGGTGAATGAATACATGGGATGGAGTAAATTATGGAAAATAATAATAACAGTAATATGTTATAAGATGGGGAAGGGAGGGTATAAAAAGGAACTGATATTAAGGAGTTCAAGAACACAGAAAATGTATTGAAAATGATGATGACAGCTGTGGCAGTCATGTACTCGTGTCAGTTTCATGATTAGGAGTGTAGGGGTGGAGTCTAGCCTGTCAATCTGGAGATAACCAATGAGATCTCTGTGTGGGCATGGCTTTCTCTGAGAATTCTGGTGAAATCTCATGATATTTCCCCCATGGAGGTGAGAGACCAGAGACTCAGTCTTTTTGGAGATGCTTTACTGACAAGACAAGATGGCAGCATGCTAATAGACTCTGAA
Source organism: Nesogale talazaci (assembly GCA_004026705.1). NCBI lineage: Eukaryota > Metazoa > Chordata > Mammalia > Afrosoricida > Tenrecidae > Nesogale > Nesogale talazaci. The sequence goes on from PVJH01000946.1 coordinate 198,486, forward strand.
TCCTACGAACTGGAGAAGTGGTGATGGAACCAGACCTCTGAAGCCAGAAAAGCCATAGAGAGACCCCTGCCAGCACTGAGATGCTTCTACCACCAATGAATACTGCTGATAGACCCTGAGCCCTGGAAACGAGGAGTCATTGACAGACCCCTGTCAGCGCCGAGATGCTTCTACTGCCACTAGATATACAAGGCTCTGCACCCACTGGTCCGTGAGTGTCCTGCTGTCACTGCATGCACTTTGTGTGTCATAAGACTTTATAGACTGGTATCAGACATATAGGCTAATATTGGACTTATGACCTTGGACTGGACTGAGTTGGGATGCTTTCTCAATGTTCCATTATTCTTGTATATAAACCTTTCCCTTATATCCATATAGGTGTTTATAAATTTGTTTCTCTAGTCTACCCAGACTAACACAACAGCAATTGTACAATTGTACTTGATCTAATGAACTATGGCTTATAATTATATCTGTAAGAGAACATAAAAATGTTTAAAAAAAGAAAAAGTAAGAAAGTAAGTTAACCAGCCATTCATGCAGTTTTCTCACTGTCAAATAGAACATTAGGAGAACCAATAATTAAAGAAATATTGAATGACTCTATTGTGTAAAATATTTAAAACATGTCTCACATAAAATGTTGAACAAATGTTGCCCATTAGCTTTATTACTATTGCCTCTAGCCTTGAGCTGAATTAGATCTTTAGTTGGCAATTTCTACTCGAAACGCCTGGCAAGTCAGACACATTAGAAAGCATTTAGAGTGCCTAAAACCAAGCATAAGCCACTCGGCCCTGATTCTAGGGCATATCTGGAGCCCGCTTGCTGCCCTCTTCCTCACCGTCACTCTGCTTTCAACTGCTTTCTAGCTTCCACCTGATCCTTGACCTTTTAATTTAACCTCCAGTTTTCCACCCCACTTGTATTGCTTTGCATTGAAAATATTCTCTCTCCTGTTTTGAGCTCAGTTCCCCTTGGATAAGACTTAGCTCTTTCCCTGGGCTCTGACCGGCTCCTCCTTATCACTGACCTGGCCACACTGAAACTCACGTGGAAAATGAGACCAAAAGGTGTTAAACAATTCATATAAGGTCACACAACCAATAGACAAGATACTGGACTAGGACTTGTGAACCTATAGCCAGGGATCCTAAACTTTAGGTCATCGTGGTGTCAATTTTTACTTGGTTGAAGCAAAAACTTGAATCTCAGACAACTTTTCAATGAGAACATACCACTTACCTAGGATGTCATTCTAATGTATGACTTTGCTATTCTTATCTCATTACTGAGGTGTGCAAATCCTTATAAGGTACTAGAATCTTTGTTTCTTTGTGAAAAAATGTCCATACAGAGAAAGAGCAGGTGGAGTTTGATACAAGTAAAAGATTTGCATACCTTGTTGGTAAATCTTGAAAACATCAAGAGGCTATTCAGAAAAATCTGGAATGTTTCTCTCAAGAAAATCAAGAGTCTTTCTGTTAGGTTTCTGGAGTCAGTACTACCTGACTGGGAAGTCCATTTTGTAATCCAAGTGGGATTTTTTGAAGAATAAGACATGTTTCGTGTTTTAAAATCTCAAAAGGGTTCACTATTGGGCCTAAATAACCACCTGAAAAAAGGTACTCATGCATGATGATCTTGGAGGAGACTCCGGGAGGACAGAAGCACAGGAACCTTCGAGGCTAACAGCATGTGGGGCATCGGGCTATGGGTCCTGAATAGAGCTGGAGTTTCTGTGCATTGGAGGGAGACCCTCCCATTCTGTCTGTCTCTGACCAAGAGCAGAGTAAGAGAGAGCATCCTAGAAGATACTCCCTCCCTTTTCTCTAGCCGACCTCCTGGCTGGGGAAAGGTGTGGTTGATGAGATTGATTGAATTAGGCCCACCTGGGTGGTGTCATGAGCCAGAGGCTAGTTTACTGCCCAAGTGTCCCTCCCACCTGGCTTGGGAGCTTGCCGAACACGCATGCTCAGTTTGCGATCTTCATGGGTATCTAATGGTTGCCTGATTTCTTTCCAACCTCCTTAATGGGGGCCTTTGCAGGCATGGGAGGGACAGCACTCTATCTCTATGCTAACTGCCTAATATATCTACAGAGTGGTAAAATGATCTCTCATGAGCTAAAACTCAAGACATGAAGAAGTATGGCCAACCTGTTATCACATAGGACATGCATTCACTAGTATGCCTAATAATGGAACCTATTAAAATAAATTTTGTTCTCTATCTTATTATAAAAAAATAAATGAATATGAAGCATTATGTTTCTATACATAGCAATTTTTATTCCCCATGTAAGCACCCCTTAATTATGTTGCCTGTTTGGCTTGAATTGACCCTCCTGACCCCCAAAGCTATGTTCTATCCAAACCCTCAATACCTGTTAACATAAGTTCATTTGTAAGTCTTTAAAGATGACATGAACTTGAGGGTTTACTGGATTAGAGTGGCTTCTTCTTTATATTTTTTCAGAATAATTTTATTGGGTGATAATACTGATATTGTTCCTTAGGGCCTAGTCAATCACATTAAACTGTATTACACAATTGCTATCACTATCAGTTTCAAAACATTTTCTTTTTTCTTAAAGTCCTTGATATCAGCTCCTCTATATCACCCTCCCTCAGCATATACTCTCAGAAACTCTTATTCTACTTGTCTCTATAAGTTCATCATTCCCAGGTTTCATATACTGAAAAACAGAAAACTGTGTAACAAAGGTTCAATGACAAAACACCTCAGAGATAACCCCCCACATGAACATACACATACACAAACACACATGGAAAATATTGAAAACCCTATCAGGCCCAAAGTATATCAGAAGGAGGATCAGGGGGCAAAATTTTAACCATTCAAGCCATGTTTATCATTTTGATGACCTATAGTCCTCTCTCCAATACTTTGCTTTTATAACCCGTTTTTCAGATCTCTCAATTATGGTTGGAGGGAAATTACCAGAGGTTTGTTTTCAGCATAGGTCATTCAAATGTGTCTTTGCCCTCTGCTGTCACCCATTGCCTGCAGAAAACCAGAATCTCACAATTTAGTAAGCTCTGCTACACTATTCCCTCCTTTGGCCTTGGATTATATACTTTACAATCCTTGGGTCACGGTGTGCTTCTTCCATGTGGACTTCGTTGACATTTCACTTAGATGGCTGCTTGTTTAGAAGCAAGGCTTTTCTAATGTTAGTGATATTCTCATAGAAGAACAGAGAGACAGGAATAATAATCAGATAATGATGCCTCTACAGGTCAAAGAATTCCTGTGACTACTGGACTCAAGAGAAATGAGACCAAATCTTCTGAAGACTTCAGAAATAGCCAGGTTTGGCCAACATTTGATCTACTTGTCTAGTCTGTGCAATGATACATTTGTGTTTGTAAAACCCAGGCTGCTGAAGTATTTTGTTATGACTCTTTTAGGATATGAATGCACTGTCCATTTTTTAAAAAAAATGTGAAATAGTCTTTGGAAATACTTTAACAAAGTGCCTCTATTTCAACAAGTTATAAACTGATTTAAAAAGATAGAACCCTGGAACCATTCAGTCTGAGAATCAATAGTGCATCTTACTGGTCCAATTTAGGTTTACCCCAACGGATTTGCCCAATACATGCCAGACATTGTGCTGAGAACTTGTACACACATTTTATTTGTTTTTCACAATAATTTGCTGCATTACAGTTATATTGTGTCCATTTTGCAGTTTGGGGAAGATTGGTTTAAATAGAGTGAGGAACTTGCTTAATATCACAAAACTGAAAAATAGTGGCTGCAGGATATGACTTAAATTGAGTATCCTTCCAACATTTCATATTGCCTCTCACTAGTATAACTTAGTCCTTGGAAACAATTTTCAAAAATATAAACGTAGCCTAGAAAAATCCCTCCATTAAAATCAGCTCCATTGTCCCTCCTTTGTTCCTTGTCGTGGCTGTGATAGAGGTGAGCATCAGTTGTTTGAAATCTTCAGTAACAATTCCTTGGATGGTGTTCTAATTTTAGCTCTGCAAACCCTGTTTCTTCAGGCAATGAATAATTTGCATGGCAAGTTTACTTCTGAGCAAGACATTAGGGTTGAATCCAAGGACACTTGGTTTCATAAGAACACATGGTTTCAGAACTGCATTAAAGCTTCCTAAAGAATGACCATTGATCGTGCACCATTGATTCTATGCTTAATATTTTTGTAGTTTCGGCTTGTATTAAAATATACCTCAGCACAATAGCCCTTTTGTATTTCCAAAGGCTAATGGTAAGATGCTAAATTTTGAAAATAGATTTAAAACTGAATTTTTTTCAAACAATAACCATACTTACTCCTAGGACATTACCCCAATAGGTTCCCTAAAAACATTTCTAAGGGGAAGGGAAGCACCACAATCAGGGTATTCCAACCACTACCATCCTTACTTAATAACTTACATGTAATCTATTCCTCCTGATTTCTTTTCAATATTTTACTTTTTAATTCATTCTCATTCTATTCAAAAATATTTTATCAAAATGCTTTATAGCTACTGTCTCGGTGAGCCTTGTCTTCCTTTGCTGAGTCTGAACCCTAAGGAAGAAAGAGTCATAGTACGAACATTCCCATGCACTACCATGTTCATGGAAACACTATGTATAACTGTAAGAAAATGGAAACAGACCTAACTGATGATCAGTAGAAGAATGGATAAAGAAAATTTGGTACATATACATAATAGAATAAATACTGTGTTGTTGTCATTGGGCGTTGTCTAGTTGGTTACAGCTCCTAGTTACCCTGTACACCACAGAAGAAACTACTGCCTAGTCCTGTGCCTTCCTCCTAATGGTTCTTATGCTTAAGCCAATTGTTCCTCTTTTTTGATGCCCCTATACTTTATTAAGCACAATATCTGTCTCCAGAGACTGATGTTCTCTCACGACAACATGTCCAACACACATGAGATGAAGTCCAACTATCCTTCCCCTAAAGAGTACTCTGGCTGTACTTCTTCAAAAACAAATTTGTTTGTTATTTTGGCACTGTATGGTATTTCAATATTATTTACCAGCACCTTAATTCAAATGTATTGATTTTTCTTTGGTTTTTCGTATTCCATGTCCAACTTTCATGACATATGAGTTGAGTAAAAATACCATGGCTTGGGTCAAGTGAATCAAGGACCATCCTTGCTTTCCAACCCTGTAAGGAGTTCTTAAAGAAAACAGGAGCTCTTTTGAAAGAGATTCGCCAATTGCAACGCGTTGTTTGATTTCTTGGCTGCTGCTTCCACGAGCTTTGATTGTGAATCTAACCAAAATTTGACCACCTCAGTGTTTTCTCCATTTATCAGTGTGAGACTTGTTGATCCAGTGGTGGGGATTTGGGTCTTCTTTACATTGAGTTGTAATCCATACTGAAAGCTCCAATTCTTGATCTTCATCAGCAAGTGATTCAAATCCTCCTCACTTTCAGCACACAAAGTCCTTTTCTGCATATTTCAAGTTGTTAATAAGCCTTCTTCCAATCCTAATGTCACACTCTTCTTCATATAATCCAGTTTGCCTGGATTATATGTTTGTTCAGCATACAGATTGAGTTAAGTATAGTGAGAAAAAGAAATCCTGATGTACACCTTTGCTGATTTAAAACCATGCAATATTTTTGCATTTTGTTCTCACAACTTTCTCTTGATCTACCTACAGGTGCTGCATGAGTATGAGGTCATTTTCTGAGATTCTCGTTCTTCTCAAGGTTATCTATATACTGTTATCGTCCACACAGTTGAAAGTCTTAGTATAGTCACTAAAACACAAGTAAACATCTTAGGTATTCTCTGGGTTTACTCAAAGGTCATTTGAAATCTGCAGTGCCTAGTTCCACATCTGTCCTCTCCTGAATCCAGCTTGAACCTCTGGAAACTCCATGTCAATGTCCTGCTCCAACATTGTTGAATGATTGTGTTAGTCCAGGTAGACTAGAGAAACAAATTCATGGAGACACTCATGTTAAAAGAGAGAGGTTTATATACAAGAAGAATTGAGCATTGAGAAAATATCCCAGCCCAAACTAGTCTAAGGTCATAAGTCTGATATTAGCCCATATGTCTCATACCAATCTATAAGTCCTCTTCAGACTCATTAAACACATGCAATGATGCCAAATTCAGAACAACCACAGCCCAGTGGGTAGATAGTCTTTGGATCCAGATGTTGGAAGCATCTCAGCACTGGCAGGAACCTCCATATGGCTTCTCTAGGTCCAGGCTTCTGGCCACATCACGGTTGGTTCACGTGGCTTCTCCTCAGAGATGTCTCACAAGGAGCCAGCCTTGTCAGTTGAGTGCCTCCAAAGGAGTGAGTCAGTGTCTCCTGCTTCCAGGAAGGGAGTACCACATTTCCCAGAATTCTCAGAGGAGAAAGCCATGGCCATCCAGAGGTCTCATTCGCTATCTCCCCATTGGCAGGCCAGACTCTACCACTACATTCATAACCCACATAGGAATACCAGATTAGGTGATGCCACAATCATCTTAAGCAAAGTTTTACTTGTGTGTAATATCAATGATATTGTATGACAGTTTGAGTATTTTGTTGGGCTACCATTCCTTAAAATGCCTACAAATATGGGTCTCCTTCAGTCATTTCACCAGGGAGCTGTCTTCTAAATTTCCTGATACCGATGAGTAAGTGCGTTCAATGCTTCAACAGCTTAAAGAAACATCTCATTTGGTATTCTATCATTCCCGTACCCTTGTTTTTGGATAGAGGAGTCCTGGTTGAGTAAGTGATTATTCAACTCAGGACCCAACTCACTGAGCTGTGATCAACATGGTCAGCAGTTTGAAACCGTCATCTGCCCTTCAGAAGAAGACTGGACTTTCCCCATCCATAAATAGTCACAGTCAGAAAATCACAGGGCTCACTATGAGTCTGCATGGACTCCATGACTGTAAGTGCGGTTTCACTTGGGATTTAGCTAATGCTAAATGTATAGTATGAACTTCTCCCTTCAGTATTTCTTATCTCTTGCAATGGTGAAAAAGCAAGTAATTTTTTTCCGTGTCTGAGTACTCTTTCCATCCTTTTTTGATGCTTCCTGCATCATTCAATATTTGCCCATAGAATCATTCACTATTGCAACTCAATGCTTGAATTTTCTTGCATTCTTTCAGTTTAATATCTGTGACTGATGATGGTGTGCTTCTTCTAGATGGACTTAGCTAACATTCTCACTTAGATGACTGCCTGTTTGTAGACAAGGCACCACCTAATTTCTTTGCCACATTTTGCCATAGCACCCACATCTTCTGTGTTCCCTTCCTGAGGGCAAGTAGTGAGTAGGGCCATGATGTAAAAATTGTTCTTTAGTTAGGACTAAGATTTATTGTGAGCCCCAAATCAATTTCTGCATTTCTATTTGCTTGCTTGCTTTTTTTTTCTGTTAAATCATATAATCCAAATTCAAAGAAGGGATTAGTATCACAGAATAAATTGTGAGAATCCATATTGCGGGAGACTATATCTGACAGCGGGAACTCAAAATATGTTTGTGGGAACTACATAGGAAATAAGATTTTGGTGATCTCCCTCTGTCCATACGGATGGGAAGAAAGTGGTTACAAAACTAGAATGCATGGGCTGAGCCCTGGTGGCGTAAGGGGTTGAGTGCAGGACTGCGGCCCGCAGGCTTGGCGGTTCAAATGCAGTGGCTGCTCTCAGAAGCAGCACTGGGTAGCACCCACTACCACCAGAGGCAGTGATGCCCCCCCTCCCCAAAACTAGCATGCATAGTTAAGATGACTACTGACTATCAAAGGCATAAACCTGACTTAAATAATTAAAACTTTGTCAGATGATCCCCCCCTGGTGCCTGCTGGACCTGACCAATTTTTCAACATTTTCCTTTTTGTTTTGTTTTTTGTTTGCTCGTATTGGGGCTTATCTCAGAGATGTTATGTCATTGGGGGTCACCCCTTAAAGTTACATTTTATTATTTTTCTGTTTGGGGTATAGGAAGCCCAGGATTGATGAAGCTATAGGGAAAGCAAGTAGATTAAGGGTACAGGAGGGTGGGGTTGTGGTAAAAGGAAGACAACGTCAGTCAAGCAGGTCATAAAGGAAAAGAATATTTGGAAACTGTGGAAGCAATTATACAATATTGCTTGATGTGATTGAACTGCGGAATGGCATATTGTTCACTCCCAATTAATATTTTTAAAAAGAGCAAAACCAAAAAAAATTGTGGCTAACTAAATTATTTTATAATACTTTTGTAATATCTAAAAATATATACTCATCTATTTAAAATGAAAAAAGAGTTATCAGCCATGTTATTCCTTTTTGATTCTCTCTCATTCTTTGCACATTTCATTATGCCATTTTATTGTGTCTTCTAGAGCTGGTCATTGAAATGTGTTTTGTTTTGCCTTTTGATTTCATCATTTATTCCCTAGGTGCTCTGTGGTAGTTGCATAATCTGTTGACAATTTGAGACTTAATAGTGAAGGTGTGGAGCTTAGCCTGTCAGTCAGGTCACAGCTTGATGACCTCACTTGGAGGAATTAAGAAGATAAATAATTCACTGGAGGTGGAACACATGCTCACTCCCTGCAAAACATTCCTGTGGGTAAGACACATGGAGGTATGCTAAAGCACTGGAGCTGAAAAAGCCATGTGGAGACCCTTGCCAGCTCTGAGATGCTTCTATTGCCACTGGATCCACAAGACTTTCCACCCACTAGTCTGTGATCTTCCTGAATTCAGCATTGTTGCATGTGTTGCATGAGTCTGAAGAAGAATTTATAGATTAGTATCAGACATCCGGGCTAATATCAGATTTACGAACTTGCTCTGAACTAGGCTGGGATGTTTTCTCAATATTCAATTGCTCTTGTATTCAATATTCAATTGCTCTTTCATATATACATATGCGTGTCTATGAATTTCTTTCTCTGATAAACCCAGACTAATACATGCTCTATAATCGTGAGTAAGTTTCTGAGTGTCCACTGACATCCACACTGTCTTTTTAATAGTCTGTCGCTTTTCTCATGAATGATTTTCTTGATGGCATTCCATACTTCATCTTGTGATCTGTAGTTAGTGTTTAATGCAGCAAATGTGTTTTTCAGATGCTAGTGATATGCAGATCAGGTAGACAGACATAAGGTCATATTTTAGATTTCATGGACTTGTTTTAAAATACTCAACCTCAACCTGAACTTATATACATGCAATTGATGATCTGTGCCATAGTTAACTTTTCATTTGATTTTAGCTACCAATAATTTGCTTTTCCAACATTTTTTTCTGAAGATGTTGTTGTCATGAGGTGCCATTGAGGGCTCCAACCCCCAGCCACCCTATGCACAACAGAAGGAAATATTACGCACTTGTGCTCCACCCTCGCGATCCATGCAGCAACTATCTAGATCCATCTCTTCGTCTTTCTCTTCTTCCCCTCCCCTCCGCTTTACAAAACATGATCTATCTCTCCTGACAATATGTCCAAAGTATGTATGACAAAGTCTTGCTCTTCTTCCCCTAAGGAGTACTTGACCTTACTTCTCCCAATATAGATCAGTCATTTTAGCAGTTTCACAGGGCATTGTTTCCCAGCAATCAAATGCCTTGATTCTTCTTCAGTCTTCCTTACTCAAGGTCAAACTTTCATATGCATATGAGGCAAATTAAAATCCCGTGGTCTGGTTCAGGTGTACTTTACTCTTCAAAGAAACAGCCTTGCTCTTCAATACTCGAAACAGCTCTTGAGTGGCAGGTTTACTTAACGCAATGCAACTTTTGATCTCTAGTTGCTGCTTCCTTGAGCATTGGTTGTAATTCCACGTAAGGCAAAATCCTTGACAATGTCAACTGTTTCTCCATTTAGCATGATGTTATCTATTGATCCAGTTGTCAGGACTTTGGTCTTCCTTTCATTGAATTGTTATCCATACTGAAGGCTGTAATTCCTGATCTTTATCAGCAAGTGTTGGCATCCCTCTTCATGTTCAGCAGCAAGGTTGTGTAATCTGCATACTGCAGCTGGTTAACAAGCCTTCCTCCAATCCTGGTGCCACACGAGTCTGCATATAATACAACTTCTCTGATTATTTGCTCAGTACACAGATTGAACAAGTATGGTGAGAGGATACCACCCTGAGACACACCTCCCCCGACTTTACACCCCGAAATATTCCTTTGTTCTCCTTGCGGAACTGCCTACAGATTCAGTCAATTGAATTCTGTATATTGCATCTGGAGAATTCAGTTAAAAAAAGATATTTGCAGTGAAGAAGTAGTTGGTCTTCAAAATTGTATCATATGAGCTCAGGTTTGGTTTCAATCCCCAAGGTCATATCTTCCAAGCACTGTTAGAACAAACCATCACTAAAAAATAATGATGAAAACATGAAGCTCTCATAACATAGATATAAGCTGAAGAACATTATGTTGATTTATCTTAATCAATCACAAAAAGGACTGCTATTGTATGAGACCACTGATTTAAAAGAAAAATAAAGACAATTTTCATATCAACGCAAGCAGACTTTGGTAGTGAGGAAGAAAAGAGATGGAAAGTAAAACCACAGGCTTCATATAAGTAGTTTAAGTTGCTAAATACAAAATTGATTGAAAGGTAAATCACCAGCTAATTCAAAATTAAATAATTAAGATATTAACAAAGTCAATGATGTGCAATATTTTACTGTAAATGGAGAACCTCTGTTTCCAGTCATCATTTCAAAACCTTTGTCACTCAACCTCTTGACTTGTTTTCCTCTAATAATATTGTTCTCACACTATATCACTCTCTCCCAAGATTAGACCTTGGCATTAAAAAAAGCTGTAACCCTTCCTGATAAATTGAATTTCAAGTATTTTTTTCACTTACATCACTTCTTCTATTACAAGGCATTGAATTTCATCTTGCAATTTCTACAACCATTTGGCTCTCCTGAGTCTGACAATCTAATGAGCATACCACCTTTTCACTGATTTTCGCTCCTTTCAGGTTCCTTTACCTGCCTTAAAATCCATAAGAATCACTGCTATTACTCCTTCCCATGTGTCTTCAAATCTCTTACCATTCTCTGACTGTATAATAATGCCTAACTAAACTCCAGATTGGCCTAAATAAAATTTTCTGCCTACATCATACTGCACCCACATAGCTCCACAAGACTGAGGAAAAATACAACCATGCTTCTTGGTCTCAATTCAAGTTCATAACCTCTAGTTTCAAGTGGTTTTCATGTTGCCTAGTAACACCACGTTCACTCCCTCTCCTAGATGACTATTTTATTTCTCCTCCACTCTCCTCCAAGCTTTAATATCTTCTCATCCCCAGCTGATAAACTTGCTCCCTAGGTGACAGAAAAAAAATTAAAACAATCAAAAATATAATTCTCACAAGCTTGCATCACCACATCCACCCACCCACTCACATCTGTGCCCAAGACAGTTTTCCTTCTCTTCTGAGCATGTTCTGCCCATGCTGCTGCTTTAAAGCCAGCCTACCCAGTGAAAGTCCTAACCTCTGTCTAGTAAATAACACCACTCCAGATTCTTCACTTTCTTTCCAGCAGCATCAACTTTTTTTTTTCCTTTTTACTGGGTTAAGTTCATTAACGTACTAGAGTGCAGTAATTTTTCTTTGAGACTTACCAGGAGGCAGCTCGAACTTTTAAGCCTCTCCACCCCTCAGTTCTCTTCCTGCTTGCAAGAAAAATTTGGGGCAAGGACAAAATGAAGACCAGAGTCAGAGAAAAGGTTTGAACAGAGAGAGTGAATTTGGAGATGCATTGGAGAAGAAGTTCAAAGGGCCCTTAGAGGTAGTCTAAACGGCCTGGTAGGATGTGGAACTAGATTGTGCTCACAGCAGATCTCCTGCCATTGGCTGGTTTTCTTTCAGATCTTCTGCTATTGGCTGATCGTCTGTAGTGTACCTCCTCTTCCTAGGTATATTCTTTCCTGCATCCTATTACCCCAGACTCTATGCTGTGTTCTTGTCTCAAACCCCAAACCCAGAAAGAGTCTTGAATGAATCAGTCATGAATCTTGCTTCTCTCCCCAGCCTTGGTATCTTCCATTGATGAAGAAATGTGCCCTTGGTGCCCTTCATCTTCCTTTGTGCTGGAGCGGTAGGTTTAGAAGCATGCCTCCACCTCGCCTTTTTATTACAACTTCTGCTAGAACCCTACCATCATCACTGCTTCTCCTCTTGCCAAATTCTGTCTAGCAAATAAGAATAAACAAAGCCTTTCCAGTCTACATGTGCAGATGCTAACCACCCATTTCTCTTTCTTAGCAATTCTGGCTGACTTCTATTTCCCCGTCTTTTCCTTTGCCTTCCATACACTCAAATCAGACTTTTGTGCTTCAAATTGCTGACACCAATGAACGCAGAAAATTACTCCATTCCTCATTTTATTTGACCTTGCAATGGTATTTCACATCATTTTTCATTCTTTTTTTTTCCTGAAACTCTTTCTTCACCTTTTAAGGGACAACACCCTCAAGTTCTATCCACACTTCCCTGAATCTTGGGTTTTGTCCATATTCTCAATATTTAAATTTGGAAATGTCTAAGAATCCTTGACAGTTCTCAATCAGTAATCATTCATCTGGAGATCTCATCCAGACTCAGACCCTCAACTACTAGTGACATCTCTATCAACAGCACCTAAATGCACCATTATCCTAGACCTCTGCCTTTCATTCCAGACTCTGTAGCCCCACTCAAGTTTCTAAAATATATTTTAAAGTTAATGTTTAGTAATGATATTTAATATCTAGTAATGAGATTATGTTGATAATCTTTTTGCTGAAAACAGCGAAAACACTGAAATTGAAAACAAAAGTTCTTAAAACAGTGTTAATTTCCTAGAATTAAGTAAGATAGACCCTGAGAAGTAGAAATACTGCAAGATTTAACAGAGCACTAAATCTCTTTCATGCCCACATAGTCTGCCCAGGAGAAATGAGATTTCATTTTTGCAGTTTATATGGTACATGAAAAACGTTAAAAAAAAATCCCTGGTCCTGCCCCAAATTTAAAGTCTGATACGCAATACTTTCCCCATAAAACTGGTATCCCCAAAGGGCTCTTACTTCCATCAGTTTCTGGGTGGCCTACAAATAAACCTCTTTTCAGTCCTTAAATGACATATATTGAGTCGATGAGGGAAACTAAGGCCCTAAACAATTTATAATAAGAAATCTGTGAATTCATTTCTGTGAATTTCAGCCTAACTACAAAATAGCCAAATGGTTTTATAAACCACAAACAGAAATTAATTCAGGATAACTGTAGACTGATCGTGTCTCCAGACAGTTACAGAAACAATACTCTTCTCTAAAGGTAAGCACCTTCATTCCTGGGAGGAGGCTCGGAGTTCCAAGTCTCTCCACGCTTTGGTTCTTGGCCTGCTAGCAAGAAAAACTTCAGGCAAGGGACAAAATTTGGACAAGAGTCAGAGAAAAGGTTTGAACAGATAAAAGTGAATTTATTGAAGGGGATACTTTGGAAAAAGAAGTCTGAAGGGCCCTTAGCTCATCTAAAAGGCCTAGAAAAACATACAGCTGCACTTTATCTGCATCTAAGGGTGGACTTTCCACTAAAGAATGACTTTCTAATAGGTCTTCTACCATTGGCTAGTCCTCTGTAGTGTCTCCCTTCTTTTGGTATGCATATTCTGGCTTCCTATCACCCAGTACCCCAGACTTCATGCTGTATCTCAGCCCCCCAAATCAAGTCCATTCAGTCATTGTGGGAGTATGTGACTATCCAGTCTTTCTCCCTGCCATCTGCCCCGCTCCCCATTTCATTATCTCTGATACCTCTGGTCTCTTCCATCGATAAGGAGCAGTCTTCTATTCTACCCTGGACCTTCCTTTATGTTGGATATTGGTGTGCAGAATTTTGTTTCAACCTCTTTGGTGTTTAAGATGCCTGCCAGTTTCTGATTATTTATCATGTTTTCTCTCTAGGCCTTTATCTGACTAGCTAATGCCTTTATTTCTGATCTCAAAGAATTTCCACAAATAAAATTTGAAGGCCATTGAAGGAATCACAACAAAGATGTACCAAGAACAAAATACTAAATGCAGAAATAAATAAGTTACTAAGAACAAAAAGAGCAGAAACAGTGGCCAGAAGAAGTTCCATTGCCATGCACAAAATGGAATTTATCTGTCACAGCCTTCAAACTGTATTTCACTCTGTGTTGTTAAAGAAACTACCTTGAAGTTGTGGGCATAGAGAAGAATCTATGAACAGTAACAAATATTTTCTCATAAAGAACCAACTGTAGCTTAGAAATTAATATACTGGGGGCGGAGCCCCGGTGGCGTAGTGGTTGTGCGCGGGACTGCGGCCCACTGGGACGGAGGTTCAATTCCAGCAGTGGGGCTGGGCCTCCTACTCCCACCACCAGAGAGCAGTGATGCCCCCAAAAACAAAAAAAAGAAATTAATATACTACAGTTGAAATTTTAACAGAAGTGTTCAGGAGATATCCAAAGAAAATCAAAATGAAAATATAAATTTAAATAAGTAATAGAAATACATCACAAAAAGAAAATAAAAAGGAAGTTCACACACAAAGAGGGTTTAAAAAGATGGGCTAGCATTTATTTAATTGGTATTCCAAGGGAAAAAAGGGCATGGGGGTAGAAACACAATTTTTTTCAGGAATAATGGCCATAATTCTTAAGACACTCCATCCACAAATTAAAAACCTAGTAAATTTTAAGAAAGATAAAAATAAATTCAAATCTAGGCATACTACATGCACTAGTGTATCAAGCCAGATTTTGAGTTGGAGAGTCAAGACAGATTCATCACAGGAAGCAGGAATTAGATTTTTACCTGAATCTTCAATTGCAAAAGTTGAAGCCAGATGACAAAGATATGTATGAGATAGTCATTTTTCTAAAAACAATCTTATCTCAAACAACTTCCATTCTTGTCCTCTCCATAACCCTGACCATTCCAATTTTTACAACTGTATCAAATGAAATACCGATTTTTCAGGTGCCCAAGTCAAGCCTTAAGTGATATTTGAGGTCTTTCTCTCACATTCCAGATCAAATTCCCTCGAATTCTGGAAGCTATATATTCAATGCATATATTTATTTCCTAACTATTCACCATATCCATGTTTACCACCATACTAGAAGCCACTCTCATCACACATATAGACCCAGAACTAGTCTCTCTGCTTCTCACACACAGAGATGGAGTTATCTTTTAAATATACAGATTCCTCATTCTACATTAGCTACTTTTGAATGCTCTTTTATGCTGTCCTCCCTTCTTTTCTGCTGACTCTTAAATTCTTAGTTCTGATTCTGACTTGACTTAATTGATTAATTAAGATTAATGTTTTCCTTCTGATGATGCTTCTTGGTATTTTCACTGGGATATTCCCCTACAACTCAAATTCAGTAAGGTCAGAAAATAGTTTTGTCTATTATACCCACCCTTCATCCTATCTACCCCCATTTGATTGTGACCCTGAAGAACATCAGGTCTCTGTGCTGACGAGAAGCCTGGTCTCACAGTGGTTAAGAGTTCAACTGCTAACTAAAAAGTCAGAGGTTTGAAGCAACAATGACCCAGGAGATGACGGGTGGCTATTTTCAGTCATGGAAACCCTGTAGGGAAGTTCTACTCCGTCCTACAGGGCGTCAATGAGAATGAAGTCCACACTAATGAGTTTATTATGGTTTGGTTTATTTTGGTGTTGGACTAGACTCTAGAGGGAAAACAGAAGAATTGTAACTGTCGGGTTAGGAACTAAAGAATCTCAATTGTGAGGCCTATCCACGTGCAAGGCAAAATCATCATAGAAATGACATACACAGGACTCATAGGTCCAGAGTAACATATTGTTATATTTCTCAGGTGGGAAAAACCTCAGTTCTTGACTTCCCGTGAGAAAGAATTCAGCTGAAGGCTGGTTTGTGATCCAAGTGAGTTTTAATAAAGGACAGAAGAAGTTTGTTTCAGGTTTTACACAGGCAACTCCATGGGACTGCATACCCACACGTGGCGCCTGAGGCCAGAGAGACCATGGCTCAGCTGGGCAGAAGGCCAAGAAGCAGCTGGAAACAGAGAGGTGGCCTCCAGGTTCTTGCTTCTAGGCCTCCTTGGTGATAGGCATGGTCAAAACTACTGGTTGACCCCGTTGGTTGAATTAAACGCTCCAAGCCTAGGTTGGACCCACCCAAGTGTGCCACCTCCCTGGCTTGGCACCTGAATTTGCGCTTACCCCTTAGCCTTTATTGGCTTCGAAATTCCTTTAAGGGGAATAGGGGTAGGGGGTGAGGGGGGAACTTGGAATGTAGAGGAATAACCATAGGAGGATAGAAATCCAAGGATTTCTTTCCCTTGAGTATCCTATGAGCTATAGAATGGGATACCCTTTGGAAAGGAAGACCTGGGTTGACTCAACAATCACCACAGGAATGAGATGAAGATATTTTTAGATGTCAGTATCATGAAACGTCGGGCAACTGATCAAACTTATACTCTCAACTGATCTTTATTGAGCATTTAATATAGTGAACATTTAATATATTCTGATCATATATGTAATAAGTACTGGGAATATAATTGTGCTTAAAAATTCACACACAGTGTTTGTCCTAGGATGGTCTGGTGAGCTGGAAACAGTTTTTTTTCCCCAATATGAAGAAGTGAGACAAAAGAATAAGACGATCAGATGGGAAACTGCTACCGAATGATGGGCACCTAACTTGAGGTTATGAAACCAGGAAATATGTGAAGAGCATTTGTCACGTTAGCTGGCAGCCCAGCAACTTTGAGCCCTTTTTGAATCCATGAGAAATCCTTAGGATTCCATCTCCTTAAAGCAGAGCACCAAAATCTTGTCATTTCAGACTTTTTGCTACTGGGGAACAAGCATATTCCCTAAGCTACAACAAATCATCTATAAGACAATTCAATTTAAAATGAGGAAAGCTGAACGCAAAAGTCCTACTTGAAAACTTGTGGCCTCCAAAGCATCTGCTTCAGCAACTACTTCAGTGAAACTTTTGATTCTTGGCTCCATTGACAGTAGTCGAAGTTCCAGACAAGGCTGGTTCCTGGCTCAGTTCCACCTGGAGCATTGCCAGGTGACAGTAGTGGTGGCAATTTCCTCACTGGGCAGGTCCTGCAGTGTGGCTTGGAAGTGAGCCTTGAGCTTGATTCTTCATCGTGCTCCAAATTGGGAGGGGGGGGGGCGTCACTGCCCTCCGGTGGTCGTAGGAGCCACCCAGCGCTGCTCCTGAGAGCTGCCACTCAACTTGAACCACCAAGCCCATGGGCCGCAGTCCCACACTCAACCACTTATGCCACCAGGGCTCAGCCCACTTCAAAATTTTATGAGCCAAAATTGTTCTTGCTTAATAAGCTTAATAAGTCGGTTTCGACTACTTACAATCCAACAAATACCAAAGGTTTCCCATAGGAAGTGATATATAAATCATGATGTGAAAGAGGAAATGGGGTTAGCTAGCAAGAAGGGACCATAAATGTGTTTGAAGCAGAATAAGAATAAAAAGGTCCAGTAGAGAGGAGAGTCCTGGACATAGAAGGGACTACAAAAAAATTGACAAGAGATGAGAATAGGCAAGTATTGCGGACTCTCATAGACCATTTAGGAGATCTGTGATTAGGATTTACTCAACAAATAAGGAAGTTTGATTGTGCGGAACTGAGAATCGAGAAGAGAGGGTATGCAGACAAATTCTCTAAGGTAATTGAATTGAGTCTGGGTGGCAGACTCTGGGGGAAGGAGGCCCTCACACTCATGGGTTGGAGGTGAATCTCAGTCACATCCTCCGAATAAAAGTTATCTCCCACAATGCCCCCCATAATAATGCCAATTTTAAGATGCTGCTTGCAGGCACATGGCTGCTACAACACCCTAGAAAGTTAGCTGCCCCAAGGCTATCTGCCATGGAGAGGTAGCAGACCCTATTACCTGTTTCACCCTTCGTACAGCCCACACCCTTCTGATAAGGATCATACACTGCCCCCCTGGAGAAGAGTTCAGGGACACCTAAGGTCAAACTAGCTAAGAGTTGACCAAGGTTAAGCCTCCAACTTAACTCTACAACCTGTCCACCTTGCTATGGACATGCCTTCCTGTCATGTGTATGCCTCTAATATGTCTCCTTCCTGTTACATATGTGCTTACTGGAGCTTGCTAGCCTAAGCCGGTCAGACAATATATAAATTCTTTCTGGTTCTGGTCTCCATAGAGATGATGAGTCCTTGCATGCCTTCTCTAATGTTCCTTTAATGTACCCTTGATTACACTACCACCTCTTAGGACCTATTAGGCTGTGGAGGTTGGTTCCCACAATTGAGTTTGTGGCTTGAAGCTATGTATAAAAAGAACTAAGAGGATGGGACAGGCTCAGAGAGAGCTGAATTTTATTTTAATTTATTTTATTTTTTTATTTTTTAATAAATCAGTTTATTGGGGGCTCATACAACTCTTATTATGATCAATACTTACATCAATTATATGCAGAGCACATTTGTTGCCATCATCATTCTTGAAACATCCTCCTTCTACTTAGGCCCTTGATATCAGTTTCCCATATTTCCCATCCCTGTCCTCTGCCTCTCCCCCATGACCCCTTAATAATTTACAAATTGTCATTGATTTGTCATATCATACACTGTCTGATGTGTCCCTTCACACACTTCCCTGTTGTCCATACCCCAGGGAGGAGGTTATATGTCCATCCCTGCAATTGTTTCCCCCTTTCTACTCCACCCTCCCTCCATCCTCTTAGTATCACTATTCTCACCAGTGGTCCTAAAGGGATCATCTGTCCTGAATTCCACATGTTTCCAGCTCCAGTGTACATCCCCTGGTCTATCTGGATTTGTAAGGTAGAATTGGGATCACGATAGTGGGTGGGAGGAAGCATGTAAGAGCTAGAGGAAAGGTGCATATTTCATTGTAGCTACCCTGTACCTTGACTGGCTCATCTCCTCCCTGCAACCCCTTTGTAAGGGGATGTCACTTCACCTATTGATCTCCCCCTCATTTATAATGATATAATTTTTAGTTCTTTGATGCCTCATACCTGATCCCTTTGATACCTCATGGTAATACAACCTGGTGTGCTTCTTCCACGTGGGCTTTGTTGCTTCTGAACTAGGTGGTTGCCTGTTTACTTTCAAACTTTTAAGACCCCCAGATGTTATCTCTTTTGATAGCTGGGCACCATCAGCATACTTCACCACATTTTCTTACGCACACATGTGTCATCAATGATCATATCAGGAAAGTTGGCATGGAATGTTGTGATTTTTAGTTCTTTGCAGCCTGATAACTGACCCATTTGACACCTTGTGGTCATATGAGTTGGTGTGCTTTTTCCATGTGGAATTTTTTGCTTCTGAGCTAGATGACTGCTTGTTTATTTTTATGCCTTTAAGACCCCAGATGCTACATCTTTTGATAGCCAGACACCAGCTGATTATTTGCCTAATCTTGATTTGTCACATCCAGGAATTATACCTTCCAAAAACCTTTTATCAAAGATTAACTCTCATCACCTTCATTTCCCAATGTGACATTTCAAAAAAATAAAAGTACCTAGACCGGTGTTTCCGAAAATTGGCCATACCATCCCTAGGTGGGGTTCTGGAATGTCCAAGGGTCTCACAAAAATAGACACTTACACTTTTCTTGGTTTATGGGCTATAGTACAAAAGTTTTTATTTGCCTGCGTGTACCAAGTAATTTTATCGGTCTATCTTTTTTATTTATTTTCCTCAAAAAGAGATGGCAGGTCAAATAACTTTGGGAATGTAAGATCTAGAGCAAGATGTCTATCATGAAATGCTTTCAAATATGAACTAGAAAACTACCTAGAACAGGTTCTTTCAAAGAGGTGTGCAGAGTGTGGACTTTCAATCTAACATAAAAAAGGAAGAAAAACTGTTGCTATGCTTTGTATGCAATATTTGTGTCTCGGTGAATTTTCACTCACTTTCTATACACCATACCGAAAATAGAAGCTCATGCAAGACACAGTGAAACAAAACAGCATCACCCAAATACCAATTTATGAGGTGGATATAAAAGATGATCACAAATTCTGCAGCTCGGCTCAAAGGATTTGGGAATATTTGACACTGAAAGACTTTGGAGTTGCATTTTTCCTGAAAATTAATAGTGTTTCCAAGAACAATGTTCTAAGATCTAATAGAATTGAGAAATACTGATTGAAACAGAGTTAATGAGCTGAGGTCCTTTGACCCTCATCTTGCTTAGTTTTCTGCTCACTTGTTGCTTTCTTTGAAATCCCTATTGAAAGCTCCAAGCCCACTATTTCCAGCACTTCCTCTACCTTATGCCTGTTTTATTTTTCTCCATTGAAGAAGGTTGGCCCATGTATGTATTTCTCCTCCACTTGCTGTGGCTTGGAATGTGTCTGATGGCAGTTAGTTTGGTTCGGTTTGATCCACCCCACGTAAGCTCCACAAACACATTAACCTTGTCATGTTTACAACTGAAGACTTAGAGCCTAGGTTGACATCTTCAATTGATATTTACCAAATTGACAAAATAACAAATGGATTGAATATGTGCATGTTGTTCTTTTGCTTGCCTGGCTTTGTACACATTGACAAATGTTTAATTCCTAATTTTTCCTTTCATGAACAAATCTCTCTATGTTTATAATGAGAATTATTTTTGTTTATTCAAAGAAGGGCATATTATGCAAACTGTCTACAAAATCAATATTTTAAATATCAACATCAGCTTATTTACCAAAGTTCATACATTCAATCATTCCTCATGTCTGAAATTTGTCTTGTATTCTCCTTATTTTACTCCCATCTATCAAATATCTAGACTTCCTCTATCCAGTAGAGCAGCTACTAACCACATAGTGTTACTTAAATTTAAATATGAATCAATTTAAAGTAAATTAAAAATGAAGTTCTTCAGTGACACAAGTTATTGTTCAATGGCCACATGTGGCAGTTACATAATCTCCTGTCAACATGTGAAGGGGTGGAGTCTAACCTGTCAATCACATCGCAGCTTGATGTGGCACAGAGCTAAATAGCTCACTGGAGGCAAGATATTCACTCACTTTCTGCTTCATCTTCCAACTGACAAGACACAGGAGTTAGACTAGAGCCCTGCAGCTGGAGGGGCCACATGAAGACTCTGGCCAGTGCTGAGATGCTTCCACTGCCTCTGGATCCACAAGAATTTCCACCCACTGGCCTCTGATCTTCCTGCATTCAGTTTCATTGTAAGATTTATGTGACTCGGAAAAGAAAGTTATAAATCAGTATCAGGAATATGGGATAATATAGTACTTATGGGCTTGATCTGGACTGGGCTAGGATTTTTTTTTTTTTACTGGACAATTGCTCTTTGATATCAACTCTCTTTTACATACATATGATGTCACTGGGTTTGTTTCTCTAGTCAACCAGAACTAATGCATCACATTTTACCAATGTTAGGAATATTAGATGCGGGCTGAGCCCCAGTGGCATAAGCAGTTGAGGGCGGGACTGCAGCCCATGGGCTTGGCAGTTCAAATTCAGCAGCAGCTCTCAGGAGCCACACTGAGCAGCGCCCATGACCACCAGAGGCAGTGATGCCCCTCTCCCCAAAAAAAGAATATTAGATGCATTTCCATCATTCCAGAGAGTTCTTTTCAAGTGAGTTGCTAGTCTAGACTCTTATGAGGAGACTGTTATTGCTGTGTGTGTTGAGTGAATCCCACTCATTTTAATACTCCTTCTTACATTTAAGAAAAAAATCAACCGAGGTCTAAAAATTGATGATAACTTGGCTTGTCAGTTTTGCTACATATAGCAGAATTGTTTGCACATGTGTTTGACACCTAAGATTGCATCTTATTGGCTTCACTGTATATAAATTAAGTGACTGGATTGATAATAGGTTTATGTCTATTTTTTAATGCCATGTGATCTATCCACACTATACTTGTGATCGACTAGTAGATCATGATTGACATATTGAGCACCTCTGCTCAAGACCACGAGCTATGGGATCCATAACCTTTTTTTTCCCATCTGGATGTGTCCAAAGGATAGTGTAACACTGAATATAAACCATGTTACTAATTGACTAAAAGGTAGACACTGGCAAAAAAAATTAATAAAAGTGCTCATGATAAGAACCAAAACCCAAACTAACTGCCATTGAATCCATTCTGACTCATAATGACTGTGTAGGACAGAATAGAACTACCCCCTGGGGTTTCTGAGGCTTCAGATCTTCTAAAGATATCGCCTTATCTTGCTCCTCCAGAGCAGCTGATGAGTTTGAACTTCTGATCTAGCAGCTAGAAGCTCAATGGGTAATCCATTCTGCCAGCACATGACCAAAGCCTAAACCGCCAGTGATTCCCAGGCAGTGCCAAATGCTGACCAGACCTAACTTTGCTTACCTTCCAAAATCAGAGGACATCAAACACATTCAGGATAGTATGATGGCAAAGTGAGTAAAAAATGAATAATTATAAAAGTTATAGGAAATTATTTTACAAATTTTGGAGGGCTCTTTTTATAGTTTTGTGATTTTTTAAAAAAAAATGTATAAGTAGGGGATTAAGAAATCCTGTCCCACTTAAAAGTACATGAGTTTTAATGAACGGCAAAAGAAAAGTTTCCCTTGCTCTCCTGCTTCAGATAGAAGGGAAAAGAATAAGCATCTCAAACACTTCTCGAGTATTTGGAATTCTTTGTTGAAGTTTTGAAATG
This sequence comes from Nesogale talazaci, assembly GCA_004026705.1. Lineage (NCBI taxonomy): Eukaryota > Metazoa > Chordata > Mammalia > Afrosoricida > Tenrecidae > Nesogale > Nesogale talazaci. The sequence goes on from PVJH01000946.1 coordinate 221,265, forward strand.
GATTTAACTAAATCTTAAGTCTTGAAAAATTGACCTGCCAAGGTGGAGGAGAAAGGAGGAACCAACTGCAGAGATCGACATATATCCTCCTCTTGGGTTATGGACAACAGGGAAGTGTGTGAAGGGACACATCAGACAGTGTACGATGACAAATCAAGGACAATTTGTAAATTATTAAGGGTTCAAGGGGGATGGGGAGTGGGGAGAGAGGGGAATTAGGGGGAGATTATACCAATAATGGGGGCCTAAGTAGAAAGAGGATGTTTCAAGAATGGTGATGGCAACAAATGTGCAAATGATGACTGCATACAATAGATGTATGAATTGATTTGATAAGAGTTGTATGAGCCCCCAATAAAATGATTTATTTTTTAAAAATTGTCTGCCAAGTTAGTCTCCTGAAAAACACAATCCTGAGAAATTCTGAACCACCTGTGATAATCTTGGATGTGGAAAGAACACAAAGGATCACTTTTTAACTTTTTATCAAAATTTTTCAATATTAACTCTGGTAAGATCAGAATGCCTTGGTGAAAGTCTTAATCAGGTAGTAAGAAGATGGATTGATTCACTGGGAGGGCTGTGATTTGATGGATAGCATTGACTCTGAGAACAGTTGGATCTGGGTTCAATTACAGGCTTTTTAACTTACTAGCTATGTTACTTTGGATAAACAATTTATTTTTACTAAGCTTCAGTTTTCTTATTTAGAAAACAGAGAACATACTTGCAATTATTCAACACTGCTGAGAGGGTTAAATGTATTTAATATACTAAGAATTCTAGTACCTCTACTCCAACATGCTGTCTCTATAGATGTTTTCCTTTTTAAGAGAAAAACCTAGTTTGACATTACTAACATTTTCTTCTTTTACTGGGGCTTTTACTTCTTTTATTTTTATGACTAACTTCTTCCCTGTGGTGTGGGCCTCCCTCTGTCTTGGTGAAGTTCCGTCATTAAGGTCACCTAGAAAATCTACACTTCCCAGGATCCAATCAGATTTTCACATCCTAGCCGTGGGCCTGACACCTTTTCCAATTAAGAAACACACACCTAAATATAAACAAAGCCAAGATCTTTAGGGGCTTAGACAAAGTTCCTTAATGAGGGAATCTATTTTAAATCTATTTAAATATATGAAGAAAAAAATTGAAAAACTTGGAGACCAAAGATTAATTGCAAACCAGTGTGGGGCCATTGGTGAGAACAGAAATGTCCAGTTCTTAATGTACTATAAGTCTGAAGAATCTTCTTCTGTGTTTGGTTTTACCAGCACACTGAAAGAAGCCTGGTTTACTGTGATCTGAGGCTGTCAGAACCCCGAAGAAACTAGGGCTTTTTCAGAAGCGTCTACATTTTGTCTAGCCAAGGAGTTCAAACTATTGGCTCTTCTCACCCTTAATCAAAGACTTGTTAAAAAGTCTGCCTCACGACCACCTCCGCCCCAATTCTCTTATAGGGCTTCCTTAGGTTCTTTAGAAAAACATAACCAGTGATAGCTGATAAATTGATTGAGAGATAGATATAGGAGAGAAAGAGATTAATTCACTTTTAATAATTTGCTTGCACTAATGTAGGGAGACTGGTAAATCCCAAATCCATAGCACAGACAAGAAGCTGGAGAGTTCTGTTGGTTCATGCAATGATGAAGGGCAAGAGCACTGACAAGTCTCAAACCCACAGGTCAAGCAACAGGCTGTCGACATCCCCATAGACTTTTGTTCCTCCAGGGAACACACCCACGGAAAAATTCCATTTTCAACTGATCACATCCTTTGAGATTAAAATTTGAAAATAATTAGGTTATAATTCACCACTTAAGGTCAAGTAATCAATTAAGGCCAACTGATGTAACCAAAAGTAAAACTATTCCACAGCAGTTATTAGACTACAGTTTGACCAAACCAGGAGCTGCAGTCTACCATGTTGATGGATAGCTTTAATCCCACCAGGGACCCATATACTGATACCATGTTCCCAGGCAATACTCATGCTGCTGTTCCAAAACATTTTGAGATCAGGTCTAGATAATACCGAACTATAGCCTGGGAGCTGGTCTCATCTACTGCTCTCTATGAAGTATATTCTGTTTTATTCATTTTATATGAAAAACTTATAGCAAAATTATTAAAGAGGACAGACATTTGGGTCAGAGAGACATTGGGTTCAATCCTGAAGAACCACTGAAACAAATTAGTTACCTGGGATCTAAGTCTCAAGCAACAGCTTTGCAGCAAACATTAGAATTTTGCCACCATGGAAAACTTTGTGGAAGGCTTTATATACTCGTAACTAATTGGAAAATAAATAGGTATCTAGTCAAGAAGGGAATCCTAAACTGCTAGCAGAGAGAACAGAGGTTCAAATCCATCCAGATGTACCCCATCTCCAAAGTAATTCATTGAAAAACCTTTGGAATACAAGTCAACTCTGACACACGTGGACTCGGCCTGGGTGAACAACTGATTAATTGACAACTGAGAAGGTTCTACTTTTGATTGACTATCCTCAAACCTCAGTATACATGTGTACAAGTTCCTCAGGCTTCTTCTTGGTATGTCCCTCTCAACCCCCACCAGGACTAGTTAAGACCCTGCTGCCATGTTCAAGGCCCTCTGCACACATACCACTTAGCATTTTAAACATCTGTAACAATTTCATAAATTAGTTGTAGTCATTTTTAAAAAATGTTATTTTCTTTTGTATAACACTCTTTTCACAAGAAGACCCTGTCTATAATATTCTCTCTGTGACCACCAGAATAGAACCTACAATGTAGAATACCTTCGGGGAACACACCAAATGATTAAATGCCCAGCCACTGTGACTAGCAGAGAGATAAAAGTTATTTATTTATTTATTTATTTTTGTGTGAAAGTTAGTGTTTCTATTTTTGTTGTTTCTAGCTGCAGTCAGGTCTGCTCATGGAAATCTTACGTAAAACAAAAAGAAATGCCCCCCAGTCTTGCACCAACTTCAGAATCTTTTGTGCAGTGGTGAAGCTCATTGTCATGACTATTGTGTCACTCCTTGCATTTTGGGTTTCCCTCATTTTCATTGACTCTTGAACTTAACCAAATGTGATGTCCTGTCTAGCATTTGGTTTTGCCCAATGAAGCAGCTAAAGCAGGCAGGTCAAAGAATCAACATATTTGCTTCTAAGGAACATTTTAGTTGTATTTCTTTTAAGAGTAATTTGTTCACCCACCACCACCCATCTGTTAGTTTGTCATTCTATGGCTTGCTTGTTTCTCCAAGAGCTGGTATTTCAAATACCAGCAGGGGCATCCCTGAGGGAAGCTTTCAGCAGGGGTTTCCAGACTAGGAGGGAAGGTCTGGCTACTTCTAAAAACTGGTCAAGGGAAAAACCCTGGTGTACAGGTACTGACCAGAGAATTTCAATGTGAGCCTTATTTTTATAAGAACAACATTAATATGATTTTCCCAACTTGTTTTTTGGGTTTTTTTCCCTAAGGATTCCCACCACATTAAGGAATCTACTAATCTAGGTTAAGAGACAAGATAACGAACCTTTAATAAGAGAAATTTTGCTTAATAAAACAGGATAAGAGGCCTAAGGGTTATACATACATTGGGAAGTCCAATACCATGAAAGAATATACATAATGATTAGCAAAATTCATTCAAATTCATTGTAATTCTTTCTCTGGAACATTTTCCTTATTACTTTGCTTGGTATATGCCCAATATGGATATAAATGTAAATGCATTTTAGGTCCTTTGCTTTCCTTGTCTCACTTTAAATTACCTCTTCACTTCACCACAAACTGTGTATTTGGAGTTTCATTTGTGGCCAAAATGCAATTGTCTAATTGTGCAATATGTAATTTGTAATATAATTATGTTGGTCAAATTATTTCCTGGGCTGCTCAATTACTGTGATTACATTTGTTAAGTTTACAAGCCGCATGCTGTTTTTCTTTGCTCTCCCTGGCTGGCAAACAGTTACATTTCGCTTTTAGTTCTTGGGTTCAGGACTTTGAGTGGGTGTCATTAGGGGGTGAGTGAAATTTGATAGCTTGTTTTCCACTATTACAGCTCCTCTTGTGCTAATGAAGATGGGAGCTGAGCCTGAAAACCCTGGAATGACTTTTACTCTTGTGCATCCACTCAACACTTAGAAAGGTAGATTGAGGAGAGTCCATTTCAAATTCATCTTTCAGAACATTCCATCTTGCTTGAGGGAATCGCGACTACCATTTATTGGGTGCTCTATTATCAGAAGAAGCCAGCTTCTGATACATACATTATGGATTCAATAGACGCAATTGTACAACAATAATTATTATTATAATAAAGTTAAACAGAACAAGAGAGAGAGAGAAATAATAAGAGTCAGACACATTTTACATCAAGATAGCATGCTCACCTCCACCAATTGGGTTGCGCACGTGGAGCGAGAGGGAGAGCGAACTTTAATTTTCCCCATTTAAATAACCTTATGGGGGACAGATGAGCTCTGTCATCACTGGTTGGGGACATGTCACAGGAGAGGGCTGTCTTAAGGGCTATATGGTGACAAGGGGCGTGGCCTTAGGAGAGGAGAAGGATGTGATAAAGGAAGACCTCAGACTCCTAGAGGTGGATAAGCCGGCCTGTCTGGTTAGGAGTCATTGACCTTGACCTTGACCTTAGCTCTGGAATCCTGCCCACAGGCTTCAAAGGGAAGTGGACTATTTTCCTAACAGCAGGGGAGCTAGCTCCATTGTGACACACAAAGACCTCAGATAACTGGGAGCTGCAGGGAGAATAAGTACTAACTTCCAACTAAATGCTGGCAATTAGTTTGTTTAATATTTTGGAGTATAATAATTGTGGAAAAGTCCTGTATTCATCCCACACTCTATGAATCAGACATCAGACTAAGCACTTCAAACAAATGAATGTTCATCTCTGGAACAAGTCTGTGAGGTCAATACTATGGTTATGACTGTGTTTCAGCCTAGGTTTCCTAAAACATAGTCTGTACCATAGGTTTGTGTGCAGGTAGTTTGTTTTACAAAGCGATCCCAAGGAAAAGATGTGGGGAGGGGAAGAAAATTCTACCTAAGGATGTGTGATTTGATCACTCTGCAGGCAAATGAGACTCTGACTTTATCACTGAGGAGTTGTTTACAAAATACTTCAGAATTCTTGACCCTTGGATTTTGTTCCTTCTTGGTCAAGGATTTTCCTGCAAGATGTTAATACTACAACATTTCCAATGTTGCCATGGGTAAGAGTAGTGCAACCACACAGCCTGGGACAGGCATAAAGAATACCTGGTGGAAAATGGTGGGCCAACATGGTAAGAAAGAGTGGGCCAGAGAAAGTGAACTATACACATGGTTTTTCAAATATAAAAACTGAGGCTTGGAGTAGTTTTCAAAAAAAAAAAACACTCATATCTGAGAGAACTCATTGCTATGCTCTCAGATTTCAGGCTACAGGACCCTCCACAGGCTGCGATTTCAATGCTACCCAGTTTTCAGTGACGAATCCCTCTGAAGTAGACAGTGTATTCCTTTTTCTGGGTGTGTCCTTTTTCTGGAAGCACTGCTGTAACCTATCCCCATTGGGTTACCCTGCTGATGTTTAAAATAGCAGTGGCATAGCCTCTAGTGTCACAACCACCCTCAAGCCACCACACCAAGACCAAACGACAGACCAGGAGAGGGCGCTGGACAAGATGGATGAACACTGGCTGCAGCAGTGGGATTGAACGTAACACGGTTGTAAGGATGGCCGAGGTCTTGCCAGCATTTTGGTCTGTTGTACATAGGGTCACTAGGAGTCAGAAACAACCCAATAGTGTCTAAAAATAGGAGGCTGCTATAAGAAACGACCTCAGACAGCAAGAGGCAAGAAACTACCACAGGCAATCAACTGTTGTTGATTTCAAGCAACAGCAGTCTGGAGGCCAGAAATATGAGAGTTCATCAGGGCCATGCACCCTGAAGAGACTCAAGGGAAGAATCCAACCTTCCCTGTCTAGATTTTGGTGGTTGAGAGCAACCTTTGACATTCCTTAGTTATGGCAGCAGAACTCCAGCTTCTGTCCCTGGCCTTGGACGGTCTCTTCCCTCTGTATCTTTGCACCTCTGTACAAATTTCCCTGTTATAAATTTAGCTGTACTGGATCTAAGATCCATGATCATTCAAGATGCCATCACCTTCACTTGATTGTATTTGCAAAGTATCTATCTCCAAAGAAGATCATATCCATAGTTTTCAGGTGGACCTAAACTTGAGGGTGGCAGAGACACACTTCAAACATATTTTCATTTCCTTTGGGATATACTCAAAATAGTTATTCTGTTAGTTGCTTTAATTCTTACATAGTTCTTTTTCAGTAATTGAATATTGGAAACTTCTGAATACGCAATGATTAGAGGAGTCATGCATCTAATTTCAAGCCCCAGTTGTATAATGGGTTACTCTTTAGGCTGTTAACCTCAAGGTCAGTAGATGGCCAAACCTTTGTCCTCCCTGAGTTGACTTGACCTTAGACTTTGGGCTCTTCTTCAGGGAAACAATCCATTATTTTTATCAAAAAGGGGTGGCCCCTACTTAGGGTCTGATGGTTATAGAAGGCTGGTAGCCCCCAGGGAGATAACCTTTAAACAATTGATCTTCAAGTGTATAGTCATTGACCATGTGTTAGCAAATAGCACCTTAGATATGGCATTATGGCGGACAACCTAGAGAATAACCTTCATGTTTTTCAGAAGGAAGGAAGGAGGGAAGGAATGATGGATGGATGGAAGCAAGGAAGGAAGGAAGATCCTCAATGTAAGTAACACAAATGTTGAATGTTGAATGAGCATATGTTTGATGGCATTGAAGGGAAGAAGGAGATGCAATAATATACTCCAAAGACAGAAAGGAAATGATAGAGAAAACATTTCTTTCAAGAAGAGACATATGTGGTGGTCTTAGACATGCATAGCAATTTCATATAAAGAAAGGACATTCAAGAAAAAGAGTTTAGACAAAAGAAGACAGTAAAATAATGAGTGACATATTTAAGGGACAGAGGTGGTTCTCAGAGCTAAGGGTGGGAAGGATTTGCTAAAAGAAAATCAATATACTGGAGGTCAAATTGTAAAAAAATTTTGAATGGCATTCTAGTCAGACTGTCTGTGACCACAAAATGTACCATCCCAGGAGGAGTCAAGATGGTGTCCAGGTAGAATTACCTGCCAGGCAGTCTTGTTATTAAATCAGAAAATTAAGAGGTAAGGAAGCCAATACTGGAAATCTGGGAGCTAAGTATATATTCAATGTACTAGGATCTGGTCCAACACTCACCCTATAATTTTCACCCACAAAGAGAATTGACAACTCATTGAAACACTCTAAGTTCACTGTGTCTGCCTGCAGGCTCCACTAAACCCTCACCAGTTTCATCAGGATGGCTTCTGGCACCCCTTCATGTGCCTTAGAACTGAGTCATGCAGCAAACAGTAATTTTCCCAGGCTGCTGTCTAAAAGTGGTCATAATCCTAGATTCTCGGACATCCTCCAAGAACTAGTCATGAGACTTCACACCGGAGTTTCCCTCTCTGCTCTCTGCCCTGTCTAGGTTTTGCAGTTCCCCTCACTAGCCAGGAATGGAGTGACTGTGTTGGCTACCCTCTCACCCACTCTCCCCAGCTCCACGCCTGACAACGTGGGTAATATTAGATAAGTAGACACTAATTGGGAGCAATTAAAGAGCGTCTAGGTTATTTATCTATAACAGAACACAGTTCCCCAGAGCACAACCTACAGTGTAGGTTAGAGCCTGGAGTGACACAGGAGTGCAGCCAAGGGAGAATTCAGATCCAGTGGGCCTCAAACCCTCTCCAGACCCCTTCCCTGGGGGATAGCACAGCACAGCCCAATATCAGGACACTCTACAAGCCTATGATAAAGAGTGGGATAATTTTTTTTGAAACACTTTCAATTCCAGGCTGTTCCTTTGTGGAATTTTGAATGTAAGTCTCCAGAACTCTGTCCGTTAGCATAACATTAACATAAAAAGACAGCTAGAACTCTAATCTGCAGAGCACCAGTGTAGGATTTTAAAATAGCAAAACAGGAAACGTCAAAAGGTTCTGATAGCCACAATGTAAGCCCCAAACTGGATCCCCTAGTTTTGGCATCCACAGTCTTTAGAAAGCTTCAAATTGTGGATAGATAGTCCAGACCAGGCCTTTGCCTATGCTACAGATCTGCCCCAACCTAGCCCAGCAACATACCTACAGTCCCCTGCCTCTGACCAGACTCTGAGGCCCCTAATACTGCCAGAACCTGAGTCACCATGTGTGTTATTTTGGGTAGACTAGAGAAACAAATTCATAAATATGCATATGGGTATAAGGGAAAGGTTTATATATAAGAGGAATGAAATATTGAGAAAGCACCTCAACCCAGTTCAGTCCAAAGTCATAAATCTGATATTAGCTCATATGTCTGATATCAATTTATAAAGTCTCCTTCTGACTCATAACCCCTGTGCAATGACACCAGGACAATCACAAGTCAGGGGGTACAGAGTTTTGTGTATCCAGTGCTAGTAGAAGCATCCTGGATCTGGCAGGAGTCTCCCCATGGCTCCTCATTTCCAGGACTCAGGGTCCATCAGCAGTAGAATTTTCTCAGCGCTGGAAGGGGTCTCTCTGTGGGTTCTCTGGTCCCAGAGGTCTGGTTTCATCAGGGCAAGCCCAAGTGGCTTGTCCTCCAGCTCCTCCAGGTTCTAGGACTCAGCATCTATCAGTATGCCACCATCTTATCTTGTCATTAGACCAACTCCAAGAGACTGAGTCTATAGTCTCTTACCTCAACAGTGGAAATATCATGAGATTTCCCAGAATTCTCAGAGCAAGCCATGCCCACACAGAGGTCTCATTGGCTATCTCCAGGTTGACACGCTAGACTCCACACCTATACTCCCATTCATGAAATTGACACCAAGTACATGAATGCCACACCATAACGCCCCACCTACATAGTAGTCCAACTCACCACCATAATAGGCCACAGGTAGTCCTTGAAAAAACTCTTATTGGTCACATTGAGAAAGACCTCAGGGTTCTTTAGTCTCCTAGAAAATGGCACACAGTTCTTCCAAAGTGACATTCAAACAGCAACATATCTCAATACCCTCAAACAGTAAAAGAGAAAAGCAAAACACATCAGAGCAAGTGGTAAACCTAACAACACTCGTACAAGAATTGATCTGCTACAAAAAAAAAATCTTTAGAATGCTGCTTGGAGTAATAGAGGGTATGAGAGAAGCAACACAAAAAATGCAATGATAGAGGGAATGAAGTTCATGCACCTAGGGAAATGCAAGAACTAATGGATGGTGGATGGGGTAACAGAAGCAAAAGACAAGATCACAGACTTCACCAACAGACTAGAAGTGGCAGAGAATCATATCAGTGATGTCTAGGATAATCAAGCAAACTTCAACAAACAGGAAAGGCACTAAACAAGGCAATCAAAGAGGTGGAAGAAAGCCTACGAACAGTGAAAGATGCTATAAAGAACAACATTTGAATAATTAATCTATAAAAACAAGATACATTGAAGGCAACAGCTGAATTAGGGAAGGAATTCCTGGAAGCAAACTACCCCACCTGAATGAATGAGAATTAGACACTTACAGGAAGTAGAGAGGACACCAATTAGACAAAACCCCAGAAAAAAACTCACCAAGGCACATGATAGCTAAATTATCCAACATCTAAGGAAAAGAGAAAATTTAAAAGCATCAAGAGAAAAAAAGGCAGACATATACAATGGTGCTCAGGAAAGAATATGCTCAGACATATCAATAGATACCATGAAGAGGAGGAGAGAGTAGAGTAAGCTCTTTCAAATTCTGAAAGAAAAAACACCAACCGAAAATCCTCTATCCTGGAAAACTAGCTATTACTGTAGATAATATGGTAAGAGTCTTCCCAGACAAGGGAAAGCTCAAAGAATATGCCATACCATACTCAACCCTGTGGAAAATTCTTGTCAACTCCATGTGGTTAGATTAACATCCACCTAGGACAAACGGGAGACCACCATATAGCACAACTTCATCCAGAAGTCAATGCAATGAAAATAACTACCAAGATAGTATTGCCTCAAAGGGAAAAGAAGTTAAGAATGAATATCCCCACATAAACAAAGCACACTGATATGAAGGGAAAAAAAGATAACACCCAATACAAAATGTATGTGGCTACAACAATGAATCCACAGATGGTAATAATTGAATGGCAACAACCTGAACTTGCCCATTAAAAGACCAAGGTTAGAAGACAGACTCAGAAAACATAACCCATCAATCTGTTGCCTGAAAGAGACACACTTAAGCTCACAGACAAAAATAGACTAAGAATAAAAATCTGGCAGAAAATATACCAGGCAAATGGCAATTTAAAAAGGCAATCTCTAACAAAACTGACCTCAATGTGCAAATCATAACAAGAGAAAAGGATGGGCACTATATAATACTCAGAGTATCAGTGGACCAGGAATCAGTAATCAAAATACATATATACATACCTAACAAGAGACCCTCAAAATTCATCAAACTATTCAAAAGATGAAAAAAGAAAAAGAAATCACAGACTCAACAAGCATAGTAAGTGACTTTAATGCACCTCTGTCAGAGAAAGATAAATCACTGGGAGAGAATCTAAACAAGGAAGCTACAGAGCAAAACACTACAATTAGATGACATGACCTGATAGACATTTATAGAACTCCGCAAATGCAAAAAAAATCACATCCTTTTCAAGTGTACATGGCTCATTTTTTAAAATAGACCACATGCTGGGACACAAGTCAAGCCTGAGTAAATTCAAACTCATAGAGAGCATGCAGATGTCCTCTTGGACAAACACTCTGTAAAGCTTTAGATCAACAAAAGAACTACCAGAAAAACAAGGGCAAATAATCGGAGGCTGAAAAACAATCATTTGTGACACCAGCCTCTAACAATATTGGGGGCCATAGGTGCAATTGCACAGCGGTAATATATAAAGATTATCATACAAGTATAGAGAATACAAAAAGTAGGAAAGAAGATAAAATAAAGGAGTAAGAGACATTTCATGGTAGCATGCTCACCTCCAAGAAGGGCACGATCTTAACAGGCAGTTCTGTGCAAAGAGAGGTAGGAGGAGAGTGTTACATTTCTAACCAAGGTTTATATATACTCGGGGGGAGGGGGTCCCCCCTGATCACAAGTAACTACATATATAATGGAAGGGGCTATACATTAGACATAGATGTGACAGGAAGGGAATGAGGCAGGGGTGGTACATGCAGTAAGAAGAGAGTGGACTGGGGCTACACATGTGACAAGATTGGTGGACCCTTGATTAAAGATGATAGCCTAATCTGGGTCACCCTTGAGTGGAATCAACCTTGTCTCTTGGGTCTCCTTCAAAGAAACAATCCACTATCTATCAGAAGGGAATGGACTCTATTTAGGGTGGGAAAGACTATAGTTTAATTTCTCTTGATGCCTGAAAACCCTTACAGAGTACAACTTCTAAGCAGCTTTCATTGACCTCCAAATGTATAGTCATTTACCATGTAATGCAAACAGCAGTCTAGGTTTGGCATAAATTAAATGTGGGCAGCAACTTGGGGGATAACCTTTTCGTGTCCCATAGGTCCAGAGTAGGTAGGAAATTAGGAAGTTTTTAGAAACTATGAATATAGGAATTCAACATACCTCATGCTATGGGATATAGAAAAAGAAGCTTTTAGAGGAGTTTGATAGTGATTAATGTATATATATAAAAGGAAGAGAGGCTTATGACTGATAAACTATCACAAAACCTCTAGCAACTACAACAGAGTCAAGACAACCACCCACCCAATAAGAAAAAGAAAAGAAATACTAAAAATCAGGGCAGAGTTAAATGAGTGGGAATACAAGACAAAAGGGCAAGAAATCAATGTAGCAAAAACCTGATTCTTTCAAAGCATCAAAAGAGTATACAGTCAAACCAAGCCAAACCAAGAAAAGGAAGGCGCAAACATCAATAGTCAGGATGAAATCTAAAAGCAGTGAAATTACAATGGACCCCAATGAGATTAAAAGGATAATCACAAACTATTATGAAAGTTTGTATTTAATGAATTCAACAAAGTAGAATACATGGGCAAATATTGATAAAAAATAATCTCTCCCTTGTTTATCACAGATATATCAAGAATTTTAACTTATAGCAAAAGAGGAAATGAATTATATGGTTATTAAGAAGCTACCAGTGAAAATAGCTCCCAGACCAGACCGCTTTACAGCAGAATTCTACCAAGTTTCAAGGAAGAGCTGAAAAACAATCCTACACAAATTATTCCAGAAAATAACACAAATTATTGCTAGAAAAAGCCAGCAAACTCATTCTATGATGCCACTGTAATTTTGAAGCCCATTCTATGATGCCAGTGTAATTTTGAGGCCCATTCTATGATGCCAAAGTAATTTTGAGACGAAACTGGCCAAGGATCCCACAGGAATAAAGAACTACAGATCAATATCTCTAATGAACATAGATGCAAAAATTCTTAACAAAATATTGGCCAATAAAACTCAAAAGTATATAAAACATAAGATCCACCATGATCAGGTGGTATTCATTTTAGGGATGCAGGGATGGTTTAACATCTGAAATTCCATCGATATTATTTACCACATTGATAAGTAAAGGGGCATTAATCACATGATATTATTAATAGACAAAGAAAAGGCATTTGACAACATCCAACACCCATTCCTAATTAAAACACTAAAGAAGATAGGAATCGAAGGGGAATTCCTCAAGTTAATATAAATTATCTGTGAAAGGCCAAGAGCCAACATCATATAGTCAGTGGAGAAAAGATGAAAGCAATTCCACTGAAAAAGGGGACCAAACAAGGATGACCCTTTTCATACTTTTTTTTTCATACATCCTATTGGAGGAGCTATCTAACAACATACAGCAGCAGAAGGATATTAATGGTATCCATCTAGGAGAGGAGAAGGTGAAGCTATTGCTATTTACAGACAACATGATTCTATATATTAAAAATCCCCAAAACTCCACAGCAAGAGTACTAGAAGTGATAGAGGAATATGGAATAGTGGTGGGATGCAAGATCAACAGACAGAAGTCTATTGGTTTCCTATCTACATCTATAAGACCACGGAAGAGGACATCAGGAAGCCAAGAACAAACTGAAATACCTAGGCATTCATCTAAACAAAAAAAAACAAAAAATTTTACAAGGAAAACTACAAAACTCCACTACAGGACACCGAAAGTGACCTCCACAACTGGAAGGATATCCTATGCTTGTGGATTAGAAGACTCAATGTAGCAAAGATGGCATTCTTACCCAAGGCACAATAAAACTTTAGTGATATCCCAAATCAAATACCAACATCCTTCTTCAAAGAATTGGAAAAACTGACCACCAACTTCATATGGAGAAGGAAGAAATCTGGAATTAACAAAGACCTTCTTAAGAAGAAAGACAAAGCCAGAGGACTCTCCTTACCTGACTTGAACATCTGTTATATAACCACAATGGTCAAAACAGCATGTTACTTAAATAATGACAAATAGACCAACGGAAAAGAACTGAAAACCCTGAAAGAAAACAATCAGCATGTAGGCAACTGATTTTTGACAAAGGTCCCCAAAACATCAAGTGTAAGGTGAATGTCCTTTTTATTTATTTATTTTTTGTCTTTTTAAAAAATAATTTTATTGAGGGCTCTTACAGCTATTATAACATTCAGTATCATCTGTATCAAGCACATTTGCACACATGTTGCCACATACATTTCCAAACATTTTCCACTTGAGTTCTTGGTATAAGCTCCTCTTAAAAAAAAAAAAGCTATCCCCACCCCACCCCCTTTTTTTTAAATGAATCATTTTATTGGGTACTCACATACCTCCTCTCACGATCAATACATACATCAATTGTATGCAGATCTCATTTGCACACTTGTTGCCATCATCACTCTCAAAACATCCTCCCTCCACTTAGGCCCCCAGTTCCCCTTCTTTTCCCCTTCTTCCCCCCATATTTCCCTTCTTTCCTACCCCCATGAACCTTTAATAATTTACAAATTGCTATTTCATATCATATACTGTCCAATGTGACTCTTCACTCACTTCCCTGTTGGTCATGCCCCAGAGAGGAGGTTATATGTAGATCCCTGAAATTGGTTCCCCCTTTCTACTCCACCATCCCTCCACCCTCCCAGTATCACCACTCCCATCACTCATTCTGAGGAAATATCTATCCTAAGTTCCCCATGTTTCCGCCTCCAGAATACATCCCCTGTTCTAGTTAGGTTTGTCTGGTAGAACCGAAAGCATGATAGTGGGTGTGAGGAAGCATTAAAGAACTACAGGAGAGGTACATATTTCATTGTTACTACACTGTACTTTAACTGGCTCATTTCCTCCCTGTAACCCATCTGTAAGAGGATATTGCTTCACCTATTGATGGGCTTTGGGTCACCAACCTGTATTCCCCCTTATTTATAATGATATAATTTTAGTTCTTTGATGCCTATCACCGGATCCCTTCAATACCTTGGGGTCACACAGGCTGGTATGCTTCTTCCATGTGGGCTTTGTTGCTTCTGAGCTAAATGGGCAATTGTTTACTCAAGCCTTTAAAATCCCAGATGCTATATCTCTTCATAGCCGGGCACCATCAGCTTTCTTCACCACATTTGCTTATGAACACATTTGTCAACAATGGCTGGGGTCTTAAAGGCTTGAGTAAACAAGCAGCCATCCAGCTAAGAAGCAACAAAGCTCACATGGATGAAGCACACCAGTGTGTGGACCATGAGTTGTCAAAGGGATCAGTTATCAGGGTTTAAGAACTAAAAACCATAACATTGTGTGCTCGCTTTCCTGATATGGTCACTGATGATGAATGTCCTTTTTAACAAGTGGTGTTAGAAATAATGTATATCCACCAACAGTAAAGTGAAACAAGACTCTTACCTCACCCCATGCAAAAGAACAGACTCAAGGTGGTTCACAGACCTAGAAATAAAACTCCAAACTATCAGGACTGTGTTATCCTAGGTTTACTAGAGAAACAAATCCAGAGACATTCATATATGCGTTAGAGAGAATTTTATATCAAAGAGTAATTGTATAATAAGAAAACATCCCAGCCCAGTCCAGACCAAGTCCATAAGTCTGATATTAGGCCATATATCTAATAGCAGTTTTTGAACTCCTCTTCAGACTTATGCAACACATGCAATGATGCCAAGTGCAGGAAGATCACAGACATGTGGATGGAAAATATTGTGGATCCAGTGGCAGTGGAAGGTTTTCGGCACTGGTGTGAGTCTTCACATGGCTCCTCCAACTCAGATCCCAGGAATCTGACTGGGGTCAGTGTGGCTCCATGTGTCTTGTCAGGAGGAAGAGAAAGAAGAAAGGGTGTGTCTGTCTCCAAAGACAGGAGTTCCCAGAATCCTCAAGAGAAGGGAATGCTTACAATGAGTGACAGGCTAAAGTTGAGAGTACATTATAGAACTGCCACAAGAACCATCAATGAGGGAATCAGGACGACCCTAAGAATGCTGCTGCAGAGACTACATAGGCTAAATGTAACAGGAAAGGGTAAACACGCAGATAAAGCTGAAATTGACAAATGGGATATACTAAGTGTGTTAGTCTGGGTAGATTAGAGAAACAAATTCAGACACATTCTTAGGTGTATAAGCAAGAGCTATGCATATAAAAACAATTTAATATTGAGAAAACATCCCAACTGAGTCCAGATAAATTTCATAAGTCTGATATTTAGTTCATATGTCCAATACTAGTTCCTCTTCAGACTCATGCAACACATGCAGTGATGCTGAGTGCAGGAAGATCATAGGCCAGTGGGGGGAAAGTCTTGTGGATATAATGGCAGTGGAAGCATTTTAGTACTGGCATGGGACTTCATGTAGCTCTTCCAGTTCCAAGGCTCTGGCTCCATCAATGTGTCTCCATGTGGCTCATTGTTAGTCATATCTTACAGGGAGTGAGTGTGATGTGTCCTGCCTCCAATGAGCTATTTATCTCCTCAGTTCCTCCAAATGAGGTCATCAAGCTGTGACCTGATTGACATGCTAAACTCCACCCCTTCACTCTTAAATTTACAATTGACAACAGATTATGTAACTACCACACTAAGGATAAAACACCTATGGCATTGAAAGTCTTCACCAAGAGAAAAACAAAGAACCCACAGATTGGCAGAGGATTTTTAGAAATGACTAAACAGACAAAGGGCATATTACTAAAATTTACAATAGCCTCCTAGCCTGCAAAAAGAAGAAAACTTATGAGCTGAGATATAGGCAGCCTGTGGGGAACAGACCAAACGCCTTGATGTACATACACTTCATTCCAACAAAGGAGAATGGGGTGGGGGTGGGGGAGAGGGAGACAATGGTACTGAGGTAGCAGAGTACTAACCCACCCAAAGGGAGGGTACTGTTTATGGCTTCACAGAAATGGGAGTGTGCATGCAGACCCCACCACAGCGCACCAAACCTTGAGGACAATGGAACCACATGGAGCAACTCATGAACAGAGTGGGCTATAGGGCAGGCCACAATCAGAACCAAACTGACCCACTCCCTAGAAGTATGTGCTCAGAGGACAACACTAAATCTATAGATTGGGGAGAGATGCCAGCCTCCTATGCACACATGGAAGCAAACTAAGAAGGAAAAAGAGAGAGAGTGGGTTTATACTCCATATTGGCACATCACGCCCTGAGAATGAGATCCTTGCACAGAGCTGCTAAGGCACAGAGAGGACTGTAGGGCCAACAATGACTGGAGACATTATGTCCCCTTGCAGGAATGTTCTGCAACAGAGGACAATATTGGGAACACAGGATGGGGAGTGAGTCTGCTCTGAACCCCCCACAGTGGAACAAACCAAGAACAACAAAACAGGTCAGCAATGCAAGAAAAGCCAAGCCACAAAGACCCTGAGGAGCCCCCCAAATAGACTTCCAGATAAGAGGGGCAGTTCCCCAAACCCCCCAAGACCAGTGGGAAGATAGTCCTAAAGATTAGAAGACAGAACTGGACCTATGTATGCTTTTTCAGGGGTTTTGGCTAGTTATTTATTTTCACCTCCCCTTCTTTATTAAATCTTTTGTTTTATCTTTGTTTTGTCCAATTGTTGTAGGTTTTCCCACCTATATAAGATAGGCATGGAAAGCAAACCCAAGGAAAAAGCAAGGTGACTGATGAATCTGGATGAACTTGTAGGTGGGGGTGGGGCGGAGGCAGTGGGAGTGGTGAGTAAACAATGCCATCCATAGGGAAACAACTAGAAAATAAAAATCAACAAAGAGGAGGACATAGAGATACTGGGGTGTTGGAACAACAGTCATCTAACTGGGAGCAATACCAAGAGGCAGAAGCACCTCAACCTGTGAAATCATAAGGTGTCAACAGGGTCAGGTAACAGCTACCCAAAGACTCAAAAGAAACAAACAAGCATATTGTTGAGAGTGCGGGGCACCAGGGCAGAGACCCAAAACCCTTCTGTTAAAAAGGGACCATCCCCTCACAGGATTACAAGGACGAGATGAATCAGTCAGGATGCAGTATAGCTCTAATAAAACATACAACATTCCTCTGGTTCCTTGAGGCTTCCTCACCCCCCACTATCATAAACAGTTTTGTCTTTCACTTCAGGCTAGACTGAAGCAAGCTAGACTGGTACAGATATGAGCTCATGATCTGTGGTATCCAGGTCAGATAAACACCTCAGGAAGAGAAATGGGAGTAGTGATACTGGGAGTACAGGGAGAAGGTGGGGAGAGGAGAAGAGGAAGGGGGGATTGATTGCAATGATTGGTGCATAATCCCCTCCCTCACCAGGGTGATGAACAACAGAAATGAGGGTGAAGTGAGACAGTGGACAGTGTAAGGTACGAAATTAATGATAATTTATAATTCATCAAGTTGTCATGCAGGGGAGGGGTGAGGGTTGAGAAGGAGCTGATACCAAGGGCTCAAATAGAAAATAAACATTTGGAAAATAAGAATGTTAATATATATACAAATATGCTTTATACAACTGGTGTACAGATTGTTATCAGAGCTATAAGATTCCCCAATAAAATGACGTTGTTTTTTTTTAAAAAAAAAGGTGCTATCACATTTATGAGTTGGGATATATACTATATATAAAATCTCCAATCAGTCTGTGTGCGTTTCTCTCTCACGCACACATATAATCTTGTATTGCTATTTCTCATCTTAATGTTCCCTTGTCTGTACCTGTGGGGAAGAAAAGTGAAGAACGGAAAGGTTATATGGATAAATTGTTCCCAAATGCAGCTAAAGATAGCTCTGAACAGGTGGATCTCTGAGACAGCAGCTTTTGCAATTTAGAACATAATTTCATTCCCATTTTCATCAGACCACCCAGCCACCAGTCTTTACCCCTTCAATTCATCCTATCATCGCTGCCAGGTCTATCTTTTGGGGAAAATCAAGTGTATATCACATTTCTCCCTAGTTAAAAGTCTTCCTCTAGATGTTGAAGTCCATCAAGGAGCTCCTGCTGTTCTCAATAACTATAGAGCTCACCAGAGGGTGAAATTCTATAAGGGGAAAATATCCCTGTTCAAAATTTAAGAGGAGTCAGAAATGTACAAGGAAAGGAATCGAAAGATGTTCTCCTGAGTATGAATCACAAAATATCCACAGATAACATCAACATGCTTGATTATTTCTGTCCAAGCGATTTGGGATGCTGGCTTGGAAGAGTTGTGTTTCAGTGCTATCATTTAATATGTTTGCTGTTTTGGAAGATGAGAGGTTGGTGGTAGGCAAGCTGCTCCAGGTGCTTGCACTATATTTACACGTTGCTGCTATTGTTCCTTCATAATCAAAAGTGACACTCCAGGCAATAACTGCTATCTTCTGGTGCAGGTGTGAGTGAAAAGACAGATGGGAAACCCATCGTCCCCAAGCACAGTGCCTGCCCCTGAAGATGGAGCTTTGATTTGTGACTGCACAGCAATCGGCGTCTGGAGCAGAGCTGTCCATGGGACATCCTGCAGTGATGGAAAGGCAGTGCATCTTTGCTATCGCATTCAGTAAGTACCAGCCGCATGTTGCTGCTGAGCACTTGAATGGTACCAAAGGCAACTAGGAAAATGCATTTTACATTTAATTAGATGAATGCAAATTGAAATAGTGACATGTGCCTAGTGGCTAGTATACTGGATAATGCAATCAGCCTCTTGATTGATGTTCCCTTCTCCAGCCCTGGGTCTCCTGGTGCGTGTTTTCATGGGTGGATATTCAAGTAGGCGGAGGAGTGTTAGTAACACCACGGTGAAGTATCAGCTGCTCACTGAAAGTTTGGGTGCTCAAACCCCCCAGTTGCTCCCGGGGAGGCAGATGTAGCAGTCCATTTTCAGAAAGATGCAGTTTGAGAAAATCTGAATCATCCTCCTCGGTCTCCGAAGGTCACTAATGAGTCTGAATTGACCTGACAGCAATGGGTGTACATAGGTGTGGGTGTGTTTGTATGTATATGTAGATGTGTGTATGAATTCCAACACTTTCATCCACACATCCTCTCTCAGATATGATCCAAGCTTCCACAGGGAAACACTCTGCATGCTTACATTTATGTTCTCCTAAATTGTGCCTATGTCCCTTTACCTCAATCCAATCTAATCTTCCTAGCTGAAGCTCCCAAGAACATTAAATAAAAATATTCAGATAGTACTAAGTCTTGTTTCAATCATCTGCTGATGAGATTTCCTTTCTCTGGTGTCTGAGGACATATGGCCATTTCTTGTCACTTTTTGTGCTGAGGGGAAGCCACAAACATTGAATGATTTGCCTCCAGGGAGAGATGACTCCAGGACCCTTTTCCTAATTCCATTGGAGTAGAAGCCACTGACAGGGTGGAGATCCAGAACAACAACATTATCTCATTAAAGGCAGGTTTAATGGGCAGGTTGACTCTGTTCTTCTCAAGCAAGTCTATATTTAGCATGCTGGCACCATTTTTAGATAGATATTTCTCACAAGCATTTGGCACGTATTCCATGTTTCATTTGCTGCAATATGTACTATGTATTTTTGACAAAAAATTGCTCACACATCTTAGTATAACTAGCTTAGTAGTCACAGTTGTTAATTTTATCCTTCTCCCAAACAAACATAAAAATGGTAATTAGTATGATGCTGGAGGCTGGGAAGTGAATTTGAACACATATTTCCCAGAAGAGTAAGATATGTCAATTCTTCCTTCACAAGTTCTACTACACCCATACCTTTCCATATATCTATCTACCTCATCCCTGGATCATAAGTGCATTAACTGCCAGTAATGGTGGAATTGAAATATCTCTGAATGACCCCTCTGCTTTGGAATTATATATTTCAATTCATCCTTCACTATCTTAATCCCAACACAGAAGGTGGTTAGATATTAATATTGGATGCCTGGATAGGGGAGTTCCTTGGTGATGATTATGTTTCTGTACTTTGGTTTATATTTGAAATATGTCCTCACCAAACCAATCTTGCAAAAATAAGCAGCTGTACATTCTTGATTTCAAAATGTGTTCTAAAGCTAGTTATCAAAAGAATCTGATGTCAGCAATCATAGATATATAGACAAATCAAATAGAAGTAAGAATCCAGAAAAAAATTAAAATCTATGAGCAAATGATTTCAACATGCATGCCAAGTCTATTCAATGGGGAAATGAACAGTATTTTTAAGAAATGGTTTTGTGAAAATAGGAACCCGCGTGCAAGAGAATGAAGTTGGGACCATACTTCACACTATTTACAGAAAATGACTGAAAACGAACTATAAGGAAATGGTGTAAAGGTCACATATGATTTCCTTTAGCTATGCAAAGGGGAACGATAATCAACTTGATGATTGGTGTAAGACTAACTGGATTTCAACAAGAGGTCAGACATGCCTCTAACCTCTGAATTTCTTTACTCTGACACCAATGCCTGGTAGAGAAATCAGGGCACTCAACTGGGTTCTCTGATAGACTCAATAGTCTGTTGCAGTGGCTACACAAAAAACACAGACAATATTAACAACCAATGGGCTTTTTAGAAAAGTTAACAGATTGTAAATTAAGATAAAAATTAAGCATAAGAATATAGGTATTTTTGTCTGGATTGTCTCTTCTCACCTACCATATCTCTTCTTATCTACCTAATCCATGGTGGCAGGCATGTCTCTCTCTGGTATTGGACTCCCCAACCATGTGGACCCTTGGACTCTGCCTGACTTTGACAATTATAAGACTTTTAATACTGATAAATGTCCCAAAGACACCCCATTATTACAGCCAACCTTTACAGTGAAGGCACTTAGCTTTACTTATTACATAGTCTGAGAATCTTTGTCTCTTGGTCTTGGTCTCTGGTACCTCTACTCCCTCTATCAATTTAAGCAGGGATCTTTCATGCATTTCACCAATTACTAAATATCTGAAGATTGAAACAGTACCCAGAATTATTCAAAGCTATGTGTCTTTCTTTGTAAAAAACAATCTGTTTTTTTTTCAGTAGCACTCTAAAGTGATAGATGAAAAGGAGTGAGAATAATTTTTTTCACCAATTTATCAAGCATCACCATGTCAGATGATTCCTTCAGGACCAGTGGTAAAAGTGGTGAGATTGGGAGGGTGGATGGAGGTGGGGTAGAAAGGGAAAACTGATTATAAGTATCTACATATAGCCTCTTTCCTGGGGTATGGACAGTGGAAAAGTGGGTAAAGGGAGACATCGGACTGTGTAAGATATGACAAAGTAATAATAATTTATAAATTATCAAGGGTGAATTAGGGACAGGAGATCTGGGAGGGAGAGTAAAAAATAAGTCAATGCCAAGAGCTTAAATAGAAAGCAAATGTTTTGTGAATGAAGAGGACAATGGATATACTAATGTGCCTGACACACAATATATGACTTATATATGGATTGTGATAAGAGCTGTATGAGTCTCCAATAAAAGGACTTTTAAAAAGCCAACAACTGTTAAACAACCTGATGCTGTATCCTTGGCCAGGAGTAGCTGTGCTTTCTCTGCTATATTTCACAGAGATGTAGCTAAGTAATTGTCAGGACAGAGTGGAACATAGCTTTCTTTTCTTTTCTGTGGTTTGAGTTGCAAAAACCTAATGGATGCCTCAGAGTGAGAAATCGATCCAGAGATCAGCAATGAAAGAGGGAATGAAGACATGGGATAGTAAAGTCTTTCTTTTTATGGTGTAGAATAAACCATATATTTAATTAACATTTAGATGTGGCTAACATTTCATTATTCAAGAGACTTTTAGTTATAGGTTCTATGTTTTTAGCCTAGTGGGGGATCTTTCTAGTTGGCCAGTTTCCTATAAAATTCATGTAGAAATGTTGAGATAGAATAAGTGTCCATTACTTATACTGTCAGTTTGTCTTACTGTGGTAGTTTGTGTGCTGGTGTGATGCTGGAAGTTATGTCACTGTTATTTGAAATGCCAGCAAGTCTACCAAGAGAAGAAGTTTTGGCCCCACTTTGGAGGAAGAAGCCTCTGAAAATCTTACACATAACTTGGAAGCACTGTCAAATACTGAAATCCTAAGCAAAGGACAGAACATTGTCAGAGATGCTGCAGAAGAATGGGCCACTCAGATTCAAGCACTCTAGAAATGTGACTGAAGAGGACATGATTTCTTAGAAGGGACTCCACCATGGTGATGTGAGTAAAGTCTGTGGGAATGGCACATTTAGGATCTTCATTTGCTGATGGATCATGGCTCAAAATAAAGAGAAACAGCTGCAAAAATCTAATGCTTGGAATTGGAATGTGTGAAGTATGAATTTAGGAAAAGTGGAAGTAATCAAAAATGAAATACCTCACATGTAAATCAATAATCTAGGCATTAGTGAGCTAAGAGGGACTGATATTGGCTATTTTGAATCAGAAAATCATGATTTACTATGCTAAGAACACACAATCTAGAGGAATGGCATGGCATTCATTGTCAGAAAGGTTCTTGCTAAATCAATCATGAAATACAATGTTATCTGTAATCGGATTTGCTCTATCTACCTTCAAGGAAATCCAGTCAATACAACTATCATTCTGCTTTAAGCACCAACCACAAAAGTTAATGATGAAGAAAATGAAGGATTCTACCATTTACTTCAGATGGAAATTGATTAAACAAGCAAAAAAGATGCATTGATAGTTATTTGTGATTTGAATGGAAAGATGGAAAGAAAGAAGAAGGAAGAGTAGTTGGATTTAGTGATAGAAATGAAGCTGGAAATCACATGATAGAATTTTGCAAAAGTATGGCTTGTTGATAGCAAATGCCTTTTTCCTTTTAATCATTTTACTGGGGGTTCATACAGCTCTTATCACAATCCATACACACATACACTGTGTCAAGCATATTTGTAATATTTGTTACCATCATTATCTTCAAAATATTTTCTTTATACTTGAGCTGTTGGCAAATATCTCTTTTCAACAACACAAACTAAACATGGATTTCCCCAGATGGAAATCACAAAAAAATCAAATTGACTACATCTGTGGAAAAATCATGGAGAAATTCAATATTCTCAGCTGAAAACAGACCAGGAATAGATTATGGAACAGACTATCAATTTCTCATATTTAATTTTAGGATAAGTTGATGAAAATTAAAACAAGTCTACAAGAATCAAAATATAATTTTGAGTCTACACCACCTGAATTTTGAGAATATCAAATTTGAGAATTTGCTGCATTGAGCATTAGTGGCAGAAGACCTGATAACCTGTGGGAGGACATTAAGACCATCATTGACGAAGAAAGCAAAAGATCATTAAAAAGACAGGAAGCATGGTGAGATATAAGGGGATTCCATAGAGACTCTGAAACTTATTCTTCATCATACAGCAACTAAAGAGAATGGAAGAAAGATGAAAATGAGATGCTGAATAGAAAATTTCAAGCATAGTTCAAGAAGACAATGCCAAATATTATTTTTAAAATGTGTAAGTATTCAGAATTAGTAAAACAAAAAGGAAAAAACAGATCAGCATATCTGAAACTGAAAGAACTCAAGAAAATATTCAAGCCTCAAGTTGCAATCTTGAAAGATTTTTTAGACAAAATATTGCAGGAAACATCAAGAGAAGATGAAAAGAATACACAGAGTCACTGTACAAAGAACTAGTCCACCGTCCATTTCAGGCGATAGCAAAAAAAAAAACCCCAATATTGTTGAAGGCAAAATTTCAACTTAAAAAATTATGGATAACCTTGAGAAATAATGGGAATTCTGGCTGAGCCCTGGTGGTATAGTTGTTGTGTGCAGGACTGCAGCCCACAGGGCTGACAGTTCAAGTCCAGCAGCAGCTCTCCAGAAGCAAGACTGGGCTTCCTACTCTGATCAGGGCAGTGATGCCACACACACACACACACACACAAAGAATGGGAATTCTATTCACATCATTGTGCTGAAGGGGATACTACATGGTTTAAAATCAGGAATAGTGCGCATTGGGATTACATCCCTTCATCTGTGTGCAGAGCAAATCATCAAATAAGCTGGATCATATACAGTTGAATGTGGCATCACATGGGAAGAAAGCTTATTAACATCATGCAACTTGTAATATGCAGATCACACAACCTTGCTTGCTGAAAATGAGGAAAAATGGAAACACTTACTGATGAAAATCATGGACTGTAGCCTTTGGTATGGGTTTCAAAACAATGTAAAAATTACTGAATACCTCACAACTGGTCCCCAAAATACTATCATGATAAGGAGAGAAAAGGTTGAAGTTGTCAAGGATTTTATCTTGCTTGGGTACACATATCAATGTTCGTGGAAGTAGTAGTGAGAACATCAAGAGACAAGTTGCATTAGGTAAATTTGCTGCACAAGACCTCTTTAGAGTACTGAACAGGAAGGATGTTACTTTGAGGATTAAGATGTGCCTGAACCCCAAATATTAGAGTA